>JACEFI010000031.1:0-214958 GCA_020102295.1 Metarhizium humberi
TTAAAAAGCTTATATAAGCTTATATTATATTTAATTAAATTATATAATTAAGTTTATTACCCTTTTTAACTAATATTATTATTCTTTTAAAAAGTAAAAAAGTAATAATAAATATTATTATTTTTTTAAAGAAGAAAGGTAATAAATTAAATTAAACTTATAAGATTATTTAATTAAGCTTATAAGTATTTTATTTATAATAGTTATAGCTATTTATAATATTATAATAAGAATTATAAAGTTATATATTATAGCTTATAAAATATATTATAGGATTTAATAGTTGGCGTTATATACGCATTTACACCTAATAAAATAGTTTACTTTTTTAGTTTTTTACTATTTTTAGCCTAGTATAGCCTAATACTATTTTAGATTTTATGCTTATATAATACTTATATTATATATATAATTTTATTTAATTATAGAGCGAAATAACTAATAATTAATTAATATAAATTATTATATTTTTACCTTACTTAAGCTTTAAAGCTTTTACTTTTACTATTATTTTAATTATATAGCTAAACTTACCTTATTATTATATAATACTAAGTATAATTACTATTTCTTATAAAGATATTAAAGTAGCCTTAAACTTTTATAGACTTTAAACTAATAAATTACCTTTCTTTTATATTTATAATAAGGAGATAAATTCTAAATTCTAATATAATTACTTATATTATTTTTATAATATTATTATTTATAATATTTATAACTATAGCGCTGGCTGCTACTAAGCGAGCCGCGGTAGCCGCGCTAAACGTAAAGTAAGCCCGGAGGTAAACTAAAAGTAAGCCGGCGCCTTATATATAAAACTACTAGGATAATAAACCTGCTATATTAAACTTAAAATAAGACTTTACCTTAAATAAAATAGGATTAAATTAGGTAATATATTAAAAAGATAAAAGCTTAAAAAAAGTAAAAAAAACCCTTTTAAGGTAATTAAATATTAAGTTAATAATATTAACCTTTTAATAATATAAATAAAAATATATTAAATTTAATAAAAAACTAATATAAAAATAGGATAATTATAGGTTTTTAATTATATTTTTCTTATAATATATATTAGAAGAGGTATTAAAGCCTTAAATAATAAACTAGTATAATTAAATAAATAAATAAATATTTATTAATTTTAATTTTTAGTTAATTCGCTTTATAATTAAATAAAATTATATATATAATACTAGTATTATATAAGCGTAAAATCTAAAATAATATTAGGTTATATTAGGCTAAAAATAGTAAGAAACTAGAAAAGTAAACCATTTTAACGCAATTAATATTATATTATAGCCTGCTAGTTATAATTATCTTATAATAGCTTTAGCTATTATTATATAATTAAACCTTATATATTATCGTGTAAACCTATTAACTTTATAGCTATAACTTATATTAAGTTATACTAAAAACCTAAAATACTTATATATATAATATATATTTATAAGGTTTCTCTTGTATTTTAAGTTAATTTTATATTTAAGTTATTTTTCTGCTATTAAAACCCTATTATAAATAACTAATTATAAGTTGCTGCCCTTATATATATATATCTCTTATAAGCACTTACTAATATTTATTATAGCTATTTATAAATAATAATAATAAGATGACTAAGTATAATAAGAAGCTTAATATAAGTAGATTACTTATTATAACTTTTAAAGGGTTAAAGCTAATAAGGCCTAATAGGTAATATAGCTATTAACGGATTAAAAGCTTTTTATAATAGAAGAAATACTTACTTTAAAGCTAAAAATCCTAATTTTATAAAAATTAAAAAGGTTATAAAAATAATTAGGAATTTAAAAAAAAAGGCCTTTAAAAATACTAAATTAAAGTATAATACTAAGAAAGCTATAAAACTAGCTATAAAAAGGGCTAATATAGCTAGTAAAGCCGAGGCTAAAAAGGCTAAAAAGGCTAAAAAGGCTTATAAGAGTAAAGCTGCTAAATAAATCTGTATTAGCAGTTTTACCTCTTCTAGAGGGAAATAAATATTTATAATTAAAACGTTAAGTTTATAATTAATTATAATGCTTTTTAGATTATTAAAAAGATATTATTATTAAAAGAAACTAATTTTACTAATAATAAGTTTATTTAAATAAACTTCTACCTAAAAGTAAAAGAGCTGATTTTTGCTTATATTTTAGGAATTAATTATATTTATATTTATCAACTTATTATATTATTACATAATATACCTAATTCTACGGATTTTAGAAGCTAATTAGGGTTTAATTTGTGTGGGAAGGCTCTTTATCCGGCGCTAGGCTTGGAAAACCCTATACTAGACCCCTTTAGTACTAGCTTGGGAAGAAAAACCCACCTAGCAAAGCACTTTTTTTTTTTTTTTTTTTTAAAAAACCCAATATTTATATTTATAATTATATAATCTAGTTATAAGTTCTAGGCATAATATACTGCTTATTAACTTATATTTATAATAATTATATACCTAACTTTATTATTTAGTATATAAGAGAGTATTTTCTTATTAAGGTAAATAAGCTTTTATAATATTAGTATTATATTATTAATATTTAATATTCTCTTAATAAGAATTTTATAAAAAAATACTTATTAGCTTTTTACTTTATTATAATAATTATAAATAAGAATTCTATTACTATTAAGTATTATAATAAAAATAGCAGATTTATTTAAAAAGTAGCGCTTATAAAGTATAACCTGAATTAGAAGTAGTACTACCTTAGTAGTATTACTAATAATAACCACGTGATTATAAAGTGCTTTAATAGTAAGTCGCTGTAACAGCCAGTAACGTGGCTTTCCGGAACCTCTACTTCGAGTCGATTCATAGCAACTGAGCCAAAGAATACACAATCCCAAGACAAAAATCAGGCGGAACCATTAATTTGAGAGTTTATTAAAGATTCTGGTTATTAGAGAATTGTAAGTGAGAAGCCAGAAATCGAAGAGATGCTCAAGACTTGACAAATATATAGGGAGCTTTGCCACTGGGAAAAAGAAAGTCAACAGTCTCTCCAGCTTTTACAAAGTCTCCACCTATCTTCTATCTTCATGATCATCTCGCTACAGCTATTCTTAATTTACTCATTGCACAAGTCTGCCTTGGCAGTTTCTCCAGCCCAAGCTCGTCGAATCAGTTCGCGAATCCATTGTTTCTCCAGCGGACGCGGGTTCGGGTACTGATTACCCGCGGCAATCTCGGTCGCCTTTTCGATATCGCCCTCCTCCATGCCCAAGTCCTTCAGTGCCCGCGGCACCCCCAGCTCTTGCAGCAACAGCTCCAGACCGCGTAGAGCGTCTCCATTACTTCCGGGGAAAACAGTAGCCAACTTGGCCATCTGCTCCGGGATGGCAGGCGCGTTATACGACAGCGCATGCGGCAGCACGACGGTGTGTGTCTCCGCATGGGGGAGTGCAAACGACCCCCCGAGCACATGGCACAGCTTATGATGAAGCCCCATGGATGAGCTCCCCAGGACAGCGCCGCAAAGCCACGCGCCGTAAAGAGCCTCCTCCCTTGGCGCCTTGGATTCCGGGCTGCGGACAATCTGTAGCAACGCCGCTGCCAGCGCCTTGATGCCCTCGAGCGCAAGCATCGACGTGATGGGGTTGGCATTCGTCGCGTAGAGCGCCTCTACGGCGTGGGCAATGGCGTTGATTCCAGAAGTACTACAGATGGCGGGCGGCAGCGTCATGGTAAAGTCTGCGTCGTAAATGACGACTGCGGGCAAAATCTTGGGATCCGATCGCGTCGTCTTCTTGCCGTTTTGCGTCTCACCTAGAATGGGCGTCATTTCCGAGCCCGAGTACGTCGTGGGTACGCTGATATGGGGCACTCCTGTGCGAATGGAGACGGCTTTGCCCAGGCCGACGACTGAGCCGCCGCCAATGGAAACCACGCAGTCGGCGGCGACGGAGGCGAGAAAGGCGGTTGCTTCTTCCGTCACAGAGGTCGGCGTGTGTGCTTTTGCGTGGGGGAAAGTGCCGGCTATAGTGATGGCGGCGGCTTGGATGATGTCAGACAGCTGATTTGAGAAGTTGCTCTTCCCGGGCGTCGCGAGGAGAAGCGGTCGAGAAACATTGAGACGCTCAATCTCGGCGGGGAGTTTCTTGACAGAGCCGGAGCCAAAGATGACTCGGCTTGGAAGGACGTTGTACTCGAATTTCTTCATCTTGTTGGTGAAGTGTGCCGAGATTTGGAAGTGCGCTTGTCGAGCGTGAATGGGAAATGGAATCAAAGGCGCGAGTACGTGACGGGTGCGTCCGGCGCCGGCTAATGCATTCGGTAGCATCGAGTGTCTAATCAGTATATAAGCACATGATGCGCGATGCACCGGGTGGAGTGGGAGAATCTGTTACTCTTTTTTGAGACGGCCTGACGCTTGATCAGCATACATACACGTCTACTGGTGCATCGGAGCCCCATGGGGAGTCCGGATCGGAAGTTGGAAGCTGCTTCCGGAAGAGGAGGCGGGGTTTCCGGAGATGCCGGGCCCGGCACATGCCGAGCGTCTTGGTGCGGCCAATAGCAACTTGAATGATTAAAAGCAAGGCGCCGCCCGGCTGCCGGCGCGCAGTCTTAAGCCCAGTTTCCGCCTCGCATGTAGAAGCGCGCCGCAAATTGAGACCAGCCCACGTTATCCAATCCATTCAAACACACATTTCGCACCATGGCCGCTCCTGTCAACTTGAAAGATCTTACCACGGACAACATCACGGAAAATGTCCACGCCATCAATTCGCAGTGCGGCAGTCTGCGATTGAAATACATCTTAGAGCGGACGGTCGCACATCTGCACGAGCTCGCCAGGGAAACGAGACTGACCACAAACGAATGGATGACAGCCATCCTCTTCCTAACGCAAGTTGGCCAGATTTCATCAGACGTCAGACAGGTATGAAGGCTGCGCATCCACAATGGCACCCAAAGCTCACCTCTCGCCAGGAATTCATTCTACTATCAGACGTCTTGGGACTGTCTCTTCTCGTGGATTCCATCGATCATCCCAAACCAAAGGGCAGCACCGAGGGCACGGTCCTGGGGCCCTTCCACACGGAGGAGGCCGAACACGCCAGCGCCGGAAGTCTCATATCGCATGACCCCGACGGCGAGCCCCTCCTCGTCCTCTGCACCCTGAAAGACACCGACGGAAACCCCATCTCGGGTGCCGAAATCGACGTGTGGGAGACGGACTCAAAGGGCTTCTACGACGTGCAGTACGCAGAGAGGGGCGGGCCGGACGGCAGGGCCGTGCTGACGAGCGATGACCGGGGAAACTTTTGGTTCAAGGCCATTGTCCCGGTGCCGTACCCCATCCCGCACGACGGGCCGGTAGGGAAGCTCCTCAAGGTGCTGAATCGCCACCCCTACCGGCCGAGCCACATGCACTTCATGTTCAAGAAGGGCGGGTACGATCCTCTCATCACGTAAGTCGACGAATAATTTCAAAAGTAGCTTCATTGGATGTCCACTGACATGCACGTTCAGCGCGCTTTATCTCAAGGACGACCCGTATGAATGTACGGATGCCGTCTTTGGCGTCAAGGACTCGCTCGTAGTGGAGTTGAAGAAGGTTGAGGATGAAGAAGTAGCAAAGAAGTACGATGTCAAGCTTGGTTCTGCGCTGATTACCTATGACTTTGTCCTGGTCACGGATAAGGCTGCGGCCGCACTGCGCAGACAAAAGGCGGAAGAAGCCCTGGCTGGTTTGGGGCGTACATTCAGATTCATTGACGACCTTCCTGTTCCTGATGTAGATTAGAACCATATATGTTGTTTCGATAAACATGAAAGCAATAATTGACAATTTGTGACAAGGGTTAGTGGAGGGCTTGGAGTCAATGGCTCGATTCATCTAATAATTGTCTTTGGTATTCAATGTCCTTGCACATGTGGTTGTCTTCAAGGCCTAGATAACCAAAGAGCTCTATTTATGTAAAAAGTCGATGAGACCCTTGTGCGCTAGATTTCGCAATTACAGCTCTCGTGCAACGTCTGTGGCACGATCCAATCCATTTATTCCGTAAATATTTACAGGAACTAGCCCCATCACTCGACTAGCATATCCAACTACCTTACACCATCATCGAAATTAGATGAACGTCTAGCCCCTCCCCATACAAGCTATCGGACGGAAATGCCGCAAATTCCTGGTCCGACACATCCTTATCTGCTGCCGTGAAATCCCGCAGCAAGTTTGGATCTATAATAGACGCCAATAGCGCAGGGTCCTGTCCAGGAACAGCATGGGAAAACAAGGTCCTCGACAAATTATTCCCCGGCTGATTCGCCACATCACTCACACCCAGCTGGCTCTGCGATTCGCCGTATTCCTGCTCAGGGCCAGCCACTTCCAACCGAGCAGATTGATCCGACCGGCTCTCAACACACGCCCGCGCCACCTCCAAGCCTTCTCGTATCAAATTCGCACTCCGTCGAGCCACAGCCGCTTCTTCCATGGACTCAAGAATACTCTGCGCCTTGATGACGTCGTCGAGAAGCTCGTCGCCAGACACGCTCGTATGGCCAAGCATGACAATGTACAGGACAATCATGCCAGCGTACAAGGTATACGTCGAGTTGTACCACCACGTCCGAAAGTAGTGCCGGTTGGTGTAGGCATCGTACATGACGCGGATCGTGTCCCGCGCCGCGTCCAGACAAGAGCCCACGTGTCCTGACAACTGTGCCCGCGTCCTGCTCACGGGGGCCTCTAGAAAGAGCCGATGCAGGACGATCCTGGCGTTCAAATACCGCAAGTGCAGGACGAGCTTCTGCTTTGCCGCCCACTCTGCTTCGCGGAAAGACAGCCGGCTGAAATCGAGGTACTCTGGGAGCCGGCCCTTCCAGTCCCCCAGGAGAGCATCGAGTTCCTTGGCAACTGCAGACTTTTGCAGCAAAGTGAGGCCCTTTGAGTCGTAGTACAATTCTTTCGAGATGCGTCTCAGAATAGCCGCAAAGTGAACCATTTCGTTAATCATGGCCACGCTGCGGTTTTCGAATTCAGACTTGTTGGAGGCGGTGGACACTTGGTCTCGGATGCGAGGCAGGCTGATTTGGTAGTTTCGCGGCTTTCCAAGGCTGTCGCGGCGGCCGGCGCTGCAGCTCATGTCTATCTCGTGGGAATAGATGCACCACCAGGTTCGGCGCGCGGCCTTGTGGTCCTCAATGGAGCTGGGCATGGATTCTCTGGCTATGCCGATGGCGAGGGCGGTGCGGACGGCGTGCCCGCAGTACATGTAGCAGGCGTGCGGCTTGAGAGAGTTTTGGCAGTACAGCGACTTGATAAAGGTCAACGTGGGATGCTCAAGACCGTGGCCGAGGAGTGACTCACCATTAGAAGAAGAGTTTGGGCGCTTTCTAAGGAGCAGACTTCAAACATGTCTCCGAGCAAAGCCCTGGACTTTCGGAAGTACTTTCTCGACAGTGCCTGGCTGGAAGGGGCTGAGCTCGAGTCTTCACATTGTGTTGGCTGCTTGGTGCATGAGCTTGTATCTGGCTCAAAGTTCTGGGTTATGCTGGGGTCGGCGATGAGCGCCCCGACCGCTACCACGATGTTGTACAGGGCCAAGAAGTGCCTGAGGTCCTTGTTCGTTTCAAGTGGTGTGTGTACACCCCATATGACCTCCTCGCATCTTGCTGTAAACCCAATGGGATCAAGCATGGGGTGGATGTGATGCAGATTGCTCATATATACACGGACGTATTCTCGCTCTAACCCCTTCTTAGAAGCCTGTAGAGGACTATCGGGGACGGGGTTTCCCTTGCTGGCGACATGAGCAGACGTCTGGAGATTGCTGGTGCCCTCTCTACTGGCGCTATTTTTGGGAGTGGATGTGTGGCCGTCATGGTGCATTAATTCCGTATGACTTTCGTTTCTAGTGTGGCCCGGAGCAGGAGGAGCCTCCGCAGAAACGCCTTGTTGATTTTCCGCAACATGTGGTGTTTTTGGCCTCGACGGCGGCTCCAGCGATTCTTCATTTGAAAGAAGGTTGACAATGGAAACCGGTGACGGAGCAGTGAGACCTGGCCCCGAAACAATGCCCCCAGATGTCCATGGGCTACTCTGATCCCGAAAGGAGGACGGCTCGCTGGCCCTGCCGCTGGCGGGAGAGAGATATGACGTCTCTTTGAGGCCGCCGGAGTTGGGATGCCCAGGGAGATGCTGCTGAGCATACGCAAAGAATTGATTGAGAAGCACAAAGTTAGACGACGTGCCGTAGAACTCGGTTCCGTGAGTGTGCTGGTTAACATGCCCTACTACATCGGCATTGTTCGATGGTAGCGGTTGCTGCGCAAAGGCTTTGGCCGAATATTAGCGAAATTTGGTCTAGGTAGCTTTGTGAGAGGAAAGAGGCTTGAACTCACCTACACGGTCTGATTCTTGAGAGTGTTCCAAGGTCTGGCTCCCCCTCGGCGGCTCATCTCTGCCATCTCGAGCAGACGGGACGGTTGGCAAACGACGTTGCGGGCTTTCCGCGCCCCGTCGGTCCAAACTTGGGACGCGGCTATTTCTACTCCTAAGATTTCGTCTTCGAAGTCCATACGTGCACTCCTCGAGGTGCTTGATGCAGTTGGCGCACGGCTGTCTCTGGTCACACCTGGCCTTCTTAGCACGACATCGCTGACACGCGTGCGACGCGCGCGGCAGGTTGCGCGGGCCGGGCAGAGGCGGATTTGGCTCATCCATTCGAGGACGTGATGATGCAGCAGAAGGCAGATGTTGACGGCATTCCTTCACGTGTGGTTGAATCCCGATTGATAAGCCAGGATGGCGAGGTGGCCGGAAATCTTCGGTCCTCATTTGCCTCCAAGTCGGAGATGCGCCCACTCACTTCCCTGGCAATCCATTATGGAGCAATTTGTAATTCCCCCGCCTCCAAAAGAAGCTAGAGGATCATGACCGATGCAGCAGCCCTTGATGACATTGGTTGACGTTTGGTGGCGTCAAGGTTTCATCCGGGGCCCCAACTTCCGGCCGGATAAGTCGTCAAATATCCCAGCCGGAAGCCGGAAGTTGATGAAAGAACGGGCGGAAAGCGCAAGAATAGCTCTCTTTTTAAGTTTTCAAGTGAATTCTTCTTGTCATCGATTTTCCTTTGTTCTTTCTTCTATACTTTAACCACTCCGAATCCAATTCTCAGCCCGACTTCCTCTGATTTGCTCAATTGCGAAGCGGCGTCGAATACAGGCCTTGACGAGAATCACATCCAGCTCGCAGAATGCCCGTCTTCCAAGAAACTTCAACCGCCGCAAGAGATCTCAGAATCTTGCCGTCGCGTGCCCCTCCGCTACCAAGACTTTCTCACAAGCGCGACGACAGCGCAAGCTCCGAGGGCAATCATGAGGTGGTAGTCACAGGTGTAAGCAATATACTTCCCACAAAACACTCGCATTGGCCACTTACAAACCGATACTAGGCTGGGCCGAGTGGTCTTTTTTTGACCCTGTTACTCGCCAGGTACGGCATCACAGACTCTTCGCTTGTCTGCCTAGACTCCAAGCCGGGGACACTAAAGGCCGGCCAGGCGGACGGCCTGCAGCCCCGGACGTTGGAGGTGCTCCAGAGTCTCGGGATAGCGGACGAAATAATCAGCGAGGGGTGTCACATGGAGGAGGTGGCATTTTGGAACCCGGTGGAAGCAGTCGCGCAAAGCAATGACAGCGGCGGTCAAGTCGCCAAGGGCATCGAGCGAACCAGCTTCGTCCCTGATGTCAGTGTGCCTGCGCGCTTCCCTTTCGAAGTCACCATTCACCAAGGGCGCATCGAGCGTATTCTCCAAGAGAACCTGGATCTTTATGCGCCGAACAACACAATCCGAAGGTCGCACCGCTTCCTTGAGTACACATTCGATGACAGCCAGCCCGACTTCCCCATCCTGGTCAAGTATGAATATGACCTCGCGGATGGGACGACGCAACAGGGCACCCTTCGAACAAAGTACCTCGTGGGAGCAGACGGTGCCCGCTCACTTGTGCGAAAGTGCATGGGTCTCGAACTTCAGGGCGAGACGACGGATCACATCTGGGGTGTGTGCGACTTTGTTGTAGACACCGACTTTCCCGACATTCGCAAACGGTGTGCGGTGCACTCGGACGCAGGCTCCGTCATGGTGATTCCCAGAGAGCGAATCGCGACTGGTGACTATCTTACTCGCCTATACGTCCAAGTACCCGGGGAGGTTGCCCAGGATCGAGACTGCGAAACGGACAAGAAATCAGCCGACAAGAAGAGACGTGGCGCCGTCACCTTGGAGTACATCTTTGAGCAGGCGCAGGCCGTTTTTGCACCATACAAAATTAACATCAAGCAAGGCACAGCGCCCGACTGGTGGGCCGCATATCAGATCGGCCAGCGCATGACGCCCAAGTTCTCTGCCCGAGCCAACGACGGCGTGGACAGAGTGTTCATCGTGGGAGACGGTACGTCGAACCCGTATACTTGATGTTTATGACAAATGCTGACTTGGAAAAGCTTGCCACACGCACAGTCCGAAAGCCGGGCAGGGCATGAACGTGTCCATGATGGACTCTTACAACCTGGCTTGGAAGCTTGCCCACAGCCTGCACGGGCTGACGCCTCGTGTGCCTTCTGGCGCAGCAGATGCCGTTCTAGAGACCTTTGAAGAGGAGCGGGTGGATATCGCTCGTCAGCTCATTGAGTTCGACACGCAGTTTTCTCACATGTTTTCCGGGCAGATTGGCCCGGCGGACGCCGAAGCCGCGGGCCTCACGCACGACGAGTTTCTCCGTGTGTTCAGTGAAGGAAATGGCTTCACTAGCGGTTGCGGTCTTCACTACAAACCCAACAGGCTTGTGAGAGCACCTGTCGATACGGCCGGGGAGGTTTCCCAGGCGGATTCTCTCTGTGGCGCGTTGACGCCCGGCAGGCGGCTGCTCGATGTACAGGTGAAGCGCTATGCCGATGCCAACACTCGCCACCTTCAAGATGGTATGGTTTTTGCGGGTTTCATTCGGTGCAGGATCGACATGAGCTGACTTTACTTGTAGAAATGCCGTCAACGGGCCGCTACCATGTGCTTTTGTTTGCGAGCAACGACCTTCTTGACAAGTGCGGAGCTTCTCAATCAGCTATACTATCGTCCATTGATATAATCCACAAGTTTCCGGCGGGCGCCGTCAATCTCGTACTGCTCCATCCATTGACGGAGCGATTCGAGTGGGCTGATTTGCCTCCCAGCGTCAAGACATTTGCCGAGATGCGGACATATGGATTGGCCAAGAACGAGGATGCGTACAAGGTGTTTGACGTGCCCAAGGGTGAGGGAATCATTGCAGTAATCAGGCCTGACGGCTACGTTGGCATGCTGGCACCACTGTCGGATCCTAAACTGGTAGAGGACTATTTCCATGGTTGTTTAGTTAGCATTTAAATTCTCCTTCTGCGTCTTGTAATAATACAAAAGCCGTGTTTCTGCAGGTACATAACAGGACGGCGATGCCAATGAACGAGTTGTCTGTCCTAAGGGTAAGCAAAGCGGCGGTGGCCAGGGAAGAATACGTCTAGTATTATTCGGGACTTTATTAGCCCGCCGAAATTAAAGCTGCTGCTGAATTTGGGCTCGTTGAAGCTGTTGAAGCTGTTGTTTTTCCCGGAGTGGCCTGCAGCTGGCTTGGACATCAACAACACCAAATTGCGAGGTTCGTGATGCTGCACACGTGCCTGGCGTAAGTCACATTTTCCCATTAACCAGTTGCCGATAAGTACATATGCGTTTTTTATTAACCAATTAGAGCCTGGGGAACACGTGTATCATATATTACATGAAAGATATCAAGCGGGAAGATACGCTCCCGTGGTTTTGCCCGCGTTCCGCCCATGTAAGCGATGACGGAAAACGTAGACAAAGCGCCGCTTTGCCTACCAATGAGTTTCATCACCCTGGCCTATCAAATCTTCGCATCCTACTAGGCAGACGGTTTGCCAAGCACAGATCTCAATGTACATGCACGGAAATCTGTGGCGGAAAAGCTGATTGGGCACAAAGCCCGTGAATTAAGCTGCATGAACAAGATCAAAGCGTTGACCCGGGCCGTCGTGCACAGACACGCCAATAGCGGCTCTCATAGTCAGCCATGTTGAACAATCCTGGCAATTTCGGATGCATATTCCGAAAGATTGACAGGATCCGGGCCTCGGCTCCGTCCCCGGCTCTTGCTCTCAGCCACCTCCGGAAGTATTCCAAGTCCGGGGTACCCCAGATTCAGTCCCCAACTGCCGCAAGGAGCGCCGGATCATGATAGTGTTCCTCTGCATCCTCCGAGGTCCCATATATCTAGTCCAAGTTCTCTCCTGAAGGGTCTTGATTCCCCTGGTGATACATCTATACCAGGTCGTTCTTGTTTATCTCGAAAACAACCCGTTGTCTACGCCAACTGCAAATCATCTCTTATTCAACACCATGGACCGCCTCAAAGAGGTCACAGATACATCAACAGCCGAAAATGAGTTCGCAGACAACCCCAATTCGACCTCGGACCTCCACGAGTTCAAGGAATCAGAAGGCTACGTGACCAGGACGGACACCGAACACCGCGGAAACCTCAAGACCGCCAACAACGGGCACACCATTTTAATTCCTCAACCGTCCGAGGATCCCCACGACCCCCTGAACTGGAGCCCAGTCAAGAAGCATGTGATTCTCTTCATTATCAGTTTCGCCGCCTTCCTCCCCGACTACGGCAGCGCAACAGGCGCCGTCACTCTCATCCCGCAGGCCGAGTAAGCAAATATTCAAGCCATCGACTTCTAACAGCGCCCTGTTCCCACTGCTAATCCCGTTTCCAGAATCTGGAACATGAGCCCAGATACAGTCAACCACTCGCAAGTCGGCAACGTCTTCATGCTCGGCGCAGGGGGCATCTTCGTCGTCGCCCTCTCCGCATGGGCAGGCCGTCTCCCCATCCTCTTTTATTTTCTCGTCCTCGCCGCCGCAACAGCGGCATGGTGCGCCGCCGCCACGACATTCGAGTCCTTCATGGCCGCCCGCATCCTCAACGGCTTCTTCAGCACCGTCGCCCAGGGCGGAGGGCTCATGTTCATCTTTGACATGTTCTTCTTCCACGAGCGCGCGCGCAAGATCAACATCTGGGCCGTGTTTATCATCCTGTCGCCGTACATGGGGCCTCTGCTCGCCGCCTTTATGATAACTAGCCTTTCGTGGCAGATTCCCTTCTGGGTGTACTTTGTCGAGGTGCGCATCCCCAAAGTGATAATCACGTCCCGAAGCTGACAGAAACTGGCAGACTGCACTCGCTCTCATCCTTACTATTCTTTTCGTAGAGGAGACGTATTATGACCGCCGTATCGCGCCGGAGAATCAGCCGCCCCGGGGTTCACGTATAGCACGGTTGACGGGCGTTGCGCAGTATCCATCGCGCCACTTGCGCAATAGCTTTGGCCAGGCGTGCATGCGCCCGATTCGCGTTATTCTCAAGCCGACTGTATTTCTGTCCTCGCTGTACTATTTGCTGACGTTTGCTTGGGTCGTGGGCATCAACACCACCTTGTCCATCTTCCTTACGCCCCTGTACGACTTTGGCCCCAAGCAGATTGGCTTCTTTTACTTTACGCCCATTGTCGCGGCGCTCTTGGGCGAAATCACCGGCCACTGGCTGCACGATGGCATTGCGCGGCAGTACATCACGTCGCATGCTGGGCACTTTGAGCCCGAGATTAGACTCCGCGCCATATGGTTCAGCACGCCGTTCATGCTGGCTGGCCTGGTGGGACTGGGGTTCGCTCTCGAGGACGGCTTTCACTACATGGTCACTGCTGTGTTCTGGGGACTGTACGTCTTTGGCATCATGGTGTCCACGGTGGCCTTGAATGCGTATAATCTGGACAGCTACCCGGAAGCTTCGGGGGAGGTATCTGCCTGGATCAACTTTGCTCGTAGTGAGTTCAAGTCCTATTCTGTTAATCTATTATTACTTCTCACTAACACGTTGAAGCTGCTGGCGGGTTCATCATCAGCTACTTCCAGGTCAATTGGGCTCATTCGGTGGGAGCCAAAGTTAGCTTTGGCACCCAGGCTGGAATCTGCCTTTTTGCATTCTTGATTATTGTCTTGTTACAGGTGTATGGAAAGGCAATACGGATCAAGAGCGGGGCTCTGCATTTTCCAACTGCTTGAAGCGTCTGGTGGTAATTTCATGATACACGGATTTGGGGTAAGGCGGTTGAACTGAGTAGTTTCACCAGTGTGTGCCGTAACGATACTAGACATTTTCTGACATTGAATTGCTGCATATTAATAACAAGTACCAGAGTGTCTACTTGTATGCTACGATTTAGTTGACCATGGAGTTGACACCTGTGGTTGGGTCTCTTCGCTTCACGACTCAACCGTCAAGTCCGATCAACTGTCGTGGCAGGCGCATTTCCAGAGTGAGGAAGGATCTAGCATAACTCCTACAACATGAGTCCGCAAGCTATTCTTCATGTCTATTCCGGAAAAGGCAGCGAATCTTACCAAGCTGTATATTAGACCCAGCAGTCACGCAAGCCCCAATTATGAATTCATGACGGTCGCGTTATTGATTTGTTTGTTTATTTGCCCCAGTTACTAGGAGCTGAATTTGATAGAACCTTCACTTACACATCGAGCGGAAAACCCTTTGCATGGGAAAAAAAACCGCTCGCCGCTGCTCTCACCGTCTTCAGCCCACCTTGGCATCCATGCATAGGCTCTAGCAGCCTATTTCACATGATGCAGTCTCCCAAAGTCAACACCTTGTCAGGGTTCCCAGCTAAATGTGGTTGTGATCAAGGCTGTTTCCTCGTCCCCTACTCCCACTACAGGGTACAACCGCCCCTTCAGGCCTGTAAACCTAATACCTATTATGTCGACTTAGCAACCATTTCACATCCTAACGACGATCCCTCTTACCGAGATGTATTCCGTTCTTTGTGAAAAAGGCAGTACCCTCGGTCTGGTCGATGTGGCAGGCTATCACATCTCTCATGCCATATTGCGTTGAGATTTCACGACGCGTGCGGGGACCAAATCCGGTAATGCTACCATCACTGTGACAGCACCAAGAATTCGTTTTCGACCCCGGGCCGTCGTCGTCGCGTAGCACACGCTCGCGGCCAAGGCCAATAAAGATCCTTGAATACCGTGTAAGTAAGCCTTTGCCGCCGTGAATTACCGAGTCCAAAAGACGTAACCTACGAGTTTAGTGTTGCCTGTTGGATATGAACTTCGAATTTGAATTTGCCGACGGGCGGAATGGGGTGGTCCGCGCGAAGTTCTTGCCCATTCTCAAGTCGATGCTCAGAAATGACTAAAGAACAGGGCGAAATGATACGTCAGCTTCTACTCGAATCATGATGGCTCAACAGAGGGCATGCTTGTAGAAAGAGACATACTTAGGGCGCGATGAATTCCCCGACGATTTCTGTCGACTCTCCCCGCATCTACTTCACCTTGATGGCTCCAACCAAAAGGCGGCACTAGGTCCGTCTCTGAGGTCAAGATGACATGTGTTCGTTTGTATTCCGGTTCCATAAGAACGTGTTTCAGACACTCGAGAGACCACCCGTGTTTATCCAGCAAGATTCCGTCGTGTGGCGTCTGCAAGGCAATTTCTACGAGATAAAGGTTTTCCGTCTCCATCGCCAGTTTGAATAAGTCGTCGAATTCAAGGTCACGGCCTATTCCATTTTGGATCAGCAGTTTCATGATTTTATCTTCTTCAAACCCAGCTGCATGTCGGAGCATGTCTTTCGCACTCATGGACGATGAACACCACTGCAGTTCCGGCCTTTTGAACAAGGTCTCAACAATCTCCTCTTTCTGTCTGATGAGCGCGTGGCAGAGAGGTGTATACCCATTGCCATCCCTCTCGTTGATATCCGCACCCTCAATGTCGATTAGTGTCATGAAGGCTTCCTGTGTGCCTTCAGCTGCCGCGAGAAGCAGAGGGCTTCTGTTCTGGGCATCCTTCGTGTGGGCTGACTTGTTCAACTCCAAGACCCTCGATAACACAGCTTTGAAGATTTCGGGCCGCTCGCAAATCGCTTCATGGAACGGTGTCTTGCCTGAGCTCGTCGCTGCCAGCGGATCCGCCCCAGAATGTAGGAGCTGTTCCGATACCTCTTGATGGCCACGGGATACCGCAAGAATGAGCGGTGTTTCCTCCTCCTTCGTTTTCGAATCTACCGTGGCACCGGCCTCGAGAAGAATCTTACAAATTCCAACATTTCCACGCCCCGCGGCCTTGTGCAAGGGCGTGGATGTTGATTCGTAGGTGGTATTGACGTTTGCACCTCGGCCCACGAGCAGCGAGACAACCTTGACGAACCCTTCGGATACAGCTATTCTTAGGAAACTATCCACTAGCGATCCATCGATGTCATTATCCAGAAAGAAGGTCATGATGCTACTGCCCTTCATATTTTCCACACATCTTGACGCAGCCGTCAAGGTTTCAGCGTCGATGGCGGATTTGCGCCCCGAGGCAAGCATCTTAACAACCTCCAGATGCCCGTTCTCAGCTGCGTATGAAATAGCGGAGTGACCAAATGTGTCTTGGCAATCCTGGTCAATGTTGGGGACCCTCAAGAGTCGCTCGACCACCCGAGAGCACCCCGATTTAGCCGCATACATGAGAGCTGTCTTTTCGTTCGTGTCCATGTAGTTCGGATCCTGCCCTTTAAGCAGGACTTGGTCAACGACGCTGACAATTCCCCCTTTTGCGGCCAGATGCAGGATGATTCCGTACTGCGAAGGAGTCCACTGGTTAGGAAGACTTGTAAGATTGGCCAGTATCATAGCACAGTTTTCCCTAGGGCCAATCTCGACGGCAATATCAGTTTCCTCGGCCACAGGAAGATTATGCGAGAAGTATGATAGCAGCTCTTGAACGAATTGAAAAATATCCCAACCGAAATGGAATGTCTCTCCGTCAACTCCCTCGATACCTTTGCGGGATTCTTGGATGAGAAATGTCACCATATTCGCATGGCCATGTCGGGAGGCAAGGTACAGCACGTCGTGGCCCGAGCCATCCACTTGTGTAATGTCCGCCTTCTCATCCAAGAGTATTTTCATCACTTGAACATTGCCAGCCACCGCGGCTAGGTGAAGTGGTGTGCTCCCAGACTCATCTTTTGCATTCGCATAGATGCGGATGTCGTTGGCATCACTAGAGGCACGGAGAAGCTCCTGAACCACGTCTGGTTCGCCTGACGCCGCAGCATGATGTAGCGCCGAGCGGCCTTTCAAGTTTTTGATGAGGAGGTTCGAGTCGTGGGTAAGAAGCCTCTTCACCATCTGCAAGTCCCCGGCTGCGCACCCGAGAAGAAGCGGCGTGTCGCCATTCCCATCCGCTTCGCCAAAAGAATTGGTGGCTCCGATGTTAGACTTGTCACGATACTCCGAGTCCTGGGGCCATTGCCATTCGATGAGGGCTTTGAGCACATGGGCATGACCACCCTCGGCCGCCAGATGAAGCGGCATATCTCTAGAAGAGCGCCATGTCCATTTCTTCTTCATGTCTTCTGTTTCTGTGGTGTCCATTCTAGATTCCATCTTGTCCAAAAGCTGCCGCACCACATCCATGTAACCCCCGCGTGCAGCCAATTCCAACGGCGTGTAGTTGTTCTCGCCGCGTGTCGCCATTGCTTCGTGGAGAATATTCGCCGGGAGTTTCTCATAGTAACGTAGAATTAATCCCACAATGTCCTCCCGACCAGACGCAACGGCATGGCTCAACGCTTCGGGATTTTTCTCAAGCTTGGCGCCCCGGTCGAGAAGTTTTTTGATTGCGTCATGTTGCTGAGAGTCGATGGCCATCATGAGAGACTCCTGAACCAGCCAAGGTGATTTGTCGACAACGGCGGCGCAAGCTGGATGGGTGTCTGTATCCATATTTTCATCATCAGCCTTCTCCTTTCCGGTGAGAAGAGCCTCTATGACATCGACATGGCCAAACCGGCTGGCGAGCTGAAGAGGCACCAGTAGCTCGTCATTCGTGACGTTTGCGTTGTAACCTGCATTGAGCAGTTTTCTAACCACAGCATGGTAACCAAGGGAAGATGCCTGGTGCAAGGCTGTCCTGCCATATGGGGATATATACTCCTTTCCCATTTCCACTTGCGCCTGATCCTTCAATATTTGGTCCACCAACTCGTCTCGCCCACGCATGGCCGCGGCGTAGAGAATCACTCCGTGTCTGGCACCGGCTTCCCAGAGAAAATCAACAGCTGTCTCGCGTGTCGTTGTCAATCTAAGTCCCTGAGTGTGATCAAGGACCTCGGCGTTCCACTCGGGCTTTTCGAGCAGCGTTCGGGCAACATCGTTGCATCCAAGGCTAATTGCCACGTGAGCCGGGTTGCCGCGCTGCCATGTCAAATAGTCGACTTTTAGCTTGCACCACATTATATCGGACTTGGGTCTTTCCAGGAATGCGCACGCCTCATCTTGAAGGTCTGGAAAGGCATCATGTTTCGCCAAGTTGTAGTGTCGAAACCAATATTGGCTGGCATAGTCAAGGAAACCGTACTCGATCCCCTCTGGAGGCGTAAACAAGTTTTTACTGTCGAAAATAGGCTTCGATTCCTCCGTTGCCGAAGTCACCAAAGAGAGGTAGCGGAGACACAACCTCGCACAGTTCGCATGGTTAACCAACTTCGGACTTCTTTCTTGAGAACTGGATTGAGTTTGGATTAAAAAATCTCGAAAGCTGCTGTCAATAAAAAAGACGTTGTCATGTTGAATCTGGATCAAGTTGCCAAATACATTCTTGATCTTTGATTCGATATGCCCCTGTGGCAACCTTTGCAGTTCCAAGATTGACAAGGTGTCGTCTTGAAGAGCCATGGCCAAGGCAAGCTCGGTCACCTTCAATGGCTGAAACGCATGGACTATCCAAGAGAGCACATCTCTCGCCCACGATTGATTGTCTGTGGGTATGCTGTCCAAAAAGCGTTGATATATCTCAAATGTGGTGCGAGGTAGAGAGCTCAGCTGTGTTTCGAGCTCTGCATCTCCCCAGTTCGGCAGGCGTGCCTGCAGCAATTTTGCAACGAGTGAGATGTTGAAAAGGTCATCAACAGCGCTCAGTTTCTCATTTATAATGCCGTCCAATTTTTCCAGTTCCGGCCTGGCCTCGAACAGCAAACGAGTCTCCCTGGCAACCACACTCTCTATTTCTTTCTTCTTCTCATCAGGGTCTTCATGTCTCTCCTGGATAACGTTGATCGCATGTGCTGCAAACTCGACATCAGAGTCGGGCGCCTTGTGGCTGGTGACGGCCAGCCTGAAGCCGCCAGCTGAGGTTTCCGAGCTCGCCAGTAGCAGCAGGTCTTTCAGGAACTTGTTGCTGCAAGGGTCGCACTCGTCTATCATGTTGATAAAGCAAAAGATGACGCCATGGCGCTTGGGTGGGCAGGATAGCAACGAGCGCAAGAAGGCCCATAGATGTTCGATTTTGAACTCGACCTCTGGGAACATGACACATGCATGGTAGAGATACCTGACGTGTTCAAAGAGGCCTGGTTTAAGAGTCAGCAGCTGGTGGCTCAGAGAAACAAGCATTCCATAAGTCGATCGACAGCGGTCGTCTTGGGCATCGAAGGAATATTTGATGACGTTGGCGTCTGGAAATGTCGCACGCGCCTTCCTTTGCAAGACATCCATCGAGGCAGCCACGTCTGACTTGGCCATCCCATACAGCCACAATGGTCTGCACGCTGGCCCGATCCAGTTCTTGCATGCGTCACGGTCGAGAATCCAGTTGAATTTCTCGGTACAGGAAGAGAGCTGGACATGCTGACCCAGAGAATGGTGTGAGTCGGCCCTCGATAAGACCATGAGGCAGCGAAAATAGGTGTCCTTTTGTGCTAAAAATGGGGTTGATTAGTAGAAACCTCTGGCAGTGGACTGGCTTGGATGACGAACCCTCCTCCGACTGGTCCATTAGGGTGAGAAATTTCACATATTTACCCCTATTCTCGCTCTCTTGGAGACAGTCACACACTTCCCCAGGGACTCCCATCGTTAGCGTGTCTTTGGAAAACGCCTACGGCCTTTACGTCAGACAAGATGTAATTGATGAATATGAGCTGGTTCGAACAAGAAGGGAGAAGCGGCACGGGGATGCTGCAACGTACCAAAGGTGTTGACCGCAATGCCTCCTCGTTGATACACTCATACAAATTAACAATAGGATATATTCTGGCCATGGCCTGAAAACTCTTGCTCAGCTTCATCAGTGTGTTAGCCAACTTCTCCGAAGCTGTGGAACTTGGGCAATCGCCCTGATCCTTCCTCCGCAGCAAAAGTTTTGTCGATATGCTCTCCCACGATTCGAATTCGGTAGCGCGGTGAGGAGTTTCAATGAATACCTAAGAGGATGGCGTCAGTGAAAAAGAAATGGATGCTTTGTTTCGAAGCTTACCAAGCAGGATATATTTTTTGCCATGGATAAATACTCCCAAGTGCTCACGGCAAGTAAGGCGGCCTGCTACCATGTCAGGTCGTGTTGGCCGCGAGGAAGTTCCGAGGGCACTGCACTTGTTTGATTACGAGCCCCCCAATGTCATAACCTATTAGACATAATGATGGACACTAGGAGTGAGATGCAAGTCAGCTGTAATTCAAAGCTCGTGCTGTGCGACCAGCCATCTCGGCATGGTAAGCCAGCTGAGGAATGCTGTGGTTGTTCACCCATCGTTGCTTCATTTCTTTCCGCATTCGCTCTAGAAGCCGAACAGCCGCCTGTTGAACACCTTCTGGCGTGATCCCTTCATCGAAATCCAAGGTATTTGCGAATTCTGTTATCTCGGGGGCTCCGTAACGCCTGGGCGATGACTTTTTTACCCACTTCACCATCTTTTCGCTGTCCCAGCCTTTGGGGCCCTCTCCAATTCCCCGAACTATGGCGACACTGCCAGAAGGCGTCAGCTCGCAGTTTCATCGGGTACGAGTATCACGGTCAGTCCGCACAAATGGGACCAGCCCAAGGTACACAGCGACTTACTGAAGGCTACTCTCCTTCCTCTTCATGTCGCTCCATCGTGAGCTCGGGCTCATCGCTTCTCAACTGAGCGCTGTAATGACGGACAATAGTGTAATCAATTCAATCTTTGGTAAAGCAAAGTTTTTTGAGCTGCCAGCTACCCAACAGTTGGGAGTAGAACCAGATATATAACTGTAGGAGTTCTAGAGGTACTCGTTTCATGACTGACTCACGGGTCAACTGTCGGCCAGTACGTCTTTGAATGCGGGATGCGGCGAGGGACCGCATAATGTGGCAAGTGCTCGAGACCAGGATCTGACACATCTCTTTTTTCTTGCCTTGGCTGACATGGTCTTTTCATGGCCTTTATGCTATTCTATGTGAGGGACCACGGAAGGGGTCTACGAGCAAAGTCACAAGAGCTCGAGGTGCAAATGACAAGCGTGTATTGCAACAGAGCTAATAAAAGAGACCTTTGTGTGTGTGTTGAGGAGAGAAAAGGTAGCTAAAGCGTGCAGGCGTGGCAGTAAGCCTTGTAGTGCCTGGCACGTGACTGTGGGTCCCAACATTCTATGTGAGCTGTTACAGTCAGAGTGTATTGTTTGCATTAGGTACTGCAAGCTTGTTCTTTATACTCGCCAGGAAGCCCTATACTCCGTCTAAAATGACCAAATTTAGCTTTCAGGCGACCTATGGCAGCTACATGCAGGCAGATTGCACATGTATGGGAAATAAACAATTCCGGAATGGAATGGTTTGAAACGAAGCTCAGACCTCCCATCGGTACCATAGCTTCTGTTGTACTACCCCGAGTGGAGGACCTCTGGCATTCGAGACTGCCATCTCTCTTTGTCCTTTGTAGCTCCGACACCTCCCTCCAGGGTGACCATCACGGCCAAAAGATCGATTTGTCATGCGCTTCTCGTTTGTTCTATTTATTACCTGAGGCAAGACGATTTTTTTCCGCAAACGACCATCTAAATATAGCACTTCAGCCTCCTTAAGGAGGCTGAATTTTTATTTGTTGAAGGTAATTTATGATGTCTCATTTATGGACCCGTGAAACCTCGGTACAACATAATTTCGATGCCATAAAGCAACCTCTGATAGTGAAGATTGTTGTTAACGGCAAGATAATGTACATAGTTGATAGGATGTATTTTGGACTTGAACCGTGTTTTCACTATGACCCAACGCCCGTGTAAAGGCAACAGATAGAGTGGTTCCAAACACATTAGCAGAGTCATGAAGATGAATTATAGCAGCTTCCAAGATGACTACGCGATAGATCTCGTCATACCTAACAGCTTCAACCAATCTCGGCCCGCAGAGTTCAAATCCAACAGCCTCAATCAACCCCGGCTTGTCAATCATATAAGCCCAGCTATGAGCTCACAGTCCAGCTGGCTGATAGACTGCCTGTTAATTTTAAATGAGGCTACACATATGAGCAGCCCCTAGCGAGCATGCGGAAAAAGCACCCGTCAGCACCTTCAGCTACTTATCCTTTCTTGTTGTGTTGTAAGAGGTTTCATAAATAGTAGAGAGAAGAGGGTAGGTTGAGAGTGGGCCGATCTAGTGCGAGTCAACCACGCTTACGACAGACTTGGTAAGCGCCTCTTAGCCCAGTAGGGAAGGCGGTAATACGGAGATAATATAGGCGGGAATGTCGATTTGCTGAGATTATAGTCCACCCAATAACGTGATCCGTCTCTCGACCCGCTCGTCACCACTTTGTTGACATTTATCTCATCATCCATCAGCAACGCCTTGCTCCCGGAAAGCCCTGCTACTACATCATAGACGGTTTCTTGGCAATCGGCTACAACTTGATGACTTGCACTTGCAGAGTTGATTCATTTTGCGCAGCTGGCGGGCGAGCATACTAGGCGACTTGACTCGGGTTGCTAGGCTGAGGAAATCGCGAGCTTCAATACTCAACGTCCTAGCATGAAGATTACGCTTCGGAACTTCTGAGACTTCTCTCGAAACTAAGAGGCTCACGTTGAACCATTTTTTAGCCTTGACTTTGGTGCTGAAGAGGAAATGGCTGCCGAGGAAATTCGAGCGCGTCATGCCCATGCAGGCACCGTTAATAACTCATGCGACCCTGAGCAGGAAATGACGTCAGACTCGCGGATACTGGTATGCCAAGTCACCAAGTGATCTATAATACTTGAGAAGATTTATTAATAATTTCATCAGGAGAGCCTTGGCTACAAACCCGTACGGTGACTGCTTTTGTTCACTTGGGCGAACTATATCTTACTTTTTCTAGGTCTTGCATCGGACATTCAATCTTTTCCACAACTTTGCCACTACTTTTGGTACGCATGCTTCACTACTATCCAGTCAACATGGTCGACTAACAAATGCAGCGGCCCTCTACTTCATCGGTGGTGTCCGCGTCACGTTTTCTACTGGCATTGCTGCCGGCGGCAACCTCGCCTACTGGTACAGCCACCAGCCCTCATACAAGAACGTTTCTAACGGGACAAACAGGACAAGCTTCATAGTTACATGCGTCTTTACCTTCATCACCGCAGCTGTGATTGCGGAAATATGCTCGTCGCTCCCCTTGGCCGGCTCCATCTACCTGTGGGCAGCAGAGGCCGGCGGTCCACGCTTCGGGCGTCTCTTCGGCTTCGTTGTCGCCTGGTGGAGTACCACGGCCTGGACTACTTTCTGCGCAAGTGAGCTTGTCCCAGAGGACATGTCTTGTTGTGAGGAGATGGCGCGGTTCTGACTCGTCTGTAGGCAACACCCAGTCGGCAGTCAACTACATGCTCTCTGTAGGTTTCCAGCCGAGCCCTCCCCGCGGGTATACATGCTAATACTCAAACAGGAAATCGTAGTCTTCGATCTCGACTTCCCGTCAGACGCTTCGAGCGTCAAATTCCGAGCCGTGCAGTGGGTGGCGACGGAAATACTGCTCGCCCTAGCCGCAATTTGGAACCTCTTGCCCCGTCAGTCATTTCACGCCCTGTTCAAGGACCATATTTATATACTGACAATCGCAGCGCGATACTTCAAGTGGATCTTTTACCTGTCCACGTCGTCCGTCATAGTCGACTTTGTATTGAACATGGTCTGGCTTCCCATTGCCACCTCCAAAACATATGGCTTCCGTTCTGCACACGACGCATTCATGACCACGTATAATGGGACAGGAGCTCCAGCAGGGTGGAACTGGTGTCTGTCTTACCTAGCTACTGCTGGTATTTTGATCGGCTTCGACGCGTCCGGTCATGTTGCCGAAGAGACTCGCAATGCAAGCATGTCAGCAGCCCGGGGAATCTTCTGGAGCACAGTCGTCAGCGGAGTTGGCGGTTTTGTGGTTGTCATTCTGTTCCTATTCTGCGTGGTGAGTTTTCACGTACGCCTCTAGGAATCAGATGCACTTGCTGACGAGTTTCCCAACAGCCGTCGTCGGACGTGTTTTTTAGCTTTGGCGGCGCGCAACCGTTTGTGCCATTGTATGCGGCTATTCTCGGTGACGGCGGACACATCTTCATGAACATAATCTGCATTGTTGCTCTTTGGTTTGTAAGTTGGGCCACGGCGGTGCCAAAATATCAAGAAGAATCTAACAAGCTGCTCTAGAACACGGCCATTGCCGTCCTCGCTGCATCACGGCTCGTGTTCGCCGTTGCCCGCGACGGTGTATTGCCATTCTCACCTTGGGTATCCCAGGTGGTCGACGGGCAGCCCCGGAACGCCGTTATCGTCGTTTGGGCCGTGGCGTCCATCATCACCTGCACCATACTGCCGTCCTCGGTAGCCTTCACGTCTCTGGTCTCCGCTGCCGGCGTACCGTCTGCCGCGGCGTACGGGCTTATCTGTATTGGCCGGCTGTTCCTTACGCCTAACAATTTCCCCAAGCCTGCCTGGAGTCTGGGTCGCCTTAGCAAACCCTTCCAGGCCATTGCTATTCTATGGAACGGATGGGTGGTCGCTGTGCTTTACTCACCGTATACGTTCCCCGTGTCAGCCGCTACGTTCAACTATGCGCCAGTCATTATGGGTATCGTCACCATCTTTGCTTTACTTTCGTGGTGGTTTATCCCGGCAGAGCGATGGCTGCCCAGCGAGCGAATTCAGCAAACACTCGATGCAAAGACTCCAGGCAGCCAGCAGAGTTTGTCAGAGGATCATGTGAATCCAAAATAGTACGAGTGTGTTTACTGTAAATTCTTGCTAACATTTACGGATTGGGTTTCAACTAGTCATGAAATATATGTCTTTAACATGGTACACAGGCATTGCATGCTTGGTCACTACTTCGCCTCAATCATTGTCGCCATCTATATTACAACCACTTCATTCCAACTATCTGTATTCCTACCATTGCATCTAACACCGGGATAGTTCATGCCAACATCACCTTTCCTTGCTGGAATATCAAGCGGTTTCCCTTGCAAGCCGTCCAGCTACTGTTTCCCCTACATTCTCGGCACTCCATTCGTACCGGTTAAATACCCACTGTGTAATCAAAGCAAAATGGTCCTTCAAATGTGTGGTATTACAAAAACAGTAAATACAGCGAGAGGCAAAAGCCTTTATCTAGATCAGGCACCCTGCTATCGCGCACATACCACAGTATATTGGTGCATACTTCTCGGTGGGTAAATATATTCCGCCATAAACTCGAACCGTCATAAAACTACAATGTCAGCGCCTTGCCCAACAAGACATCATCCCCAGCAACTTCGTCCTCCATCGCCCGAACCCCCGTCCCCAACCGTCTCACATCCATCACATGGCCTGCTTCTCAGGCTGATCATAGGAAGCACTCTCCACCTGTAGGGACCGGCCGCACCTGCTACAGAACCTGTCTTGCGTGCCGCACTTCTTTCCACAGCCAGAGCAGAAGCATATGCCCGACTCGGCCGCAGACGTACTCCGGGGCCGTTGCGGAACAGCCCCCGGCTGGAGGTACGCCCCAGACCCAGACGGGTACTCATCACCGGCCATGTACATCGGAGGAGGACCGGGCGCAGGTTGCGCAATGGCCGGAGCAGGCTGCACAATAGCCGGAGCAGGAGAGCCCTGCTGGGCGCCCTGGCTCGCTTGTTGTTTGGCCAGGGCTTCGTTGACGGCCTGGTCGATGGCCTGTTGGTTCCTGGCCTGCTCCCTCTCTTCCTGGTTTCGTCGGAACTCGTATTCTTGTTGCATTTGAAACTGTCTCTGCGCCTCCATCTCGGACTGTTTCCTCGCCCCGTGCCTCGAGGCGACGGTGGCTGTTCCCGCGACAACAGCGGCCGTCAGGAACGGGGAGCGTCTTCTTCTTCCGAACATTGCGTAATGGCAGGTGGCAATAGATTCGACGGTGACGAATAGCTTTACTTGTGGATTTTTGTGAATGGCACTGCTGTCACAGTAGCCTTGTGCTTGAGTTTTGACGCGCTGGATCGACTTCGCTGGATGACTTGCGACGCAGCTACAAATGCTTTGCTATGCGCAGTTTTGACGGCTTTCCGGTGATATGTTATGTCTTGATAATATCGGCAATGAGCCTGGCGCCGGTCTACTTATAGCTTGCTATAATTGACCCGGGGTAGCGGACAAATGAACCCAGTTGACGGCTTCAGCGGAACAAACGGCTTACGCCACGCCAAGCTGGTGTGAACTTTAATTCCACCAAGCCACCACATAGACGGCATAGATAGCGGGCCAGTTCAGAATGAGCATGCCCAGTGTTGGTTTTGCATAGTTGATGGAGGCACCTGATCAAGCATGCCTTGAATAGTGCGAAAGTGGAACGGCGTTGCTATGGCCAGCGCCTTAGGCCTCCGGACGCTGTCAAACACAATGCCGCAAGTACCTCATCTTTGGTAACGATAGCATCATGACAATGGCGGAGGTGGCTTCGCGCAACACCAGTTAGATGTGGCAGAATATGGGCGGCGGCTGCGCCTCTGCATGAGACCACCAGTTGACCACTAGTCCCGCCCAAAGCCACCGCGCGAGGCCCAAGGCTGTCAGATGCTTGGCAGGCGTTGAATGTTCGTATACGAAACGGCCTGAAAGTATGCCTACGGAGAGTCGGGGTTGGTCATTTCTCCGCCGATGGCTTACTACTCTACCGAGATTGAGTAATAACGATAGAATGTCAGCCGCTGCTATGGAAGCAAGATGCAGAACAAATCGAGAGAACAAAATTGCAACATGTAAACATTTTTTATGATGACTACAACTTATTGTACTCTTTCGCGTTTATTCTCAGTTCCGAGGTTCGATTGTGGTGCTCTCCGGTCAGATGCTCATATTCGCATATGATTCCTCCCATGTATAGAGTCCCGAGCCTACATATGCCTCTTCTAAACAGATTACGTTCTTTATTATACTCCTCTTCTTAACTAGCATTCTGTTCCAGAAACAGCATATATAGTCCAAGCGCCATATTCGTCGCAGTCGAAGCGGGAACGTACGCAATGCTAGCCTCACATACTTCACGAGGATGCCTTTTTGGAGAATCACTAAATGTATGTGGAAGTTTGGCACTGATGTGGGCGTATAAAATTTACTCATACTAAAATACTGCTCCCATCAGAGATTCTCCTCTAAATCGGAACCAACAGCCCATGCATGTCGTGTTTGCTAAGCAAGAACCAGGCTATTAACGCTTTCCGCCATTCCCCCATCGTCCTCATGCGGGTGGGTGAGGCGGAAACTCGATGAGAGGGGCCGAGGCCGAGGCCATCATGACCAACAGATCTGACGTTGCAGGCGGGACAACGAAGCGCAAGGACCAACAAATGCCTCATATTATTATTATTGTTGAATCGCTTTAGGCAAGTCAAAAAAGGCATCAGACACACTGCTTTTTAGAGCAACACGGGTGCCCCAAAAATTGCCGAGTTGTCCGTGGGTTGTGACGGACAAGACACTCGGCCCGCGTGATATGAACCCAGAGATTGACTTTTGACAATCTTCTTGCCAAGTTCCTTCAGAGATGGCTAGTTGGTTGTAAGCTCCCCTCATCACACACCAGAATAAAAGAAGAAGGCACAATACGGGTCTATTTTCTTTGTAGAGTGAAGCGCATTCTATCGCCATGTCTAGAAGTTGTATCAGACTTGAGTGCATCTGGTTGACCACGAGAGGTGGTGTGGTTGCTCTGCAGCAATACTATATCCCAGAGCATGACATGAGCGGTAATTGAAAACATCCTCTCAGACCTCTGTGTCGAGTATAAAGACTAAATATACTCTGCAAGAACCTCCCTCAGTTGATCGACCGTCAGGTGCACCAAACCCGGATTCGTCGCGCATTCATCACCCAGAGGCAGCAGAACCCTATCAATAACATGCACTGCTCCATTCACCGCACAGTGATCTTGAGAAGTAACCCTAGCAAACTGATTGACCAGCATAGAGACGAGTCCTCTAAACCGATAAAAGGCCACAGTCATGCAAAAGGCCCCGCCTTGCTTATCGCTCGCCAGAGACGCAAAGGTATAACAAATCCTGCCTTTAATCTTCCTCGGCACATGGGACGAGGTCCATCTCTCGTCCGTGTCGTTCTTTGGCCAGATGAAGTTGCAAAAGACGGTAACTTGAGGCAAGATGTGCATCTTCAGCAGCGCAAGCATATAGGGACGGCCCTGTTCCGTCTTGGACAGGAAGTTCACGACGTCGCTGCCAGGCTCGCCAAAGGCCTTGTCAGAGGGCAGAAACAGGGTCTGTGCCAGCGTAGTCGAAATGAGCTCTTCATGGGTGAGCTGACGGATCGCCTCTGATGCAAAGCAGAGGTCTCGCCTGCCCTGCACGACAGAGTCGACTGATGGAGGTGGTGGACACGGCCGTTGAATGAGGTGAGCAATTCCGTTTCGTGCCACCATGTTGCTCTTGACGATGCGGTTGCATCTGTTGATCCACCAGCCAGAGGAGCCAAATGAGGATTGAAGCACGGGTCTCCTGTTGGATGCTCCCGTCCTCAGTAATGTAGGCACATTCGGCCAGTCTTTGAGAGCTGTCGTGCTGAGGTAGTGAGGGGAGATATGCATTGCCAGCATATTCTCATGGCACTGCATCTTGTCGCTTTCGGTCCAGCCGGCGTCTACTGGGACGAAAACGGTGTATTCGCCATTTGTTGTGCTCTGCAGCAACTCGAGCAGGCCATGATGCTTCTTGAGGTGCTCCACGAAGTTGTTTGAAGTAGGTTCCGACTCGAGCAGCTCGAGGAGAGTCAGATGGTCTCTCGAGCAGTCCATGGAGACTGTGGGAGCCTCCCCGTCCAGCTGGTTGTAAAGCCGTTCTAGCTCGTCGAGTTCCAGCGGCAATGTCGACTGTTGCTCCATGATGCAAGACGCGTAGTGAAGAGTGGAATGAAAAGGCAGGTGGTTCAAGGTATTGATGATATATACTTGCTCCAATGGACAAGGTCACTGAGTGGCTTGGAGCTGGCGAGTTGGTTGAACCGCTTGGTGCAGCACGCCTCATGCAGAACCAAAGGTAAGCCTGACTGGAAATGGCAACTGCGACTTTTATTGTCTAGTGTTTGCATCGAGCAGGGCAAATGTCATGGCATGACCAACAACAGGGGCGGCCTATATCCAAGGCTGACCATCTCCAACATGAGGTAGTGAAATTATAGTTGGGGCTGCACGTAATATCATCATGGTAGTATGTTCAAAAGGAAAAAGAAAAAGAAAGAAGGTTTCAAATAACTTATATCAAGGGAGCAAAAGGCCTTCAAGCATGCCTGTGCGGGTTCCTCGGCTGCATGGTGTATGTACGTCGATGCTGAACAAAGTGTGACGAAGCTGCTTTGTTGCAGTCACGATAAGTTAACGCAGGGATATTGCAGTTGACATACATGCCTTTGGCCTGTATAGCCCCAACAACACATTCCGCATACATCATGACCTGCATATATGGGGCGAGGTGTGGGAACATTGAATGCTCGCCGTTGCATGACCAGGGGACGCCTGGCAGCTCCGAGACTAGCCAGGCATCGGCAAACTGTGGAAACATCAATTGAACCAGTTGACATTAATTGATAACTTGCCAAGGCCCCAGTTGAACACCCGCTCAACAGATGCTCGAACCAAGAACCAGACCCCCCAACACAAAGAAGCACCTCCATCACAGGGGCCCGGAATCTCGTACCCTGTTCGCCATCACGCATTGATTGACACTACACCTCCCCCCCATCGAGAAATGGACGTCCCCGGATTCGCACTCGTCACCGGCGCAGCGTCCGGCATCGGCAAAGCATGCGCCCGCGCCTTTGCCGTCGAGGGCGCCGCCGGGGTCGCCCTCCTCGACAGATCCGAGCAGGCCCTCCTCGCAGCCAAGACCGAGGTCGCCGCAGAAATCGCAGCACGCCAGACAGACCGACAATGCCACCTGTTGACGCTCGTCGTCGACGTCACCGATGAGGAGCAAGTGAGCAAGGCCGTCCAGGAGGCAGCCGCGACATTCGGCAGGCTCGACTACGTCGTCAACGCCGCGGGCGTGACGGCCAGGCACGACGAGGGCGCCGCCTTTGCCGACACCAGCGACTGGGACCGCGTCATGGGCGTCAACCTCAACGGCAGCCTGTTCGTGCTCAGGGCCGCCGCGCAGATCATGCTCAAGCAGGAGCCGATACGGTCCGCCGTCGACGGCCGCCCGCTGCAGCGAGGCTCCATTGTCAATCTGGCGTCGGTCCTGGGCCTCGTCGCCATCCCGCGGTACGCGGCGTACACGGCGTCCAAGCATGCCGTCATTGGGCTCACCAAGTCGGCCTCGTTGGACTACGCCAAGGACGGGCTGCGCATCAATGCCATGTGTCCGGGGTACACGGAGACGCCGATGACGGTTTCGCCGGAAACCCAGACGGTTGTGGAGGAGACTGTGCGCACGTCGGTGCCGATGAATCGCATGGGACAGCCGGGGGAGATTGCGGATGGCGTCTTGTTCCTTGCCGGTGGGAGAAGTTCGTTTATTACTGGCACGGCACTCTTGGCCGACGGGGGCTTGACGGCAAGGTGATGCTCGGAGTTCTTTTCAGCCTTGCGACATGAGTTGGGCGGCGGTGGGATATGATCTGCAGGATTCGCATCAGAATACATGGTTGCGCGCGTAATTTAATCTGTAGAAAGTGAATTGTTTATAACATGTCCCTGTGGTATCCAATCTTCAGGTCCGCGACTCTTTAATACTCTTCCTGACCAACTTGTTCATCTCAGCATCCCATCATATAGTTCGGTAAATCTCACTTTGCAGAGTCGTCTGCAGTCCAAGCCTTCTCGACATACGCCTCCACATCAGCGAGCAGCGCGCGTGGTTTCTCCATGGCCTAAATATCATTAGTGCCTACTCACACACGAAGCTGTCGCCGTCAAAGTGTGCACTCACTGGAAAGTGGCCGCCCTGCGCATGTTGGTTGAACGACACCAGGTGGCAGCTCAGATCCGCCCAAGTTTTGGGAACAGGGAAAATCTCCTTGGCGAACAGAGAATAGCCGCACGGCTTTTCGACGTACGGAAGTTGCAGCGCCGTCATCTTGCAGACCTAGCCATCGACTCGTCAGTACTCATCAAATCCGTTCAGACAAGCTGGTACATACCACGCTGGTTCGTGCAATCTTTGGCTTGTCATGTGCGCCGGCCAACTACAAGACACAGTCAGCTTCCACTCGAATACTACCAGGACCAAGAGCACATACCCCGCGACTATGATACATGGTTCGAGGAAATGTATCCGTCATCCAGTACAGCGTCACACTTTCCAGGATCTTGTCGAGCGGGAAATCGCCATCTGTCCACGCCAGGAATTTCTCACCAATCCTATCGTCGCCGTTAGCAAGTGCTCACGATGCCAAAATTGTGCAAAAAAAAAAAAAAAGAAAAGAAAAAAGGAGTATGCCTCACCAGCTAAGCAATGCCAAAGGACTAGCGCTCAGTGCCAGTCCAACAGTCGCCGGCCTCTGCCCCTGCTGCAACATGAATCCGCTCGCAGTGTCAATATGCTCCAGCGCCCTTTGCAACGCCTGCTTCTCGTCCTCGCTCCGCGGGGGGTTCTCGTCCAGCGCCGGCGCGCCCATCATGTTTACATGCATCCCCTTGCACTCGGCGTACCGCAGCGCCATGATCCTGCTCACAAAACTGCCCAGGTCGCCACCGTGGACCAAGTATCCAGACCCAAAACCCAAGCCCATCATGAGGCTGTGCATCGCCCCGGCCGCCAGGTCGATTCCGTAATCTACATCCGGCGGCAGGCTGGAATAGGCGTACCCCGGCAGCGAGGGCACGACAACGTGGTACGGCAAGTCGGCCGGCGAGAATTTCTGCCTCAAGAGGTCCAGCATGTCGAAGAAGTCGCACACGGAGCCTGGCCATCCGTGGAACAGGGCGATGGGGACGGCGTGCGGGTTCTCGGAGAAGAGAGCCAGGAAGTGGACGTCGATGGTGTTGCCGTTCGGATCCTGGACCGACGTCTTGAAGTTGGGATACGAATTGATGCGGTCTTCGTGCTTGCGCCAGTCAAAGTCGTTTAGCCAGGTGTTCTTGGCATTCTGAAGCCAGTCCCTCGTGATGCCGTACGTGTTTCCGGCGTGGGTGTTTTCGAAGACGGCGGGACCGACTGGCGAGAGGTGCAGCAGTGTTTTGAAGTGCTGCAGCTTTTCTTCGGCGACGTGCGCCTTGAAGGGCGTGATGGCGAGGGTCGCGCCGGCGGGGAGTTTTGCGTAGTCGGCCATGATGGAATCGTTTTGTTTTTTGTGAGAGGGATTTGAACGAGTGAAGAACGCTGTGTATTCATGACGACGTTGGATGGCTCCCGGACATTATATCTTTTTTGAAGCTTTCCGCAACGCGCAATGTATCACTGCTGATCAAGGTCCTGGATACGTCTCGAAGCTTCCTGATAATTCTTGAATATTGACTAGCGCTTATATTCTGTTCCATGTACATCTTGTGTCAGCATCGACATCAGGCAGCAGGGTGGGATCGCACTTTATTTCCTGCTTCAAGCTTGCACTGGCCCCGGCCCCAGCACGGCAATCAAATGGGAGGGATGTTGGCTAGTGAGAAAAGAAGGTGGCCTTGGTACACTGTGTATTCCGTCATTTGTTGTTCTATTGAGCAAACGGTGGCTGGTTGAGATGATTCGAATGAGTCGGCATCCAAATCTGCTCAACGTTGTCAATGGGATAAAAGTGGATCACCAGATTGCTGCCTGTTTTAACGGCTGCCAAAAGTGGAGGTCTTCAAATGCTATTTTTCCTCGCACTTGAGATCTTCGGTTTTTCCTTACGACACTGCCTGCCTGAGATTCTCTGCCGCATCAACCTGCCAGGAGTTTACTTGGTTGCGACAAGCCTCGGGCAAACTACAAATGTTGCAACTATGCCAATACCTGGTGTAGGATGCGACTCCTTTTGTAGGCTCGTACAGCGATTTACCTCGCAGTGACCTTTACACATTCCGATCTTGCTATTCAGTACTGATGGAGAAACCATTGCACAGAGACAAAACAAGGCATCGCAAGGGTCAATTTCTACTGCCGAGAACGGAGTAGCAGCTCCGAGGTGTGGAACAAGAAGGGGTAAAAACGATATACTACGTTTGCTGATAGAGTCACGCTGCGGCCCTGATAGTATGCATGATTGGAAACGTCTGGCGGCGTCTGTCCAAATGGCAATGGATGGACCGCATGATTGATACGGGCAGCATGCCAACCAGCATGCATTTCATTCTCATCCAGCGTAACATGGGCTGACAGGATATTCGATGCCTGTCTCGACACCTAAAACACAGGGTCTCGATATCACGTTCCATGAGAGGGTCTACCTTGATCCAGACAGTGTCCTCCTCCATCCTCCACCATGGATGGCTCGAAACAGACTGTGACCCTCTGAAGAATTGAGGGGAAGTGGAGCTGAAGGGTTCTTCTAATCTTCACCGAAGGGGCAAGATGTCTTGATTCGTCGACGCCTCCGCTCGACATCTGCATTCCGACCAATTTGGTGGTGTCTTGGCTGGGTTACACTGACGGCTCGGCTGATCAAAATAGCTGCAAATCCTTTTTTTCGCATGTGCCAATCCGAGCGGCCGAGAACACGCCAGCAGCCGGCCGGCAACAAAAAATTTGTGTCGTACAAAATCTTTCTTTTTTTTCCTAATCCCAAACACTCGTGTCACGTCAGGTAGACCATGGACGCCAAGTCGGAAGCCTCGTCCAACAGCTTGGACTTTGACGTAGTCATCATCGGAGCAGGCGTCTCTGGCATCAACGCCGCATACCGCGTGCAGAATGAGGCGCCGGCGGGCACTTCGTACGTGATCCTGGAGAGCCGCGACGCCATCGGCGGGACATGGGATCTCTGGCGATACCCAGGCATCAGGTCCGACTCGGACGTCTTCACCTTCAGCTTTGGCTGGAACCCCTGGCCGGGCAGGGAGTCGCTCGCCTCGGGGGAAAAGATCAAGCAGTACATGGTTGAGTCTGCGCAGCAGGCCGGCATCGACAAGCACATTCGCCACGGCCACAAGGTCGTCTCGGCGAACTGGAGCCCCGACGAAAAATGCTGGGAGGTCATGGCCCAGCAGCAAGGCGGCGAGGAGCATGACGACGGCAAGGCGACGCGACCGCCGCAGCTCTTCCGGGGTCGGTTTGTCTTCCTCGGCACCGGATACTACGACTACCAGGAGCCGCTTGCCTCGGCCATCCCCGGCATCGACAAGTTTGGCGGCAGGCTCATCAACCCGCAGCACTGGCCGCAGGACTACGACTACGCCGACAAGGAAATGGTCATTATTGGCAGCGGCGCGACGGCCATTTCCATCGTGCCCGCCGTCGCCAACAAGGTCAAGCATGTCACCATGCTCCAGCGCAGCCCGAGCTGGTACCTCACACTGAACCAGTACGGCAGAATAGCCCGCCTGCTGGCCGTCATCTTCCCCGATCGAATGGCGCGCCGGCTGAACCGGTACCGCTGGATGATTCAGACCCAGATCCTGCTGTTTGTGAGCAGAAACATGCCCGCCGTCGCGGGAGGGTTGCTGCGCCTCCTCACGTCCCTCCAGCTCCCCAAGGACGCCAACTGGAAGAGGGACTTCCAGCCGCGGTACGGGCCGTGGGATCAGAGACTGTGCGTCGTCATGGACGGGGATCTCTTCGCCGCGCTCCGGTCGCGGCAGGCGAGTGTCGTGACGGACCACATCGACACCGTCGCCGAGGACGGCATCGTTTTGAAGTCGGGCCAGGTGCTCAAGGCCGACGTCATTGTGGCCGCGACGGGCATCCGGCTCAAGTTTGGCGGCGGCATCCGGTTCTCCGCCAACGGCGCCCCCGTCGACCTGACCGACCGGTTCGCCTGGAAGCAGTGCATGCTGCAGGACGTGCCGAACCTCGTCTTCTCGTTTGGATATGCCGAGAACTCGTGGACCCTGGGGGCCGACTGCGCCGCCACCGTCATGCTGCGCGTGATGAGGGAGCTGCAGCGGCAGAGGCTGACTTGTGCCGCGCCGCGGGTGGACGCGTCTGAGACCAAGACGATGGTGCCCAGGCCGTTGTGGAGGCTGACGTCGACGTACCTTGAGAACATGACGAGCGTGTTTCCCAAGGGGGGGACGGGCGAGTGGCGGCCTAGGTGGTATCCCTTTTTCGATCTTTGGGCCGCGAGCTGGGGAGGCATGAAGGGTCTGGCGATGGAGTAGTTGGTCTGGTGGTGGTGAATAATGCCAAGTTTGTACGCCGTAATCGTGACTTGTTTAATGTTAGAAAGAGCCTGTTCTTGGGCATTTTCTGTCCACTTTGTCTTTGTGCATTCCGAAATGTCTCATGACCTTGTTTTGTCATCTATTCCGAATTCACCTCGTCCATGCTCGTGCCAACTACCGCATTCGTCTCGCCGAGATGGCCTCCGTTCTTTTGGAGCCAGGCCGACCCACCATCCACGTTGTTCGAGTTGAGCGGAGTAGCCATTTTGACACAAGTTGCTTGATGAAACTCCATAAAGTCATTAATAATGGCGAGAACACGGGGACTAGGGTCTCCGCACGGCCTCGACTAGCTACCAGGTAGGCAACGCGGGCTCGTAGTTTATTTTGACCTGTGAAGAAGAGCCCATGTGCGGAGGAGGGTGGCATTGGCGGTCAATAGTCTGGCCTGGCCGAGACTCCGTGATACAAACCGACACGGTATAAATACCACGGCTGCCATCTTGCGTCTTGCTGAGCGGGATTGATTCACACGCCCGGAAACACATACCACCCATACAAATCCAGTCAGGAAATACGAAAATGCACACGCCGCTTACTTTTGCAGCCGATGCCAACACCGACATCTGGAAGAAGCCTCCCGCGCATGACGTCTTTACAGGTAAAACCACACACCTCACCTCACCTCACACCATGTTCATCACCAGACCACGCGCAGCTTGTTCATTTGTAACTTTATCAAAAAAAAATTCTAATTCGCCGCAGCCCCCTATCGCGTCCATTCCAAGGGCCCAACCCTCGGCTTCAAATCCGCATGCATCACCTTCCTCGCCACATACACCCACCAGTTCGACCAGGCCGGCATCCTCTTCAAGTTCACCAACGGCGCCGACAGGAAATGGATCAAGTCGGGCATCGAGCTCTTCAACGACGCGCCCCGCCTGTCCACCGTCTGCACCGACAACTACTCCGACTGGAGCGTCTCAGACGCCCCCTGCGGCCACGAGGTCCGCAACGCCTCCCGCCCCGTCACCATCTCCGTCGAGCGCAGCGACGACGGGACCGGCACGACGCTGTGGGTGTACCACCTCGACCGGGACGCCGGCAAGACGCCCCTGAGGGAAATCACCTGGCCGTTTGGGACGGCCGCCGGCGACGGGTGGGAGGTCGAGGTCGCCGCCGCCGTTGCGAGGCCCTCCAAGGACACGGCGGATAAGTTGGAGGCCACGTTTACCGAGTTTACCGTCAACTGGAACTGATGGGCTGGTTTTTGCCCTGTGTGATGTGTATTTGAGAGCGAGTCTGGGCGGGAATACAAATATTATGATTTGAATGTAAAGACGGGCACGTAAGCAGCTCGTGTGCTGAATGCCATGAGATATTCCCAGCTTCAGACACAGTGTCCGTGACTCAGTGTCAACGTCGGCTATTCTAGTACATGGGCAGTCAAGAGCCCCTTCATCAAAAAGTGTAACGGGCATCATTGTTCCATGGCCAAGCACAAACAATAGATGTGCCCGCATATTGACAGACAATCCCTCGAGTCCGTGACAGGTAACCCTAACCCTATGCCTTCCTGTCGTGTCCGTGTCCGTGCCCGCGTCATGATGAACCTTAAGCACGTGACGTCTGGTCGGCGGTAACCACGCCGTAGCGTCCCTTTACCGGCTTGACCAGAGCGACTGAGCAAGCGACCACCTCGACGAACTTGTCCAGAATCCGTGCCGAGTTGCTCTTTCGCCAGCTTGCATTCGGCGGACCCTGAAATCAATCGTCAAGCAATGCATGTGCACAGCCGTCAGCTTGATTGACGACTCCCGGCCGGCGCCCAAAATAATTTCGCCCTCGAGGGCGTTCGAATCCTCGAGGTCGGCGGTGACTCAGCAAGAGGCTTGACGCGACGCAAAACTCTGCCCGTGCCCATCCCCACTCGACCACCCCGTCCGCTGCGCCCGCGACCAAAGTCGTCGCCGCCCCATGCTCGCCTTTTTTCTGCACTTTTCCTCGACCAGACCCCATGCCATGCCATGCTGAACACATCGTCACAGTGTAGACTCGTCGACACGCACACAACGCCCGTCCCATGAGACCGTTGCCCGTTCGTGGCATTGCTCCAGATCAGTCCGGTCGGAGAGGGCCAAGAATATTCATGTCTTATCCATAATAGTACTGTGTTACTGGGATAGAGTTTTTTTGTACATTTATTTGTCTTTTTTTTTTCTTTGTCTGGTAGGGGGATCCGAAACTCCATATTCACCATCAAATTGTATTCGACATTTGTACACACCACATCAACCTCATGTCTTCGTTTTTAACACCCACCCGAAAACCTAGCGCAGGCGGCCCGGCCAAGTCTCCCTTTGCGCGGCCAAATGCCGCCCGGGCTCTGAGAGAGCGCGAGGAGCGCCGCCAGATGCAGGCCGCAGGACAGTCACGCTCAGCGTCTGCGTCGGCCAACCGCGGCGGCAGCGTCGCGGCTCCTGCCCGGCAGCAATGTCCTAACAAGGCTTGTCCAAAGCCCAACGTCGTCGACGGCACCTGTCAAACCTGCGGTCGTGTCGCTGACGACAGCAACATTGTGGCCGAAGTCCAGTTTGGCGAATCCTCGTCGGGTGCGGCAGTCGTCCACGGTTCCTTCATCGGGGCCGATCAAGCCGGTGTTCGCAGCATGGGCCCGGCCTTCCGGAGGGTTGGCGGCACAGAGGATCGCGAGAAGAGCATCCGTGAGGCCCGTGGTCTCATGCAGGGTTACGCTCAGCAGCTCAATGTGAGCGAAAGCCTGGTGACTGCCGGCACGCAGGTTTTCAAGCTGGCTTCCGGCGCCAACTTTATCCAGGGACGGACGCTCGCTAGTGTCGCTGCCGTTTGCCTGTATGCCGCTTGCCGCGCGGAACCGCCCTGCAAAGTAATGTTGATTGACCTGGCTGATCTGGTTCAACTCAATGTGTTCAAGCTCGGGCGCATCTTCAAGAAGCTCAATGAAGTTGTTCCTATTGGGAACGACGGGCTCATTCCGGTGTACCCCGAGGATCTCATTTGGCGATTCGCGACCAAGATGGAGTTTCACCAAGAGACAGCCAAGGTTGCCGAAGACGCAGTCAGACTGGTCAAGCGAATGAGCCGCGATTGGATGGTCATGGGCCGACGGCCTTCCGGCATCTGCGGCGCTTGTTTGCTGATGGCGGCTCGAATGCACAACTTCCGACGCACCGTCCGCGAGGTTGTCTACATTGTCAAGGTCACCAATCACACCATTCAGAACAGACTCCAAGAGTTCAACATCACCGAGTCGAGTCAGATGTCGGTAGAGGACTTCCTGAAGCAAGATTTCCTAGAAAGTTCCCATGATCCTCCGTCCTTTTATCGGAAGTCGGATGAATATAGGAAGGTGATGGAGGACAAGTCACGGAAGAGAAAACGAAGCGCCACTGAAAACGGCGAAAATGGCGACATTACCTCGGGCGTCGAAACGGCTTTTCGTCAGCGAAGAATGACGGAAGGGGGCGCCGATTTGTCAAAAGCTCCCGCCATCAAATTTCGCCGGGACACTGAAGGATTCATCATTCCCCCACTGCCCTCTCAGATCCCAAAAGACATGCCAAGTATCCGCGTCAACGACGAGAGCGCGGCGGAGGGCGAAACAACGGAGAGTCTGGAAAACCTGGTCAACGAATTCGGCGACGCGATTGACGAGGAGCTGGACCAGGAAGAAGGGGAGGGCGAGCAGTCTTCCAACAAGGGTAAACGCCGCGCCAAGCCACCACAACTTCCCATCGACGAGGACTGGGAAGATGACGAACGAGAACTCGAAGGCCAAATCGAAGAAATGTTCAACGATCCGCTGACCTATGAGCACGCGCTTGCGTATGCCAACGCCGAACAGCGCGCAAGGATCCACTCCGACTGGGCCCTCCAGCAACGGCCGTCCAAAGCCGTATCCATGGCGGAGGAGGTGACAGAGGACGAGTTTGCCGACGATCCAGAGGTGCAGAATTGTCTGCTGTCGCCCGATGAGGCCCGTATCAAAGAGCTCATCTGGGTCAACCAAAACAAGGACTGGCTGCGACAGCACCAGGAAAAGCTGTTTCGAAAAAAGGTCGAGGCAGAGAGGCCAAAGCAGACACGCCGACGGCGGAAGCGCGCCAAGATGGGCGAAGGCCAGACCAGCCCGGCGAGTTCTGCGGCCGAGGCAGCCATCAATGTTGTCAAGGACAGGGCCTGGTCCAAGCGAATCAATTACGACGCCATCCGCAGCATCTTTGACATTCCCAATGCGGGTGGTCTCGGCTCGGCAGCGACGAGTCGCAAAACCAGCGTGGCAGGCAGCACGCTGGGGGGCGATGATGCAAATGAAGAGCCAGAGGAGAGTGTTGCCGGTGACGACGAGGCCCAGGAGGAAGAATACGAAGAGCGGGAGGACTATGGCGACGGCGACGGCGACGGCGGCGAATTTGAGGGTGGATATGACGATGATGCCGATATGGATGCAGCATATGGCCTGGAAGATGACGAGTAAGCTTGGGCGTTGGATATTTAACAGGCGTGCCTTTTCTTCGGTGGACACGGGCGTTTAGATACCCGAATAGATGATACAATGTAGCTATTGTAAACGGTACCGTCACCCTTTTTTCACGCCTATCATATCATGCAGGGCAACTAACTAGTAGTAGTACTCCGTAGTACATGGTCATGGCGGCCGGCCCCCTCTTCTCTTAGACACCGTGCACCTTTCTCCCCGCGACATACACTCTCCGTATGTTCCTGTCATCGCCCGTCATGACAAACTTCTCGAGCATGGTCCTCGCCGAATCGTCCTCCTCGAGCGGCGCGTTGACACCGCCCACCTCACCGCGCACGTCGACGACCAGCGCGTCAAACGCCTTGCCGCGCTCGAAATTACCCGCCTCGCCGCCGAACCCGACGACCTGCGCACCCCCCAGGGTCGCCATGTGGAAAACCTCTTCAAACGACACGGCCGCGGTGCCGTCCCGCGCGTCCAGGAAGTCCCGCGCAAACGAGGCCACGAGGCTGTGCCGCATGGCGTTGAGCATGGACGACGAGTAGCCGCCGCCCGAGTCGGTGCCCAGACCTACCTTTATGCCGCTGCGCAGAAAGTCTTTCACGGGGGCGGCCATGAAGCCTCCCCCGACGGTCATGTTGGCGGTGGGACAGTGGGCGACGCCGCACCCGAGGCGGGCCAGGCGCCGGGTCTCGTAGCCGGTCATGATGGTGCAGTGGGCGAGGATGGAGCGGTCGGTGAGGAGGCCAAAGTGCTCGTAGAGGTCGGCCTCGTTGGTGAAGTCGGGGAACAGCGCGAGCGTCGCCTCCTTCTCCTGCGCCGACTCGTTGAAGTGCGTCTGGATGGCCATGTCTGGGTGCTCCCGCGCGAGGTCGCCCAGGCCCGCGAGCAGGCTGGGCTCGCAGCAGATTGCGAACCGGGGCGTGAGGACGTGGCGCACCAGTTGGCCGTCGGGGTCGATGCGCCGGATGTGCTGGATGCAGTCGAGCGTGGCCTGGAGGGACTCGCGCTCGTCGGCGTCGCGGTAGTAGTCGGGTGCGTTTCTGCTCATGTTGCATTTGCCCACGAGGGCGCGCTGGCCGCGCGAGAGACAGGTGTCGGCTAGGATCTTGGTGGCCTCGCCGTGCTTGGAGCCGTAGTAGCTGGCTGTTGTGACGCCCTGGCGCAGCATGCCGTGCACGACGTGGCCGTAGACTCGTTTCGCGTGGGAGGCGTCCTCGAAGCGCGCTTCGTGGGGGAAGGCCACTTGGTCCAACCACTCGAGGATATGGAGGCCCTGGCCTTGGCCGCGGTGTAGCCATTGCGGAGCGTGGTGATGCGTGTCTATGAAGCCGGGCATGAGGAACTGCCCACGAGCTAGGTATGTGATGGGGCATGAGGCGTAGTTGAGCGAGGCCAGCTTGGAAGGGACCTGATCGATGGGGATGTTGGCTTCGAGCGAGGCGATTCGACCTGTGGGGGTGACGATGAGAAGGGCGTTCTCGAGGATGGCAAGGCTCGAGAGGGATGTGGCGTGGATGACGACGCCGTGAAAGGCGTGAGACCTGTCGTTTGTTGTCATTCTGTTTGCTTGGCATATACAACTATACGATGGATGAATTCACCGGATCTGAGGGATACGGAAAGGTGGTTGACATGTAGTGTTGGACGATATGGAATGTCAAGATGAGGGGGAGAAGCGGAGGTCGTAGTCGATCATTGTTGGTGGCGGTGAGGGGTGGCTCGAAGCTACGACGTGAAAAAAAGATCCCTGAGCCGCCAGGTTGTATTGTGATATGACCTTGATCGATCTGGTGGTGGCTTCTGCTTCGATTGAACATGATTGCCCTCGACGGTCCGCGGCCCGTTGGCGGTGGCGGCGCGGATGGCCTCGAGGTTCGACAGCCCGGCCTCGACGGCCCATTCCAGCTCCCGGGCCATGGTCAGGGCGGCGAGGGCGTCTGTGCCCAGCGCAATGGTGACGCCGGCGGTGTGCGTTGCTCGTATGAATGCTTACCTATGTGCTATCACACACTAGTTCAATAGCGACCGATTTACACCCCATGTGCCTCACTAGTACTTCAAATGCCCATGATGCGAGTCAAACTACTCAGCTACATAACTCCATATACAAAAAGCCTTCTTTGGGTATCAATCACCTCCAGAATAAGTGCCTGAATATAGCATACACCACTCCGTACTCCGTACAATCCTGATTAAATTAATGTAGTGTTCAGGGTTTCGGCGAATGAATTACTCCCTGCCATCTCCACCGGACGCCAAAACGCCCCGGACCATTCCATATTGATGGCCCACCAAAGCTGCGAGATGGCGTCGGGCCGAAGCTTATCTCTCCTGACAGGCTTGGCAAGCCACTTCAAGGATGCCCGCTCAGCTAAACATCAGGCCCGTTAACGGCAGCCCTGCAAATTGCTGTCGACCGTGCGTCACTGTTCTAGGCCCATTCACCGTCCAACCCATTTCAGCTCCAGCGTTCTCAAGACGGGATAGGCAATCGTGACTGAGATGAGAGTAAGCTCATCACCCACATCCCCTCCATACCTGCCAATCTTCTTGGCGATGGGCGCGATGTACTAAATGCGCCGTTAACATGAGACCCAAGATCTGTCGCTCAGCTTCTTGGTCGGTTGCATACCCAGGTTTGGCACATGCCTAAGAATGAAAATCCAATGCCAATCAGCAGAGAACCTGTACCAGCCAAGCCCAGCGGTAGTCGTTTTGGGTCCTGCCACGCCGTCAAGTCATACCCTCCAATCATGGGCCGAAAATAAAAGTGCTCAATAAAGAGAATGACGGCGAATGCAAGAGTCCAATAACCGAGAATGGAGAGCAGGTTGTTAATGATTTCCTCCAACACATTACGGCCACCATAGGCGAGTGCAAATGTGACGAGACTCAAAATTGTGCACCAGAAGAACCGCGGAACAGCAACAAAGTGTTTGCCAAGGAGCTGCATGCAAAGCGCGCTGGAGTAAATATTTGCAATCGTGTCGCCAACTGTTTTTTGTTTTTTAGTCAAGTCAGCATAGGAGCCAGTTTAGTCGCCTGCACCACATAAAAGACCTACGGAACGATAGGGCGAAGAAGACACAGGCAAACTTGCCCCAGGCGTCAGGAGGTGACATGATGGCAAGAATGAGACCACCCGTGCCACTTTGGCGGTGAATGCTGGATAGCGTCTCGTTTGTCAGAACAATCCCCCCGAGGAGATTACCCAGAGTTCCAACAAATATTGTAGGCACGATCAAGCCAATATATGTCAGCCCAAACACCAACCATTTACTAGTTGCGACGGGATAGTGGATGTAGTAGTCGCCCGCTATCGGACACCAAGAAGCGCAGACGCCGAATATGATGGCAAAGTACGACAAACAGCCCCCGCTAAGATCGATTCCAGAGCTCAGACCGGCGTCAGGTGTCGGGGAAAAGTACTTGGCAGACTGTCCGTAGAGGACACAGATGAGGACCAAAGCAAAGAACCAGGCATATCTTTCGTAATGATGGATAACTCGGTAGCCTAAAAAGGACACTACAAAGGCAGCAAGAATGATGATGACGATGCCGACGACCAGTGCCAGACTGCCCCCTGACACGGCACGGAGAAGCTGGCCTCCAAGAATAGCGGCAATCGTTGCATAGCCAATGTTGATGACGACGTTGAGCACAGCGGCCAACTTTGAGCCCCAAAGTCCCAAGGAATACCGCGACACTGCCACTTGTCGTAATCCGGTCATGGGTGAAAGGGTGGCGGTAAAGGCGGGCACAGTCGATCCGGACAATGTTGCGAAGATGGTGAGAATAATGGAGGTGTTGACTGAGAGTCCAAGGATCGGGCCCAAAATACCAATTTGAATCATTGTTGGGCTGAACAAGACGGAGAACCAGAAAAATATCATCTGAACAGCCATATTAGCGCCATAGCCCATAACGCCCTACCACTTTACATACATACGTTGAGTATTTGCGGGGGTCTGCGCTTGTCCTCAGGAACCCTCTCCACGCCCATGGCCTCAAACTTGGCAAATCGGTCGATTCGACTTTCGAGATTCGCAAGGAACCTCAAGACAGGTTTCTTTTGCCGAATGGCATCAATCCTTGCATCTCCATGGTCGGCAGATTCCTGACTCGACGAGCCAGCCAAGTCCTCAGTCAAGTTCGTATGAGGAAGCGTGGTGTGCTTCTCGATCTCGCCGCCCGCGCCAGGTGTGGATGGTGGCGTGCTGGATGGCATGGTGATGTACATAGTCTCTGCGTCTATGCCCACTGCCCAGTTGAGACGCGAGACTGTGAGATGAGGTATAGACAGTCGCGCAGATCTCAATGGGTTGCGTTGCAGCAAAAATGAGCGACACCGCCGGGACAAATGCTGCCAGGTGAGGTGGCAGGAGCGACCGACCCTCCAGCACGTGAGAAATTCCCTTTGCGCACGGGGGGGGTTTAAAAAAGAAAACAGTGGACGAAACTCTGATCTTCCATGCTTCACCACGACGAACTGGAGAGCGAGTTTGCGGAGAGAAGAAAGCTCGAAGTCTCAGGCAAAGGAAGCATGCATGGCAGACGGTCATAGACAGGTGAGCCAAAGGTGGTGCGTGTCCGACGCTAACAGACCAAAAGCTGCATACACCGCTGCGTCCATGTCTCAGAAGAGTCAACTGGCCAGTCACTTGTCCACAGATAGACAGAAGACCTAAAGTTTGATAAACGCTTTTTATTCCTATTTCGTGCTCGATCGGCTGTTCTCCAAGACGATCCCAGCGGCCCATTCGCTACTTCATGAAGCCGCTTTTATCAATGGCTCAGCCGTGCTCTTGCGAATAACGAACCTGGAGTACTCCGTATCGGCAGCAAAGTCCTCCTTTGTTGGCACGTTCATTTGTTACACATCAAATGTCATACCCAAATGACCAGTGTGGCGCAAACTACAACCTCACAGGCCAAGCACAGGGAACCCCCGATAAGGACGAGTCAGTTTGCTAGCCTAGAAGCGCTGGATGAAGTTTTCGCCCTGCTCCTCATAATCCAATAGTGGAAAGCAATTGGCTTTACCTCTGCTCGTCCGAGTTGGACTTTGGCTTGTGCAGAAATCGGATGCAAACTTGCGAGGGGATAAACTAGTAGTAGAACAAAACCCCTGGCCCTTTGTCGCATGGACTGGATCTTTATATCTAATCCATTCCCCGGCTACCAGACAGACCGGATATAACAGTAAGTTGGGTCGAAATACAACCAACGTCAAGATCCGTCGTGCTAACCTTGACAAGGTTATTTTCCATAATTCTTCCCCCCATACATCAAGTTCGGTAGTCAAAGAGGGGGTCTCCCGTCTTGCCGAGAACATGAACGGCCCAAGACACCATTTATAATTGTCCAAGTTGCCTTGGTCCAGGTTGACTGATCTAGGTCATAGCGATCCTCATGTGGACCAGGTTAAAGTCGAGTTGGGGATCCTAGTGAGGGATATAGGGGAATCTCTGGCTGGCCGCTGATGCTGGTCCAGATGTATAGGTATGACTAAAGTTTTGTTGATGGTTAAACATAGCCTACCGTCGATGTTCACCGGACGCATAGTATTATTCCGGCGTTGCCGACGTCGATTCGCCAGAAGCGAGACAGCAACCAACGGAACTGATGCGCTCTGTTCTACTATTCACTGGAAGTTGCATGTAGACGCGGCCAGCGTTGTAACGCCGTTCAGCTGTATGCAAAATATGCTGCGGCCTGAGTGGTGTCCCAAGTGTCGACTGCGTCGTCGATTGGCCACAGCCCAACTCCTCTGATAATCTACATCTCACTGCCTACTTCAGGTCATATTGAGGGGATGAATCCGGCCAAACAACCAGATCCGATTATCCGTTGGCTTACTCGATACGCCCTCAGGGAACTCGTCACTAGAAAGCTCAGCTCGCCGCTCATCAGATGCGTCATCACCCGCCATCGAGGCAAAATGAGCCATGAACATTATCGCAAGGGTGAGCGATATATAGGCCTCCCGAGTATGTTTAGCATATCGAGCCATATTCTCGGGTTGAGCAGACCTTCCGCAGCCCCTCCTGTTCAGCACAGAATTCACCTTCAGTCTATCCAAACTGGTGATTCGTCGAGACCGACAAAACCGGCATGCCTTATCCTGCTGGTTCCGTCGGGAAGAGGTGAAAGCATAAAGCTGAAGAGATAAATATCCACAAGGCTACACCAGATGAGGTATACCATTGCAGCTTGAGGGTCTATAAAGATGCACCCATCTAGGCATCCGAATCTTTCAAGTCTTGTCCGGACAAACACAGATCCACGCGCCAGCAGAGTCGTATTCGTACTGCCGTGAGACATGGGGGCCGAGAGTACTAAATTGCTCAAATGCGCGTCGGTAATGCGGCCAATCTGTCAGCTGAGATGATGCATGCGGTATCTCTCACGACGAGATCCCCAATGAGACTTGCCCGGGAACTTCCCAGCCTTGCCTCGGCTTCTACGCATGACAACAATTTTCACGCCTGAACATTGGGGCAAAACAACCTGGAAGCAATTCACACTGGACAAGGACGATATTGCCTGCGCAGAAGATGCTCGGGCACTGAAGACGAGTACCAAAGGAAAAAGCCGTGCAAGACATGGAGCGCCACCCTCCTTTTAATTCGCCAATAAAATGCCGCTTTGCCGAGGGCTTGTCTCTGGCCGACAAATGATATTCAATCATACGGTTCAACGTCGTCTATCGATGTAACCCGCCGGCCGTTGTGCTATTTGACAGCCTCAAAGACACTGCGCTATGGGTGAGAGGCAGGTCGGGGTGAAGGGGCAGGATCAGCAAATCGTGAATGGCCCAATGCCTAGTTGATTTCATTGCTTTTGCCACCTCTGGGGGGCCGGTCGATTGTGAGCTGTCCCCTCCCTTAAAATCTTCAAGGACGCCGCTGTTCAATACAGTACTATTCCGCCACGGGATTTCATCTGCTCGAATATGTGATATTCGCAGCCGAAGGCGCGTTCGTTTTCTTCAATCCACAGTTGTGACGACAACCACTGCCGCTGTCCGCTCACCGAAAGCAGATCCTCCCCACGCGTCTCCAAGCCTCGAGCACTTTTGTTATAGAAATGTCGGGATAGACGCGGGCCGCAGAGCGAACGGTTAGGTGCAAAAGATGGCCGACTCGAGGCAAGTCGAGTCGTGGACCTGGTATGGCTTTGCCAGCCTCTTCACACTCTGCCGCTTGTACGTGCATGATTCCGCGGACATTTCGTGTGCCGATAACTCTAGCTTGAGCAGTGCCAGTGTCAGCGCCAGTACTAACTCGGATGCAGCGTCTCGAGGTCAATCCGACTGGGTGGAGTTCGGTATTTCGAGGTCGAAGACTATGTCATGGTTCTTGCCTTTGTAAGGAAACATGTCTCGATTCAACGTGGACAAGAATAAAAGTCGTGTCGAGTCATGTCCGCCGCTGACCCACTCGCGGAGGAAGCCGTTATGTGGCGCTGACACTTGGCGATCGTCCCGCACTTTGACACTGACAGCTTGCAGGGCGTCTACACCAATGTCATTGTATGGGTCAATATTCAAGAAAAGCACCCCCACACCAATATCCTGCCGTCGACGGGCACCAGTGGCATGAGCGGAGCCGAGATGCGTGATCGCGTCTACGGAAGCAAGATTACGTTTACAATTGAGGAGTCCATGGTGGTTTTGCAAATGCTATGCAAGGTGTGCATGTGTTTGTTGTTTATGAAGTTGACGTGAGGGACCACTGCGACAACATTCAATGCTACGGGGCGCTTTTGTTTACTGACAATAGTTTGGACCCAGGTCGGGATTGAAGCGACAATTGCACGTCAAGCTGTTGCTTGGCTACGTTCTAGCGGGATGGGTCGTCACTGAGGCCTTCTTCTTCGGCTTTTGGTGTCAACCATTTCGCAATTACTTTCGGGTTTTCGTAGGAAATACACGTACGTCTCAAGTCATCTTCTCGGAGCGGGCAATGCGTACTAACATTGAGCGCCGTCATGGGATCTAGCCGGCTGTACGACATCGCAGAGCCATCTGATCATGTCGTTTGCTTTCAACCTTTCATCTGATCTTTTAATGCTCGCCGTTCCCATATCAATGTTGCTGCAATCACAGCTGCCCTGGAAAAAGTGCGTAAGCCCCGCTGAATAATTACAATGGGCACTGACCAGCCATAGAAAAGCGACCATTTGTGGGATATTCGGCTTGGGCATCTTTGTCGTACGTCGCCATAAACCCAATGATATGCATGAGCACCCGTTCTGACCATTTATCTAGATTCTTGCCGCTGTGCTAAACAGATACTATTGCTTCGCACATCCCGACAGCATCCTCTGGATCTACTGGTATGTTCGCGAAGGCAGCACGGCCATCGTTGTCACCAACGTGCCGCACTGCTACGCGCTCCCCCTCAAAGCGCTCAAGCTCGAAGCATTCAGCAGCCTCGTTGGCAGCATATTCAAAACAAGGCGCGCCTCATCCGGCAAGCATAGGGAAGACCGCGGCGCCAACAAGAACAAGGCAGCCAGCGACAAAGGCATTCATCATAGCAAGCCAGCGTCATCAGAAAGCACGGAGAACTTTGCGACAAGGGTATCAAACCCAGCGTCAACATTGCAAATATGGCAGAGCAGCGAATATAGTGTTAATACAAACAATACGAGTGAGCCTCGGTGGGAAGAGACGGAGCTGCAGCAAATATGGCAAGGCGGATTGGGGACAACGGCAAAGGTCGAGGCGGCCAGGGCGGCCAGTTATGGGAGCCCAGGCAATCGTGATGACCGTGAGGGCATTGGACAGACAGTGTGATGTCACTGGAGTTGGTCTATTATTGGACCAAATAATTTAGCTTTGCTATGATATCATCAACATCAACATTCGTAAATAGGCACAGGAAGCCGACTGCGGAGTCTCCGACAAGTCATTTTCCTGCCGCACCCTTGTCCCCTTACCCCCGGCCGTCGCAATTTTCGGCCAACAACTCGGTGACCACATGGCCGTCCGATTCTGGGGTAACACAGTGTAACATATCGCCGAGTCTCGGTGGAATTTACACCAAGATGTCGGGATTTAACTTTCTTTTTTGCCCCTTGACTTCAGATGTCACGGGCACGTGCGGTAGCATCGCGAGCCGCTTGTGCACCACGGGCGAGCCGCGGGACACGGTTCCGGCGGGGAGATATGTACACCCCTCCGGTTGCGGAAAGAGGCTCTTTTGTTCGGAGAAATGTCGTGATGGGGTTGTGGAGGGACCGTTCGTTCGTACCAGGAGCTTCGGGGACGGGGTTGGTAGAAGAATTGGTGCTTTTGCGTGGGGAACGCGGTTGCGCGCGGGTAGCGGCTGCAAGGTGGTGGGATAAGCATAAGTCTTCGGGAAGGAGAGTGCTTACTGTACGCGGGAGGATGGATATCGAGGTCTCGGGAGACGCAGATGTAGATTTGGTTCTAGAATGTTCCATGATTGCTGCGACCTCACTACTTAAGTACGTTGTTGCATAGTTTTTGTGTCTTGAATTTTGCAACGGAGATGGCCGTTGCAGGTTGGAAAGGGGGGGGGAACAGATACGAGAGAGCGTTAGAGGGGGGTTTTTGGAAAGAGACATCAATGTGGTGGGTCAATTGAATAGCGCCAGGGACAAAGGTGTCAATAGAAAAGAAGAACAAATATTTACTGGGAACATTGAAAAAAAAAGAGAGATGGGGACGGGGAGAAGGAAAGTGAGATGGAACATTGAAACGAAAATGGCTGGCTGGCATTTGTTAAAACATCAGTCTGGTCGAGCTACCCTGTAGCCATTCGTTAGCCGACTTCCGAATCAAGATCGGCTAATGCTCCGTACGTCGAACCAAACCTCAAACCCCGCCAAGTTTTTACAAGATGTATCTCTTAGGGCTGTGCACTCCAGCGGAAATGCCTCATAGCCATCAGTCCAACGGCGCTGCTACGTAGGGGTAACTAAACGAATACTTGTATCATGGACTGGCATGGCCGCGGGGGCAGGTGACATCATGCTCGGTCGCCGGCTCTGGCCGCCTCCACCACGGATGGATGGACGTTTATGAATATTAACTACTATGCAGCAGAATACACCAATAAACAGGCGGGTGGGACAGTGTATTTGTGCTCGTTTGGGCAGTGGGCCGTGGAACCCGTGGGATACTATCTTGGGCAGGTGTAGGCCGGGTAGGATATTACGATTTATAATAGAAGGCTTTTATGGCCATGGATACAAAATCCAGTGTGAAGAAAAAGGGAAATGCGGGAGATGGATTCTGAGAACCGGTAACTCGGCCATAGTGCCAGGCCGAGGGCGGCTGCAGGGTCGCCGGTGGTGTCTGGACTGGTGCGAGGGTGCAGGACTGGTGCTGGCGGCGTGACAGGGTGCCTGGTGCTACAAGCACGCCTCCAGTCGTCATCCGCCAGGCTAGTCGGTGGCTCAGGTTCATGTGGGTGAGAGTTTGTGAACCGCCACGAGTGCGTGCAGGCGCCACTTGGTGAGAGGGTCCAAGATGGCACGGAAATTAATATACGGACTGGATATTGAAGGACATGGAGACATTGAGGGACGAATTGAGCAGGACGACACGCGACCAGGTAGCGTCAGGGCGGGGAGGGCCTTGGGAGATACTTTGAGGCATGTACTTTGTCAACATGGAAGGTTGAATGGTCGGAGCGAGCGCCCGCTGCTGGCACGTCGTTAGGCCTGGGTCACAGCGGACTGGACTCGGGTGGTCAACTGGTCAGCGTGCCAGCTCGGCGGACTTGGGGCCTAGATGCACTAGACTCGAATCGCTGAGAGGCACACTCGACACCAGCACCAGACCGGTATGTGCGTGCACTAAAAGTACCAGACTGGATGCACTAAATGCGCCGCATGTAGGGCCTCCGGGCTCCAGCTCGCTGGGCCCAGCAGCAGTGCTGGCACCCAGGATATCTCAATGTGCTGGCACGCTGAGACGTCAGGTCGTCGCCATTTCCTTTCAGGGCAGGCACTAGCGTCTGGTCCTTCCAACATTGAAATCTTGGAACATTCACATGGGCAGTTGACGTTTCGATATTCTCCAAACGCTCAACACTTGCAATTGATTCGACTGGTGTCCAATTTCAACCACCAGCTCCTACTATTTCGTATGCGTTCCAGACAGACCTAGACCCAGCCTCTGGGCCGACAGTGTAACCCTCCCGTTATTCTGCGTCCTCATCGCCATGTTTCGACGCACCACAACAGCGCGCCTGGTGATTTCGCGACACCGGCACCCCCCGCACCCGCGTGTCTCCTGCCTCAACACCAACAACTACTCGTCATCCTCTCAGCCCCCAAGAGACTCGCCTGGAACCATTGCTGTGACGTTTGGAGCCTTGATCGCCGGAGCCTGCGGTTTCTATTCCATCAGTCAGTCCGGCGCATCGCACAGCGTGCCGTCCCTCGTCGAGCCTGCAGATGAGGGCCACATTCCCGTCAGATCCCCTGTCGAGGTGTACAGTCTCAAAGCGGCAGACGCCAAAATTCGACAACAGGCAACCAGCTTCACCTTTGACGGGCACAATGGCCACGGAAGAATCGACGTCGTTCGTGTAGCCAGCAATAACCCCGTCGAGGATGAATGGGCCGTGGCTGTCGGAAAGGGGGTTGGAGGCAACAAAACATTGTATGCTGGTGTATATGACGGTCACGCGTGAGTACCAATGTCTTGACATCCCTCCCCCCTCAAAACCCCCACCTCCACGGCCCATGACGATAATCCTGAGTTGCTTATGCTTATTGCCTTATTGGCCCCATTCAGTGGTTGGGCGACGTCAGCAGTCCTTCGCCAGGCGCTGATTCCCTATGTTTCCCACGCCGTCAGCCGCATTGCAGCATCAACAAGCCCCGAGCTCATTGACTCAGCTATCAAGTCGGCCTTTAGTAACCTCGATGACCGCATCATGAACGAGGCCAAGTATGCCGCTCAAGGAGCCGCGGCCGCGGAGCCGGGTTCCGCCGCTGTCCTCGCCGCCATTGCTCCTGCCGTGTCGGGATCCTGTGCTCTGCTGTCCATGTACGAACCGGCCTCTTCAATGCTCAGAACTGCTGTGACTGGCGACTCTCGAGCCGTGCTCGGATCTTGGTCTGATGAGGCTGGCGGGTACAGCGCTGTAGCTCTCAGCAAGGATCAAACCGGCTTTAACCAGGACGAGGTGAGGCGTCTCGACAAGGCTCACCCCGGTGAGATTGGGGACATGATTGATCCCAAAACCGGGCGCTTGTTGGGCATTGCCATAACTCGAGGATTTGGAGATCACCGGTGGAAGCTATCCAAAGACGCCGTCACGTCACTCCAGGGGAACTTCTACGGCTTCGCCGGTCGCCCCGGGTATAAGTCGCCACCTTATATGACTGCCGAGCCTGAAGTTACCACTCGTAAGGTAGCCACAAAGGATTTTGTCATTCTGGCCTCGGATGGATTGTGGGATGTAATTTCCAACGACGATGCTGTAGAATGCGTTTCAAGGTGGTTAGCTGCCAAAAAAGCTGGCAAGCCCGAGACCGTTATCGACACCAAGACGGCTCTGACGGTTGGAGAGGACGGATGGCCATCTTACAAAGCAACTCCCGAGTTCTTTGCAATTGAGGATCTTGACAATGCGGCCGTCTGCCTTGTGAAGAATGCATTGGGCGGCAACCGCCGCACTCTGTTTTGTGGTTCCATGACCGCTTACAGCCCCGTCAGCCGATACATCCGAGATGATGTAACGGTTCAAGTCGTTTTTTTCCAGGACCCCTATGGGAGTACCACGAAATAATCCCGACGGGATGAAACCACTATCGGACGACTTTAGTTTGAGACTTGCGACAGTTGCTCATAATGGTATTCTCGTTGCTGTTTAGCGCAAGTCAATTTCAGCCACAAAAAAAGGACTAAAAGAAAACCACACACACGCATACACACACACACACACACGAAAAAAAAAAAAGGAAAAAAGGAAAAACCGATGGTTTCAACATTCGCCGTGAATCGCTTAGTCGTTAGTAGTTGCAGACAGTCAGTTGTGTTTGTTTGATAAGTCCGGTATTGGTTTTCTCCACATGAAATACGCAATCAAGAATTCTAAGAAACGTTTGCTGCACATCGATCAACTATCTAGACGTGCCCCGCGTTCAAGGACTCGGCTTCTCAGAAACAGCCGTGTTGACCCGCGGCGCTTGTCAGCATGTTACATCGGACTCAGTAGAGCCCTTGGCAGGCTTGGTTGTATCTGGATGCATGTGATGTCTTGGATCTCGTGGAAGTCAATAAGCGGTGGGTCCAATTTGCCTCTGATGGTGCCGTCCAAGATATCGAGGTTCTCAAAAAGCTGGCCAACCAATATCCTGTTCAAGTTCTTCTTACTCGGTGCCACCTACAGTCTGGTGGCCGGCATACTTGAGAGTTGGAGTGATACTGGCAATATCACTCTATGCCCGATGACTGCCGCTTATCAATTCATTACGGATCGCCATGTTCGTCGTCATTTACGGATCGATTGCGCGAGCCAAGATGCAGGCAGGCCACAGGTCCGAGTAAAGTTGCCCTGTTGGGCAGTCGTCTACTTGTCCAAAACGGTGCGAGCGGCTGGCTTTCGCAAAGCGAATCGGCTCGGCTGTTTACCGAGTCACGACTGACATGCGCTCTTGCAGTCGTATACGTTCTTGGGAATTCTTGGAGAGAGGAAGCTGTCTAGGTAGTATCTAAACGAAGAACCCTGGACCGTTGGATTTTTTCCACAAGTCCCAATTCTCTGTCACTCTACATGATGCGGCGCGAATACTCCACAGGGCTATAGATATTCCAAGCGTGGAACCACGAGACCCTTGATAAATCGATGGCCCCCGGAGATCTTAGCCGCTCTTGATGTCCGTACGGAGTAAAAGCGTTGGAAATATAAACTCTTTCCTATACGGGCGATGCCCTCGGGTATCCCGTGCCGAGCAGACCGGACGAACGGGGCGAAATATTCGCACTTCATCTGTCTCTTCCCATGATCCGCTCTCGTCATTTACAGGACGCATCATGAGGTATTCGAGGGCTCACGACATGCGGCAATGCTACTCCGTCTACACGAACTTAAAATCTTGTCTCCCTATTGGTCGCACGGAAAACACGGGGGTCGATTTCCTGGAGGCGGTTCATTGTCTGTAAGAAGCGAACTGTTTGGCCACGCCAAGACGGCACAGGGCCCGAACAAACTTGGCTCTTTTGTCAAGCATACGCCGATGGATTGCGCATTACCCATGTACGGACTCAGCGTAAGCGTCGCAGTATCCGCCGCGAGGAAGCGCACAGGGACAGGACAGGACAGGACAGAGCAGAGCAGAACAGGACAGGACACACGGGTACTGCATGCATGGTGGCATCGTGTCCTCGTTTTGCGCTGACTCAGGCACGGTAGTCTTCTTATTTTTAAGCATGGTATCTTCGCATGTCATAGCGGATGCCCCGACACATCTGGAACGTCGAAAGAAGGCTCCGATCGACGATGCCCGTCTCGAGTATTTTTGTCCAGATTCGCGATTCACTCCAGAAATAGGACAACCACACCCCTGAAGACTATGCTCAGTTACGGAGTACTGCGTCGACATCAGGTAGTCTTGGGGGTCTGGCTCCTGGACCTGGACAGCTACAGCACCCAGGCCCCTCTGAAACGGTCGCAAAATAAAGAAATGGAGGCACGGAAGAGTGCAGGGGTGGAGCAACTATGTACTAGGAGTGCCGGACCAGGGTTGAGGCTCGTTAAGGGTTTTAGGTTTTCTTCAGTCCAATACAGACAGTACTCACCCGATGGTGTCTGCTTGCCTCGTCAAAGCTGTCCCAGGCCGGTACCAGCAGTCAATAGCTTTTGCTCCCCATCGCAGTGGATCACCGTACGGTATCTGAAGTGTCTAATGCTGCACGTCTGTCAAACTTCAGATGTGCTGGCGCAAGCATAAACTCCCATTGGTGTGACGGGGAACAGCAGTTCGAGGTCAGCGCTTGATGTACAAGCAATGTTTCAAGGTGGCTGCGGCGCCATCGCCAACCTCGTACATACACTGGCTACAGCTAGGGGGAACGTGTCGAGGCCCGGCAGGCAAGATTCGGCTCCGACAGAGCTTGATTACCCAGCTGGACGCAGATGCTCTCGACAGTGGCGGGCGGAATACGGAGAATTAGAGGGTGCTACCAAGCTTTTCAGCTTAGCCATGGGTTTGTCCGACTGGCCATGTCCGCATACTGCATTCCGCGTAGCCGGCTCGCGTCCAGCGAGAGCGCAGCCAGAGGGCACGGAAATCAAGGCCAAGGACCACCCGCTGGTGTTGATTGGGCCAACGTCGTCACAATCAGCCAGGGTAAAGGAGATTCTGTCGATAAGTTCGGCCGGCGGCCGAGGGCTACTCCCCACTGTGGATTTGTCTGCCTCCCGCGAGCAACCTTTTGACGCGACAGAGGGGAATTCTTTCTCTATACTCCGTACATACAGACGCTCTTGCCTGGAGTAGGAAAAGCAGGCCGACTGTTTGGGGGTCGACCCGAGGCGGACGCCCCGGAAGTACTGCAGGCCCATTTCCGATTCCACGCCGTTGATACCCTGTCGATTCGTTTTTGGACGGGGACAGCGACGGAACGACTGCGGCATCTCATCTTGTTCTTGCGTGAGGCAGACAGCAAGGACGAGAGAGGCAGAGGCAGAGGCAGAGGCACTCGACACGGCCATCACATCACATCGAACCAGCTAACTAACTACTTGCTATACCGATTGGACAACGGCGCCAAACAAAAGAAGAGGTACTTGTGGCTGCCACGACGATCTGCGGGCCGTCATACCCCGGCCCACTCACCCTTGAGGCAAGCCGAGCCTCGAGTCGTCTTTGAGAGTTCCTCCGCATGCACAGACAGCAAACTGCAAAGTATGTACATGCTAGTATTGGCCTGTACAAAAGACTTTGTCTTCCGTCCACGCACATGGCCATACATGGACACACGGACACAGCGCAACCCTTGGCTCTTACACTTGATGTGACACTCGCAGCGGCCCCCCCTGGTGTAACACTATCTGGGTAATGGGCATAATGCAACCAAACCGACAGGCCTGATTGCCTGACACATCTGACAACCGGAACGACCAGACGAATGGCGGATTGCGCATGGGGGCCGGCCTTTAGCTGCGCCAGTGGATGGAGCAGCTACCTATCTTCTCACACCAAGTTGACACATGCTACCTGGGCCTAAGACGCCAAGACGAAGCAAAATAGTACCCATGCTCCTGGACTTGCCCTCTAGCACAGAGGCCGTAGAGGTTGACAAAAGGGTACGTGGCGGTCCTACTTCCACCCGTGATTACGGAGCTTGGCTATCCAACGGAGACGGCACCGTATAGGTGTCAACTGGATACTAGAGGAGAGAACACACGCCCCTGTCCTGTTGCCCGTTCTTGGCCCTGCGGCCCTGTTCGTCATTGCCCCCCCCGTCGCGCATTCGTCGCTTGCGTGATGCCCATCGGACGGGCATCGCGTTGTAAACGCCGTTCTGAAGGACCGTACAAATGGACGGATAGGCAAGAAAAACATGGACGGCCATGGGGATGGGGGCACACATCACTAGCCCGGCGCCTCGTTGGCTTGTCTCCGCCGCTTAATAGACGCAGCCTTTTATTATTTCATGTATTCTGGTTTGCCTCCTAGTCCGAATCAAGAGCGGGAGACCCATCCATACATGCTCTTGTTGTTGCTGAGCCCGTGGCGAGAAGTCAATAAGAAGGATTCGATCCCACCATCTCCCTGTCCCACTCAGGGTCCTCAGGTTGGAATAAGCTATTACTCGCCATAGCATCTTGCCCGCCATTCCAAACCTTTGCACGTTTCCTGTCCATCTGTCAGGGCTTGTTTCAATCTATTTCGAGACGACGTACGACGTCGAGACGATTTAAAAAAAGAGACACGGGACCCACGCGGCGCATTGACTCTCCGGGCAACATACTCGGTACATATATGCAGGAAGCGGACTTTTATTTTCACACACACAGACAGACACGGGCCGTTCGGGCACGATCACACAGAATCTCGTGCTCTTGTTGCCACCCTTCTCCGCGGAGAAAACAAGCTGTTTCTGCAAGACAAAATTTAAACTTCTTTTTCTTTGCAACTCTACGTTTCATTGACACCGTTGAACGGGTAATGCTCTGCCGTGTTACCTAGACTCTCTTGGGACGTCAATTCGACTTGACACATTTTTGGCCGGGCCTGCCTCTGTCGCTTCGCTACCGCCGCTTCTGCCACCACTGACTGCCGTGCTACCAAAAGGTGAAGAACGAGGGCCGGGCATCACAGAGACCATCATGGTATCTGTTGGTTCTTTTCACTCTCGGTCGGGCTCGTCCGCCCAGCTGGATACGGGGGACGTCCATGTATGTCATATCTGTCTAAAACAGTTCAGTCGAAGTAAGTCTACCTTTAAGCCTATTTTCCCGCCCTTCTTGCGCTGCTACTACCAACATTCTCCACAAGCTTAACCACTGCGCTGGGACGACTGTGCTAATGTATGTGCCTTGCTTTTTTCGGGGGAGCAGGAGACCTGAGGGAACGCCATAGACGGCGGTGCGAGAAGTCGATTGGCAAGATTATACCGACCAAGAAGCGGTCTTGCGAGCGGTGCATATCGTTTAAAGTCAAATGCGGCTACGAGAAGCCCTCTTGTAGGTTCAACTCTTCTCTCGCAACAACAAACGACCTAGGCTGCCGTAGTCTCTGTCCGGTTTCTTGGGTTCGGTACTGACAACATGTTCCAGGCAGCAGGTGTGTAAACCGCTCCGTGCCTTGCGAGTACAAGTTGGAACCTCGCGTAAAGATGCCCCTCAACCCAGCATTCGGGCTGGGGCCCAATCCCGCCTTCTCCGGGTCGATGGACGTCTTCTCGGTGCAGCAAAACCACGCAGCAGAAATGGACGCCGTAGACCAGCAGCACGGTTCGTCGTCGTCACTAGCCGCGCCCGACATGGCGTTCGACCTCTCCTCCTCGTCAGCCTCTACAGACGCCCTGGACACGACGCTGGACCTCGTGGGACAAGGCTTCTACGCAGGCAACGAGTATTATCAGCACTGGTCGCACCAGGACGGCAGCAGCAACGGGCAGAGCTCGCCCTGGGACGCCACGACGGTATGGTCTGACGGGTCGTCAAGCATTCCCGATCCCGTGATGCTCGACGAAGTGGTCATGGACTCGGGCTGGACGCAGAATATGCTCGATCCTACAATGTGTATGGACACATATGGGGAGCACAGCATGGCGTATTACAGCCAAGGCATGCAGCAGGTGCAGTACGGCCGGTCGGGGAAGCGCCACGGCAAGGCGACTTCAATATCGTATTGAGCGTCGCACGGGAATCAAGGTGCGCCAAGGATGCACGACCCTTTGCGCCAGCAACCCACCCCGGTCGAAACAGGAGATCGTCCGTGTCGGACCAATAGCCCCAGGAAGCCTTTCGACTGGGCTGCCACTGCTGGGGAATGCATGATATTCCACGGGTGATGCCGAAACAGACCAAAAACAAGAAGACGACTAAAAAAAGAAATCAAGAAAAGGGGAGAGAGAGAGGGGCGGGGGGGAAACGTGAGGATTCCGGGACAGGGATATATTGACAAGAAGGTGTCTCAACTACAAAAACGTTCTTTTTTTTTTCTTTTAAAAAAACAAACAAGCGCAGTACCAAACGCAACCGATTTTCAAGGCTGGTTGTGTGAACAAGGTTTTCCATGGCCCGCAGCTCCTCCATGCCAGATTTCGGTAGTCGGTGAAGCAGGCAAGGGTGAGCATGAGCATGAAGCATGAGCAGACTCGACCTTGGACGCGGGCTTCCCCTCCATTGTGGGCCAAGTCTCCCACGGAGACGGGGCCTACAACCATATTCGGGCTCTCTTTCCCAGAGAGTGTTTGGCTCAGGTTACGCTGCATGGGCCGACGGCTCAATGTTGCCTTTTGTTGCTCCTTCGCCCTCTTGGCCTTTGGGTCTGGTCCCATTGCTGCGATGCTGGCAGTACACGTGTTTGGTGGAACTTGGGGGGGAGGGGAGGGGGGGGATTATTGGGCTCGCGCATTCCAAGGGCTGGAGGTGCATCTGATAGTACAGTCATTTGATGGGTTTTTTTGCTTTTCTTCTTTCTTCACGTTTTGTATCGCGGGCTTTGGGGGGGAAACATGGAAAATGGACCGACAGCACAGTATAACAAATAAACAGGATAGAGGAGTTTTAGAGTAGATGAAAATGAATTGGTACGCGTTCCCGAGTCAGTTTTGCTTTTATGCGATGGCTATTCTATCTGGGGTATGCTACGGAGTACATACTTGTCGTTTATATCGGGCGTCGAGTATCACGGCGCCTTCCTTGCCTTGGCTTGCCTTGGGTGGACATGGCATGAGAGGAAGAGTCAGAGTCTTGCCTCGTGTCGGCTTGGACAAGACCTGTAGACTGCTTGCTTGCTTGCTGGGTGTGTGTGTGTATTTTGTATTAGGACACGCCGATTGATGCCGCGCTGCCACGGGGCGTGTGGTGCGGCGCGGCGTAAGCAGAGCATCACGTCGCCAAGCAAGCAGCCACTCATGTCGTCGGCCGGCCGGTGTCGTCGCATACCGTTTTGATTGACTGGCCTGACCTTGGCGGTCATCTTGGCCCCTTTGCCGTCGCCGTCTTACCATTTTGTATTGCGTTTTTTTGCGAATCAGTGCCCTTTCTGATCTCTGGGATATGGTCCGGCTAGTCCGGAGGTTTGGCTGACCGCCAGTCTTTTTTTTTTTATGGCTGACGTGGACGCTGTGTGTTGGGGAGAGGGGATTTGAAATCTGCTTAAGCTAGGTTTTTTTTATGTGAGCCGCTTGCTCTAGTGGTTGGGGGATGAGGACGGGTTGGTTTTGTCGGCAGTGATGGGACTTGGTTCGGGCCGGGAATGGGAGATGCGTCAATGGTCTTTTGTTGACATGGTGCGTTGCGTGTCGTTTTGGCGCGGCGATTGCCTGCTGGAGAGTCGTCTTTGCGAGTTTGTTGGTGAGTAAGCGGTGACTGTGAATATCTGTAGGCCGCGGTGTGTATAGTTGGCGTTGAGTGACACGTCGGCGTCAATGCCGTGCCCGGTCGACGAAATGCTGGACACGGCCGTGTCCACTGTCCATGTTTCAATGTTTGCATGACTTGCGGATCCAGGGCAGAGAAGCATTGCCTCATGCTCGAATAGCACGGATGGCTGGTTGAGAAGCTTGGCTGCCGGTTTGGATGCCGTCCGCCCTCCTGGATGGCGGCGAGCACCAATGACGTCCCCGCGGACCTGGGACAACGACGCCCTGAACAGGTGTCCAGAGGTAATGAATGATGGGAGTAGTACTCGGTACACGTATCGAGATTTGAGATTTAGTTTCTGGGCACATGCAAACTGCAGCCTGTCATGGGCTGGCGGGGATGCCCCCTGCTCTCGCTGCCCCCCCGGTGGTCGATCCAAAAAAATGACACATTGATGCCGGAGGGTGAGCTAGCTGGGAACCCCCCGGATGGCTCGTTTGACCAGAGCTTCTATCTGGTCCCAGCGTCTTAGCAGAGTTGCGCGCTGGGCGTCGTCTCCGACTGTGACGGCTCGGATGGCGCTCTTGACGTCGCGTATCTCGTCCAGGAAGCGTGTCAAGACGGCCGCAAGCACGCGCTCTTTCTGAGGCTTGCCCTGCCGTCCTCCATTCGCCGCCCGTCGCGGCAGCTCGCCGGCAAAGTGACGCCCCAGGATATCCAGCGCGCCGTCGGGCAGATGCCACTGCTCGCCCGGCCCAACAACACACTCGCCAAAGCCCCGGGCCCGAAGCTCTGCCTGCTGCTCCGCGTCCAGCCCCGACAGGACAAAGGCGCCGAGATCAACCGTGTCCCACGGGTTGTCGTCGAGCAGGAACCCGTACTCGGCCAGCAAGAAGTCGTTGGAGTGCTCGCCGTAGGAGAGGAAGACCTCGTCGCCCCTCGCGCAGGCCCGCGTCGCCGTCACCGTGTACGCCTCGGGCGAGAAGGCCACGGCGCACCCCGGCACGCCCGCGTGGTTGAACATGTCGGCCACGGGCAGCAGCGCGAGCCGGTCTTCCCACGGGTACCTCAGCGTGGCGTCGGTCTCGTGGTAAAAGGCCCGGGTGCCGACGAGGAACCAGCAGCGCAGGTAGGCGTCCCGCGCGACGCCGGGGAAGCCCTCGTGGAAGGCGGCCCAGTCGCGCTCCAGCGCCGTCTCCTGCCGGGCCACGAGCCTCCGCGCCCCCGCGGGCAGCAGGTCCCGGAGCCGGGGGTGCCAGAAGAGGGGCGTCGTCGCGGCGAAGCTCTGCAGCGAGGGCATGGCGTCTCTGCGGAGGGCCGTCTCGGCGTCGCAGCCGGCCGCGAGCTGTGCGGCCAGCAGGCCGTGGATGGACGCCGACGGCAGTCTGGAGGAGATGGAGGCGGGCACCGAGTCGAGCCTGAGGATGGCCCCGGCGGGAATCGTCATGAGCACCTGGCCTGCCTGTGGGAAGCGGATTAGACGGCCGCGCTGGGAGGCTTGACGGTGTGCGCAGACGGAACCTTGATTGACCGCGTTGCCACGGCGCCGATGCCACGGCCGGGCATCTGCTGCGGCGCGATGCCGTCGAGCTCGACGCCCCGGGTGCGTGCCCAGCTGATCAGGGGCCCGAGGCTTTCCATTTCCACACGCTGTCGCTGGGACAATCTCGGCGCTGGCGGGATCGAGGTTGGATGCGAGGTGCAGACCGGGACGGGACGGGAGCAAGAAGCTCTGGAAGGCTAGAGTCTAGAGTCTAGAGTCTACACACGCGCGAGTTGCAAGGCTCGCGCCAATTGGCCAATCGTTGGCCCGCATCGCATCGGCTCGTTGGCGAGATTGGCGAAAGTGGGGATGCGGGACCGTCCCGAGATTCAAACCCCATCAACGACTCGCGATTTCAGCCTCATTTACCAACAAGACTACATACACGAGCAGCACCCCATTCGGCGACACCGACTGCATCTACGTGGCAGCGGCGGCGGCAATCTCATTCACAGGCGCCAGCGGCCTCCCTGTCCGAAAAAAGGCCCGCAGGTTCTCCAAACACTCCCTCTCTCCCCTCCGAAACGCCTCCGTCGTCACGGCCCCCATGTGCGGCTGGCAAATGACCCTGTCGCTGGTCCTAAAGTAGTCATTGATGTCCGGCTCGTTGACAAACACATCCAGCCCCGCGCGCGTGATCTTGCCGCTCTCCAGCCCCTGGATGAGCGCCTCCTCGTCCACAATGGCACCACGCGCCGTGTTGACCAGAAAGGCGCCGTCCCTCATCAGCCCGACCTCCCTGTGGGAAATGAGATTCGTCGTGGCCTCGGTCAGCGGACAGTTGACGGACACCACGTCCGACTCGGACAGGAGCCGCTCGAGCGTGGGACAGTAGGTCGCGGCGTGCCTGGCCTCCTCGGCGGGCGGCAGCCGCCGGCGGCTGTAGTACCGCACGGGCATGTTGAAGGCCGCCGCCTTGCGGGCGAGGTGCTTGCCGATGGTGCCCATGCCGACGATGCCCAGGGTCGAGCCGGACGGGTCGCGCGCGGGCACGAGGCCGGCCTTCCACGAGCCCGACCGGGCGCCTCGCTCGGCGCGGTGCGCGTCCCGGAGCACCGCCAGCGTCAGGAACATGGCCATGTCGGCCGTCGCCTCGGCCACGGCGTCGCGCGTGTTGCAGAACCACATGCCGCTGCGCGTCATCCAGTCGACGTCGAACTCGTCGTGGCCCGCTGACGCCGACGCGATGATCTTGCAGCTGGGCGCCAGCGGGCCCAGGAGCTCCTCGTCAAACGGCTCGAACTCGCTAGTTCCCACGCGAATGATGAAGGCGTCTATCGGGCCGTTTTGCGCCACGTCCTGCGGTAGTTTGGCGAGTGCTTCCTGGCGGTTTTGAGCGTCGAGGACCTGCGCATGTTAGGACGTGCAGTCTTGTCTTGGCTCTGTTCGAACAAGGGACACGGTGTACGGAATACTCAAACTCCTGCTGGTAGTCGGCGACAAAGTCTTGGATGTGGTACTCTCTGGACCCCATGATGACCAGCCGAGGCTTTCTGGTTGCAGGTGCCATGGTTGGCTGGTGTTGTGAAGAATGCACGACAGGGAGAAATACACATGGGTAATGTGTGATGTTTCCAAGTAACTGGCACGGCAGAGTAGTGCGTCCTCACTGCATGTTGACGGAAGCCGTGTAGAGCATCCGTGTTTGCTGACGCGAGGGGAAGATGCGCCCTCCGAGCCGGCCGTGGCTCATGATGGTGGGGACGGGACGCAGACCCACCTGCCGCATGTAACAAGTGGTTATAGAATCTCTTTATCGGATTGTTTGGATGGAAAATGCAAAACATACCAGCTGCGTAGGCCGTGTCACCATTTGGACCTTGGCCGAGTATATCGCGGCAAATGTAATTGAACTGCTAGAGAAACACTCACCTGGGCTTCACTTCGGGCCTGCAAAAACACCCCGGCGCAAGAAGCAGGTCTCCATTCCGGGGGTCCAACGAATCACGGATCCATCCGGCCCCGATATCGCCGGTGTCGTGACAATCTTGGTGTCCGCAGACCACCGGCTTGTGACGCGGCCAATTGATGGTGCTCCGTGTACCTCATTAGATCACACTAGCCTAAGTCAAGGAGGCGAGGGCTAAGTGGCGCGGCCCTTGTCCGTTCGCACAAGCGCTGCATGTAGAAGACGGGAAATCTCCGTTCTGTCCATCACTGGTTTCGACGATGGCTCCGAAAGAATGAGAATAAGCCCAACATGTCGTCACCACCATCTTTTTCTCAATCGGGAGGATCCGTGCACAGCCCCTGTCTACATTGTCTTCATCTCCTCGAAGCTCATCTCTCGACACCTTGGTGTCGACACCTGCCCGTGTGCTCCGTATCACTTCTCCACATCCCATCGGCGACGAGCCGGCACCCGAAACCGGCGTCCTTGTAAGCTGTTGCGTACTTGATACATCATGAGCCGACATGTCGTGTGCATAATCGGCTACGTCCGCGTATAAAGAGGCTGGGATCCATCTCCAAGTGCCTCCACCTGTCATCCAGATAACTGAACCAATGGACCAACTCGCATACAAAACACAAACTGATACCACCGCCGCCTTGCATGAGCAACAAACCCCAGCTGCATAAACACAAGCACCCGTAATCATGCCCGCCAACGCTATCCAAGACTCCTTCGTGGACCCGGACGACCTTCGAACATGCTTCACCCTGGCCATGTCGTCCATGTACAAATCCGAAGTCCCCCTTTACGGGGATCTCGTCCGCATCGTCTCCGACGTCAACGAGAAGACGCTACAGTCACGCCTCGATCCAAAAACACTCTCAATGCGCTACGGCGACGCCATCGGCCCCTCGCCCAGGATCGACATTGAGCGCCACGGCGCAATTCGTCTCGGCACCGCCCGCGAGCTACACACCGTCAGACGCATCTTGGCCATCATCGGCCTCCACCCCGTCGGCTACTACGACCTCACGGCCGCCGGGCTCCCCATGCACGCCACCTGTTTCCGACCAAAAACAAGAGAATCCCTCGCCAAAAACCCCTTCAGACTATTCGTCTCGGTCCTCCGACCAGAGCTCATCAAGGACGCCGCCGCCTCCGACCTCGCCCTAGACCTCCTCGCCAGCCGAAACATCTTCACCCCAGAACTCACCTCCCTCCTCGACGGGGCGGATTCGCAAAACGGCCGCCTCACACCCGCCCAGGGCACGCGCTTCGTCGCCGCCGCCATGGAGTCATTCAGGTGGCACGGCACCGCGGCCGCCTCCCCCCACGACTACGCGGCGCTCAGGGCGGCGCACCCCGTCCTCGCCGACGTGGCGTGCTTTCCGTCCGCCCACGTGAACCACCTGACGCCCCGGACGCTGGACATTGCCGCCGCCCACGAGGCCATGAGGCGGGCGGGCCTGGAGGCCAAGGCCCGGATCGAGGGCCCCCCGGCGAGGAGATGCCCCATCCTGCTGCGCCAGACGAGCTTCCTGGCCGTCGAGGAGCCGGTTCGGTTCGCCGCCGACGACGGGGGTGCGCGGGCCTCGCACAGAGCGAGGTTCGGCGAGGTCGAGGAGCGCGGCGCGGCGGTCACCCCCCGCGGGCGAAGGCTGTACGACGCGCTGCTGGACGAGGCCATGGCCACGGCGGGCGCGCGAGCGTCCCCGGAGGCGCTGGACGACGCGGCGGCGAGGGTGTTTGCCGGGTACCCCGATACGTGGGAGGACCTGAGGGCGCAGGACCTGGTGTACTTTGCGTACCGCGTCAGGGGCAGGCCGGCGGTGGAACGCGCGGCGTACACGGTCGACGAGCTTGTGCGGCTGGGCGTCGTGGAAGCGAGCCCGATTACGTACGAGGACTTTTTGCCCCTGTCCGCCGCGGGCATCTTCCAGTCGAATCTGGGTGCCGGGCCGGCGCGGGCGTTGGATGCCGAGATGGATGTCGAGGGCCTGCAGGCCGCGCTTGGTGTTGGGCTGGGCGACGCGGATGATTTGTATCGCCGCCTTCGGGATGCCAGCGTCGACGAGTGCGCTGCGCAGCTTGGTGTAGAGATTGCCCTGGGGTAGGTGCTGCGGGAGATGGTGTGATTAGCAGTCACGGCGAGCAGAGTCGGGTCGAGTCTTGCAACCAAGACTGTGGAAATGAGATGATCATGCAGCCAGATACGTATATGTACACAATTAGTCGCGCCCGATTTCTTCCCTCTCGTCCTCCCACGCCCCGTCCTCCTCCATTTGCTCATTCGCCTTGAACTCGGCATCGCCCGCCAAGCCCTCGCTGTCAAAGTCGTCAAAGTCCACGTCGCTGTAATTCTCGTCCTCGTCTTCTTCCTCTTCCTCGCCGTCCCCGTCGCCTGATTTCTTCTTCCTGGCCTCCTTTTCGGCCTTTTTCCTCTCCACATTAGCCTTTTGCTCTTTTCGGCGGGCCTCCTTCTCCTGTCTTCTCTTCTCCCATCGCTTCTCAAGTTCCCGAATCTCTTCGCGGCTCTTGTGCACGTACTCGTGCCACATGATCTTGCCGGCGCACAGTCCCTCTTCAACCTTGGTCAGTCGTAGGCGCATGCGGGGGCCCAGCTCGACGAGTTTGACGGCTCTTCGCTCCACGTTTTCTACTTCCTCTTCAGGTTCTTGGCCGGCTTGTTCGGCAGCCAGACGGGCTTTTGTTGACAATACTTTTCTGGGGGCGTTGTCGACAACTTCGACTTCCGCGTCCGTGTCAATCTCGCTGCCACTGGTAGCGTCCGTCATGTATCCGTCCCCTGTTTCGCCCCCAATCATGTAGTCGGCAATGTCTTCGAGCTTGCCGAGGTTGGGCATGCGTCCCTGCCTGCTTGACTTGGTTGTCATTAACTTTTCAGCTGCCTTGATTCGTCGCAGAGGTTTCGACACGGTGGTAGACTTTGTGGTAATGGCGTAGTGTCTGAAATTCACGATGAAGGTCCCGTCATCTTCCTCGGACTTTTCGCGATTCAGGAGGAGGACGCGTCGGATTGTCTTGAGAGGGGTCTGTTGGGGGTTAATGGGGGGGAACAGGGATTGGAAGACGGTGGTGGCGAGAGATTCGAGGTGTTTGGGGACCTTGGACTTGGAGTCGGCACCTGGCGTGGTGAAGTTGTTCATGACAAGCTATACAATTTTTTTTACCCCAAGTTAGCGATTGTTGCATTCCGCGTACGGGAATAAGAGGAACTGAACGTACCAACGGGGGCGTCAAGAATTCTTTCCCACCACCTCTGGGGTGTTTCTGAACCCTCTGAACATCTCTGCAAAGCGAATACTTTTCAACGCGGAAATGCATTGTCGGACCTCGCGGCGCAAGAGCCATCCTCAAGTTCGTGTTGCCCGTCTCTGAGCGGGAAAACAGCATCAGATGAGTAACACCAAGAGGCCCGCACATGACAACGTAGTCCTTCAACTTGTTCCCCCTTCGCTCCTTCAACCGACTGGCCGTACCGGGTTCCATGACTTTGCGCACATCGGCGGCCAACTGGCTGATGCTGGGACCGACCTCACCCGCGCCGATCCTGATGACCATGCTCTTGGGATCGCGGGCAGTGGCATGGCCGGCTGCGGCTGTCTCCGGATTGTTGGCACCAACATGCGTTCTCTTCTTTGTTCGTCTTCGCGCCATGATTGTTGGCTTGTGACTGAGGACTGGGAGGTTTGGTCAGTACAAGCTGAGGCTGCAATGAAGGTTTCGCAGACAAGAAAAAATTGAGTGGGGAAACTGACGATAAGGAGCGAATTGTCCCCTTTGGGCCAATCCACATGCACGATAAGCATGGCCCCGCTGAAATTTTCCCGTCTACCCTGTCACACAAAAAATGGACATGGCCAGAGGCTGTCCTCTATATAACCAACCCATCACATTATTCAACAGTCAATTCTTTTGCCGATTGATTGAGCGACCCTGGTACCTCCGCTTTGTCTCTGGTGGTCACAAGAACTTTTGACAGCCATGGGCGATATCAAAAGGAGAAAGGTTGCTCATGGCGCTCAGAAAAACCGCCATGCGCCCATGAGCAGTCCCCCACGAGCTCCGTCTTCAGAATCCGAGGCCTCAAGTGATCAAGAAGAATCAGCAACTCTTGATGAAGCTGTTGTAGAGGAATCCGATACTCAACCCAAGACTTTCAAAGAGCTGGTAAGCATAGAGGATGCCCATGTCCTAGGCCTCTGCTCTCGTTCAATGCTCACCAATCTAGGGAATCGTCGACTCGTTATGCGAAGCCTGTGAATCTCTCAACTACAAATTCCCGACCCCCATCCAAGAAAAGTCCATCCCCGTCGCCTTGCAGGATCGTGATATTATTGGTCTCGCCGAAACTGGTAGCGGAAAGACGGCTGCATTTGCGCTTCCTATCCTGCAAGCTCTCCTCGACAAACCTCAGCCATTATTCGGCCTCGTCCTCGCCCCGACTCGAGAACTGGCGCATCAAATTGGGCAAGCATTCGAAGCTCTAGGGTCATCAATATCACTACGATGTGCCGTTATTGTCGGCGGTTTAGACATGGTCCCCCAAGCCGTTGCGCTCGGAAAGAAGCCGCACATCATCGTGGCCACCCCCGGACGACTGGTGGATCACCTCGAAAAGACAAAAGGATTCTCACTACGCACACTGAAGTACTTGGTTATGGACGAAGCCGACCGTCTGCTAGACATGGACTTTGGTCCCGCGATTGACAAGCTGCTCAAATTCATCCCGCGCGAACGACGGACCTACCTCTTCTCCGCGACACTCAGTTCCAAAGTCGAAAGCCTGCAGCGGGCCAGTTTGCGAGACCCCGTTCGCGTCAGCGTCAGCAGCAACAAGTACCAAACTGTGTCAACGCTTCTGCAGAACCTGCTCGTCGTCCCACAGAAGCGCAAGGACACGTATCTCATCTACCTAGTCAACGAATTCACCGGCAAGTCCACCATCGTCTTCACACGCACCGTGTGGGAAACCCAAAGAATCGCAATCCTGCTCCGAACTCTCGGATTCGGCGCCATTCCTCTGCACGGCCAGCTCTCGCAATCTGCTCGCCTCGGCGCCCTCAACAAATTCCGCTCCGGAACCCGCGACATCCTCGTTGCCACCGATGTTGCAGCCCGTGGTCTGGACATCTCCAAAGTCGACGTCGTCCTCAATTACGACCTGCCGCAGGACTCGAAAACCTACATCCACAGAGTGGGCCGAACGGCGCGAGCGGGCAAGTCTGGTATCGCAATCAGCTTGGTGACGCAGTACGACATTGAAATATTCCAGCGCATCGAGGCCGCGCTGGGCAAGAAGCTGGACATTTACCCCACCGAGAAGGAGGAAGTCCTGGCGTTCCAGCACCGCGTCGAAGAGGCGCAAAGGGAGGCGAGAATCGAAATGAAGAGCCTGTCTGAGAAAAAGGACAGGAGGGGAAAGGGAATCAAGGGCACTGGCAAGAGGCATCGCGACGATATGGACAAAGAAGAGGGTTAGAATCGCTAGCCTCGTAATACCATAGTTTAATACATTGCTCCCATGCGCAGTAAAAATAAGGTATGGCCCATTAAGTGCGTGGATACATGCAATAAGCAACAGCTTCAGGGATCCCGGCAGTGTGCTGATCCATGACAGATACGGTTCCAACTGCATATTCTTTCAACATTACAATGACCTTCATTTAAAGAATAAGAAAGCGCTTTATTTCTTCTAAAGTTGGGTTCAAGGGAAGCCTGGTAGGTAGAGCGCTGAACCCAAAACATGTGAGAAGACCAGACATTCAGTGAGGCATGTCCTTGTTTTCCAGGCCGTTTGGCCTGTTCAACGAAGCTGGCAAAGATTCACGTCCTGACTCGACGACTCCGGTAAAATTTACATAACCTAGTATCAGCCCCGACGATACGGCATGCTGCCAGTTTACAACGGCGTCCAGCCCCTGCCATTTACCAGGCTACGAGTTCTCGCGATTCTGGGTTCTAAACACACCAGACGGCTACACTGCGTTATTCCATCTCGCAGTTTGGGAGCAAGTCAAAAAATCCATACACATACGTTGGACCAACAATGGGCATTCGCAAAATGAGTTCATTATACAAGATTTCCCAGCCTAGCAGCGCCGCTTGTCCCGAATATAAAAATACATATCACAAGTTCGCACACCTGTCCTGTGTGCAATATCCTCCGAACGCAATTCAAGGCATGCTCCGCCTTATTCTTCTTCCTCCTCAGCCTCCTCCTCTTCTTCTCCTTCTTCAGCTTCCTCCTCATCATTCCCTTCCTCGTCCTCTTCCTCTTCTGCATCGCCGTCTTCCTCCTCGGCTTCCTCGTCTACTTCTTCGCCACCCTCCTCCTCTTCATCATCATCTTCTTCACCCTCAACCTCAACCTCTTCTATACCGGCCATCTCCGTATCCTCATTATCTTCCTCTTCTTCCTCTACCTCCTCTTCGGCTTCTTCCTGCTCGTCTTCCTCTTCCTCAGGATCTTCCTCATCCACCTCCTGTTCAACTTCTATTTCCTCACCCTCATCTCCTTCGTCGTCCTCCTCTTCTGCCTCTAGTTCTTCAACTTCAATTTCATCGCCACCCTCCTCCTCCTCGTCGTCGTCGTCGGGCTCCTCTTCATCTTCCTCGGCGTCTTCGCTGTCCGCTTCGTCTCCACTCGATTCAGACCTTCGAAGATTGGGGAACAAGAGTCCGGGAGGCACATCGTCATCATACCCTTCCGGCACGTCACTTAGATCACTCTCGTCATCGGCAGAATCATGGATACTACCAGGATGATCATCTTCATCCTTGTCCTCCAATCGGGAGTCACCATGTTCCTCGTCCTCGACTGCTTCTTCATTGTCCTCTCCTTCACCCATTTCTTCGTCAACATCTTCGCCAGCCTCTCGACGTACCTGAGCATCTGGCCCTTCATCTTCATCGTCACTATGAGCCATGCTGCCATGTCTAGCAGGTGTCTGACTACCACGCTTCGTGCTTGACATGCTTCCAACCCGACTCTTAGTTGTGACAGATTTTGGTGCTTCCATAGCACGCACGACAGCTTGCTCTGCCTTTCGCAAAATCTCGGGCCGGCGCACACCGGCCAGTCTTCTCGCGCGGGGAATAGCCTCTGCTTTATCAGTCTCCATTGGCGTCGCGGATCCAGCTGCGCTGTCCCCTCCACTTGGTGGATTAAGCAGATTACTGAGTGAGCTCTTTGGCTTCTGCTCAACTTGGGCCACGGCCTCTAATTGAGCTGCAACTTCCTTTGCGTGGTTGCGTTCTTCTATGATTCTTCCCGGCTCCAGTCCTGGAAGAGTTCCGGCAACGTCCACATAGATTGTCGTGTAACAATCATTGATGAGATCGTCAATAGGTGCGACCTTCATTAGGTTTCCATTGAGCTTCTTGACTTCAATGGCCTCCTTCATGCATTCAAAGGCTGTGTTTGGAGCTCCATCACCACCAGACCAATCGGTAATTCTCTCGCTCATGATTTCAAACTCTTCATTTGACATGTGCTTGAATGCTTCATCGGTGGTGACTGGCACCTTGTACGCTGCACGCAACAACTTCACGTACTCAGTGCAGCTATACTGCCATAAGTCTGCAAAATGGTAAAAGTCCGCACCCTTTTTGCGAAGTCGTCTCAAAAGAAGTTCCAGATTTGTTCGGTCCGACATGATAACCAGAAGCTTTGTCATGAAGCGAACATATTGCTCAGTAAAGACGTGGTGACGACCAGGCCGCTCAGCGTCACACTTCCACACATTCATTACCATTGTTTTAGTGAACATGTTTTCCTTCAGAATGGCAAATGCGGCCTTGGCTTCTACAGTGCCGTCGCTGTCCGCTGCAATGTGCCTCTCGTCAAAGAGAATCTTGGCATGGCGCATGACGATTCGATGTTGCCAGTTAGACTTATCCTTTTCACGAAGCTTAGTCAAGTTGCGGATAATGTACTCTTCCCAGTCTTCCGGTTCAGAGAAAGATGCGAAATGGTCATTCGGATTTACAACAATGCCGAATGGCTGTTCAGCCAGAAGCGACGCGGCTTCTGCTGCGGGAATATCCCCACGATCAACGAGTTTGTGCAGGATAGAGACCAACTTATAATGCGGCTCTAGAATCGGGTCGCTGTTCTTACTCTTCCTGGCACTTTGCGCTACCTCAATCGATGTTTTGAGCGTATCCAGTACCATCGCCATGGTAATGGGGCTTTTTTGGTCGCTGCTGTCAAGTCCATCCCGGGGTGTTTGATACATTTTCCAAAGGCATTTTCCAAGCATGTACGGATTCCTACTGCGTGTTAGTCGTCGAGTTCTACTATTGAATCGGGGGTTTACGCACTTCCAGTTAAGCGGTTTCCTTGCCATCGCCTTTCGAAACAACCCAGCGGCAAACTTCCAAACTTTGTACTGTGACATTTGATCGTGCAGAATCCGCTTGAAGGTTCCGGCGCCCATGTCTTCAATAAAGAATCGTTCTTGATCGGAATGCTGGAAGGGCTCCATGGCAAATGGCTCTCGACTGGAGGAGTAAAGCCTCATGCCAAATTTGTGGTATAGGTCGTGCAGCGGATCGCTATCAGTAGCAGTTACGCGTTCGTGTCGAGAATGCGACAAAGCTAGGGTATAACAGTGAATTGCGTTTCGCTGGAATTTGACCAGCTCCGACCGGTCTTTGTTCATCTTGTCTGCTGTCCACAAAACGGATTCGTCTAGCTCATAGTCGAAACACTCTGCAAGTCGAAACCAGGCATCCCATCTGTCAGCGGTAAACTGCAGTTGCAATCTCAAAAAAGTAGCTCCGATTCGGAGATCATCTGTGGCCCCAGGAGTCTGCCGGCGGTTTAAATCTACACCTTTGAATTTGGTCAGGGCAATCATTCCCAACAAGAAGAACCAGCCATGTCTAGCAAGAGCGCCTTCTGGAATGTTGACGGTTACTGCGTCGACAAATACTTTGCCGGCAAGAGCCTGGTATAGTCTTAGCGGATGAATTGGCTTTTTCAGCATTTCTGTGAAATTGCGCAGGTTATGAATCATCTGCGGTGTAGATTTGGTCTGTCCGATGGTTTGCTGCATGTGTTCAATGGTGGTTTTCAGATCTGATTTAAGCAAATCTTTCATAGTCATGCGATTTGCAAGAATCATTATCTTCTCAACCAGTTGCATGGCCTGTCGCTTCTCAAGTTTCTCATATGGGCAGCCATGATCTTGCACCTCCCAGACGCCTACCCCAAGTTTCAGGCCATATAAATCATAAAGTACCTGTTCCAGATGATCTTCCCAGGCCTCAATTTTTTTCAACCTAAGGAGTTCTATGCGCATCACCTTGAGGAAGATTTTGTTTGAGGCCTTGCAGAATTTGCGGAGGCCAATTACTCTATGAATGGCGGCGAGATAGTCCGCCACATCGTTCTCCAGCATCGCCGACTTCTTTTGTGATAGTCCGGCTTTGAACATTGTAAACAGGAGGCACCAGGTGCGGACTTGAATATCTCGCAGTTTGTTGATTAGGGCCATAAATGTGTTGTTGCTCGTAGGCAGGCTGGTGATGCCCAGTCGAGATTCGTCCTCACAAAGAGCAACAACGTGAAGAAATGAGCACATTTTCGCAATGGTGGCTAAGCTCGATTTCAAATGCTCGTCATCAATGATGTCAAAAGATGTGCCATCATTCAATGACATGGACAGAGCCTGAATAACAAGTTCATCCAAAGACTTCAGAGTTCGCATAAACAGGTGTTTCCGTGAATCATCTGGCATCTTGGCATACGTCTCGCCTTCTAGGTCGTTGACCACCATTTCGATACTTTTGAGGAGACATGAAAACCGCTTTGTGGGATAGTTAATGGCTTCGTATGCATCGCCCAGACGCGACCACAAGAATAGTCGCAACTCTGTACTACTGCTGGTAAGGAATTTCCACACGTCTTTCATGCCTTGGGTAGCATTCTCCGATATTGGCTTTCGGTTGATAGTTAAATCTTCGGAGTCGTCAGATACAACTTCCCTTCCGCCGCCATCCTCTTCACTCTTGTCCTGTTCATCGCGTCCCGGTACCACATCATCGCTCTTTTTATCGTCTTGATCGGTCTTGCTGTGGATGTTGATTGGGTCGTGTTTATCCACGTCATCGTTTGTTCCGTCGTCATCCACTTTCTCTGCCGCCAAGCTACTTGGCTTCTCTTCAGATACATAGACTGAAGTTGGATTTAGAACGGGTTCAAGTGTCTCAATGACTAATAATGGGTCTTTCATTTCATCTTGAAAAAGTCCCAGAAAGAAGTCCATCGTATTCAACTTCGAAAGTTCTCGATCTGCAGCTGCCGGAGAGATCACAGGCATAACAATGTTGTTAGGCAAGATGATTGCCTCTACGTCCTCAGCAGCCAAGAAGTCGCGAAGGGAAGTCCATAGGAGAAGAATATGGTCCCGGACGGGGCTCTCGGTTAGAGATGATACCATCACCGATGCCCAGATGAATCTGACACAAAGAGGGTCTTTGTGCGACAAGTCTAGCAGGTGGAGATATGTTGACATTGCGTTGAGCCACCTATCGAGCCGATACTTGGTTTCCATCCGTGTAGCAAAGTCGACGGCGCTGTTAGGGTTCGTGATGCGTTCATAAATATCGATATGCAGCTCGAAAATCATGGGTAGAATACATTTGAGGTCGGCCAACTCTTCCCTAGAGACCATAGGCTCGTTCAATATATCATTAATTCGTGTGTACAAAACCGTGTCGATCCTGTTAAGCATCTGTACAACGGCAAGTTTCATAGCATCAGACCATTTTGAAGCTGAATAACTGGCGCTGACAGCGCGAACCCATTCAAATGCAATGTCGTCACTTGCCATCCAGTCCGATTCATTTACAACCATTTCTGAGAACTTCCTGAGACCCTGGACCTCATCAAATGAAGGAATGTCGTCATGGTCCTGCGAGCCCGATTTGGCATGTTCGAGAAAAGATGACAAGCCCAGCGTGGCCTGCTCGTTCTTGTTCAGGAGAACTTGCGCCACGTCTTCATTGAAAGTTGAGATGACGCCGTGTAGATCTCTCGCGCATTTGTGGCTCAACTTTGCGGGTCTGCTTTCAGTGAAACAAGAGTCCAAAAGTTCCTGCAGACAATTCAAGGTCGGGTGATCCTCTACTCCAATGTTTTCTAGTATATTCTTTGTGAGTTGAAACAGGTTGCGGTCTGCTTCTTGATATGGCTGAATTTGTGCCGAGATTAAGGTGACGGAATCAGTTGTTTCTTCGGTTAGAGCTGTTTCTGTGCGTCGGCGGACGCGTTTGCTCCTCTTCTCGGCCGCATTTTCATCATCCACGCCTTCAGGCAACCCCGCGATCGATTGGGACCGCTTTCGCGTCGAATCTGAGGTAGATCTTTCTTTCGGGTCTTGGTCAGGTTCCTTTGGAAGCTCCTTCGACGCTTCTTTTGGAGGGTTGGGAGGATTGTCCTCTTTTGCGTCCGGTTTGGCCTTGGTGTTGGCTCTAGAGCCTTGTCTAGTTGATCTTCGTACTACGGGAGGTCCTTCAACAGTCGGTTTGACTTTTTCTTCAGCCTTGGGTTTGGGCTCTGGTTTTTTGTCTGCGTCTGGTTCCGGCTCGGGCGCAATTTCAGGCTCAACTTCAGCTTCCGTAATCATCTTGATATCCTCTTGCGCCGCATCCAGAACTGAACGGCAAGCCTTCAAAGCTCCCCTAGTATCTTGAATACACTTCATCAGTTCTATTCCGAGTTCGGACCATGACTTAACCGGCTCGATCGAATTTTCGGTCGCGTGCGCGAGGGAGAGGACCTGTCCACCATTTGGATCGTCCGTAGCCTCGTCGACTTCGGGACTGGACGGTGGGGGGGTCAAAACGGCAACGGGATCGGGGAGAAACGGAATCGGGTCTAGGTGACGTTTTAAAAGACCAGGCATTTCTCTCTTCAACCAAGGCGCCATGATGGGATGCGATAGCGCCATGTCATCATTGAGAACTTGTAGGTACTCTTTTAGTTGTTGGCCGGCAAAGCCTTCTGCAAGAGACGGAGGATTAACCTCCATGATAGCAGGGTCATCGTCAAGTTCAATCGCAGACTCCAGGCAATATCGCTTCACACGACCAGAATTCAAAGAACTTGCGAAACGGGCCATCTTTCTCCAGAGCTCTGGATCCGACGGGTCTTGGTCAAGGGCGGCTGTCCAGTTCTCAAGGACTTTGTCGCTATTGTCGCTCCCGTACTTGATACGTAATTTCTTATTCCATTCTGGGTCTGCCTCACACTTGTCTTTTAACTTGTCCAGAAAGAACTGACCATAGTTCTTGTAAGACATGTACAAGGCTTGGGCGAGGCTTGCTGCAACTCCGTCCGCTCCGCCGGCATCCATGCCCAAGGCAGATGAGAAGGAGTCGACAGCAGAAGCTTCGGGTCGGCCATCGGCTTGTCGCTCCGCCCGTTCATAGTCGGTCTTTGCTTCGCGGTATTCGAATATCTCGCATTTGAAGAGTTCTTGATACGCAGCATCGGCTGCGTCTCGCGACTTCAGGCCCTGGGCATGGAGTTTGAGGGCAGCCTGGAACCGTTGCAGAGCTTTATCGACCTAGTATATGCATCAGTACATGGCTGACATATTGTGAGGGAGTTGCGCGCGGCATACATGCAATTCCTTGGTTGTGTCGATTTGCTCATCTTCGTTTTCTTCGGGTTCGAGATTGATCGCCTGGAAGGCGGGCTGAAAGAACGGCATTAGCTAGAGGTTATATTGCATACACATTGAAGAAATTTACCATTATTGCGGTATTTTTTAGATGACTATGATGACGCTGTTGTTCAAAATGGCCTTAGTTGTGGCACAGAGGGGTCATTGTTGGGGTCGAGATAGCAGTCGGGGTGAAGCATCCAAAAGCTAGATGGCCAAATGCTTAATTGCTTGCCATCGCGTCGCGCCAGTCCACTACCTGGTACTTACGTATCCCTGTCACTGAACTAGCGTGTGGCGCTCTCTGGCGACCAAGCGTGATTGGCTGCCTGACTGGCATGTGGCTCGACTCCTGGTTTTGCCAGACCACGTGCAATTGTGGCGAGGTTCAGGGCCAGCGGCTTGAATTGGATGGGGATGTGGCTTGAATGCTCCAGTGTGGGCAGATTGGCGGCTCAAAGCTTCAAGCGACCGGCCATACTGCATATCCTGCATCATCCCGCTCTCGTCCCTTTCCCCCTGCTCAAACGCCTTGCAATTGCTTGAGGTCCGCGCATTCCAACGGCGGTGATCGACTGCACTCAAATACGATTTCGGTGTCGACAATAATCGGCAGACACGCAGCCGGCGGTCCATCAGCCACCTTGACGTCTCCCGCCGATAAGCCAGCGGCGGTGCCTGAAATCGGGCTCTCAGGAGCTTCCCGCAGCCATGGTCGCCCCAGCTGTGCCAGAGTATGGGATGGAATATAATTCATTGAGGATGGCGGGTTCTAATATGACTTTAGGGTTACTGAGGAGGTCCTCCACGAGTCGATTGATGCCAGAACCGAATCCCTTCTTGCCTTGCGAGAGCTCGGGCCGCCTGACCTGGTACATCTCCTGAAGCAAGGTGTGCGCAATACAGGAAAGCAGGTATGCAGCTCATGAGGTTTCTTGTGGTTAATATCTAACATGTCTAGACTGGTATTTACCATCATGTCACCGGTGTCGATGCGTCCTCGTCCGCCAGTCTTGCAGCCTACATCAACACGCTCACGTACAAGGACAACGGCCCCAATGCCACTTCAAAGATTGTAGAGGGCGTATACTGGTGCGTTGAGATTATTATGAGTTGTGTGATGGCGTAGTGACTTACCTATGTGTATTATTGTAGCTGCTACAATGCGTTTTCCCGACTGGACATGCGCGTTCACGTGTCCATTCCCGGTACCGTCGAGAGCTATTGCGTCGACGAGCGAGGAGAGAAGCGAAAGGCGTCAGACGAGCTGTGGCTGGAGACATATCTCTGCAGCGTCTTGCGAGCATACTCCTACGCGGATGACGGCAGTGGTGACACGATTCGAAAGATTATGGGCGTAAGGAGATTCAACCCGGTGACCAACACCGAGACAGAGCAACGCTTTCTCAATGCGGCAGAACAACTTTTCTTCAGAGGCTGGCAGCTGGGATCTGATTCTGTCGTCCAAGTTCCCACAAATGTTTCTAACCACCTCACCACGGGACTTCTCAAATATCTTGAAACAACCGGCCGATACGCATCGGGCATCAACCTGTTCGAAAAGCTTCGCACGCAGAGCATCGAGGTGTCATCACTGTTGTCAAAAGTCATGTTCATGGGTCACGAGGAGGTTTCCGGCGTCAAGAACTTGTATCAGTCCTTACAGGAGACACCCATGGATTATGTGATGCTCGACACACAAGCGGAATTTTTGCTGAAGAAGGCACAGACAGCCGAAACGCCGGAAGCAAGAGAAGAGAGATTAAAGATGGCACTCGGCTGTGCAGATCGCAGTACCGTTGCCGCTCCAAGCGAATTTGGCACATGGGCACGGCTGGCACAGGTCTATGTTGCTATGGAGGACTGGGAGAACGCGCTTACCACGTTAAACTCATGCCCAATGTTTACTTATCAGGACAAGGATACCCCTATCATGCCCGAACCGAGAGATGTCCATCTGCCAACGCTCCCCGAGACGCGACTCGATGAGATTGACAGCGAACCGGAATCCAGGTTTTCTGAACAAGTCGACGCCAGTTTACTGGGGCTTCGCGCTGCGAGTTATCGTGGCACTTTCAAGCAGGCATATAACATTTTAACAGAAATGACGGCCAAGATTGGCTGGGATCAGTTGCTCAAGATTCGCAGCAATGTGTTTGTCATGGAGGACGAGTATCGAACGGAGAAACAGGAAGCATCACACCCTGGCCCCTCGAAACGAAACGCCAGCATAGATGGCCTCCGAGGCACTCCCGATCCTATAACGAATGGTGAAGGTGAAACGGAGGAAGATGATGACGAAAAGTTGAGTGAGAGGGAACCTGCCAAAGAGATGGCGACCAACGGCGAGCCCAACAGCGTCGAGAAGCCGCCTCACGCCATTGATCCAAAAGAAGTAAAGGGTGATTCCGACCACGTAAGTTGTACTATTATGCCATGCGTTCCCCAACATGACCAACTTTTGGTAACATCTCGGCGTAGAGCACTCCGGATGAAGAACACCTATCAAAGCTTAACACCAAGCGTCTCTGTGAAAGATGGCTGGACAGCCTATTTATGGTTCTGTATGAAGACCTGCGTGTGTACACCATCTGGCGGACACAAATGGCCCAATACCGGGCGCAGCAAATGCAGTATAAGAAGTCGGCAGAAGAGTGGGAAATCCTCGGGGCCCTTGCTGAACGTCTGCAACATTTTGACGAAGCCGTCGAGGCCTATCGAGCGTGTCTCTCGCTGCGATTCAGCCCCAAGTCCCTTGCTGGTGTGCTGAGGGTTTTTCAAAAGACCAAGAACACAAGGGATACTGTAGCAGCAGTCATCAGGCTGGTGACGTGGCAGTACCGATGGTACAGCGAGTTCAGCCCTGAACTGCTGCACACTATTCGGACTCTGATTGAAGATGAGGGTGCGGTCAAGGTCAGAAGCATCATTCAGGCGACCAGTCTGCCCCAGACCGTGCTAGACTTGACGCACCACTACGCGGCATTATGTGCTACGTTTCGCAGCAGCGGAACTGATGGTTAGACACGCCAACGGGCGGACGATGGAAAGGGGAACAGCAATCAAAGGATGAAAAGATGGGGGTAATGTAATGTTTTTCTTTTCTTTTGCAGACACCTGTAGCTCCGGGGTCGCTCTAGCTTGTTGTGCATAGAGGCGTCGATTGGAGGTGGTGGACGGATTCAATACAAGCTTCCATGACTCTTCTGTACATGGATACGTATCGTTATATGCGCGTATAATTCAGATGTGAGAGCTGTAGATATGAGACGTATTGAGTCAATGGAGACAGAAATTGGGGTATAAACTTTGCAGACATGGAGCCTGCATCTCTCACTTGTATCCTATTGACTTGGGTGTAGTTTTGGCGGTCGGTTTTAGTGGCGGGGTTTGTTTGGTGCTCGGCGGGTGCGGGGCAGGCCGACAGCTCCAACGACGTCAAAATAAATTTCGAGTTGGAGCGTCGAGCGTCGAGCATCGAGCATCGCCCCAAACCATTCAACATCTTCCAAACCTCCATCAGTAGTGTTCGTTAGAACCGTCCCACCTGGAACCAGCGAATCTGCCCTCCTGCCGCAATCATATCAGAGCCAGCTCCGCCATGGCATCCTCAGACGATGCATCGCCGCCCGTCGCCATCGTGTGCGTCGGCATGGCAGGTACATTATCAAAGCCTCGCCCTGCCCACAGTGGCTCGCCCTAACATCATGTCGCAGGCTCTGGCAAAACGACTTTTATGCAGCGCATCAATGCGCACCTTCACGGCAAGAACCAGCCTCCCTATGTCATCAACCTCGACCCGGCCGTGCTGAATGTCCCCTTCGACCCAAACATTGACATCCGCGACTCGGTCAACTACGAAGAAGTCATGAAGCAGTACAACCTTGGTCCCAACGGAGGCATTCTCACATCTCTCAACTTGTTCGCCACCAAAGTCGACCAGATCGTGAACCTATTAGAGAAGAGGGCGAAGCCTGATGCCGAAAATCCCGACCGCAAGCCCATCGATAGAATCATTGTCGACACCCCCGGACAAATCGAAGCCTTTGTGTGGTCTGCATCGGGAACCATTCTGCTAGAGTCTCTAGCGTCCTCGTTTCCAACCGTCATCGCCTACGTCATCGACACGCCGAGAACAGCGTCGACATCCACATTCATGTCCAACATGCTATACGCCTGTTCGATCCTGTACAAGACGAAACTCCCCATGATTCTAGTCTTCAACAAGACAGACGTCAAGGACGCGTCCTTTGCAAAGGAGTGGATGACGGACTTCGAGGCGTTCCAGGAAGCGCTCCGCCAGGACGAAGAGTCGGATGCGCTGGGCGGCGTGGAGGGCGGCGGGCACGGCGGCAGCGGATACATGGGCAGCCTGCTCAACTCGATGAGCTTGATGCTGGAAGAGTTTTACTCGCACCTGAGCATGGTGGGCGTGAGTTCCAGAGTGGGCACCGGCGTGGACGACTTCTTCGAGGCCGTGGAGGAGAAGAAGCACGAGTTTCTGCGCGACTACCTGCCGGAGCTGGAGAGGCGGCGCCACGAGCGGGAGGAGCAGAAGAAGAAGTCGCGCGACAAGGAGCTGGACAAGATGATGTCCGACATGTCTGTTGCGCCGCCTGGGCAAGCGGCCGCTGGGCAGCAGAGCGGGAGCGGCGCGGGAAACGACTCGGATGTCGAGGTGGCGAGCGACGATGACGACGAGGACTCGGACGAAGACGCGGCCAAGCAAGGCCTGCAGGAGCGCTATCAGGCCGCGATGGGCGATGGCGAGAATTCAATCTTGGCGGATGCCAGTTTTGCAAAGTATCTCCATAAGCAACGGTAGTTTTGGGGCTCGCCCGAGGCTACGCATGGTTTACAACAAAAACATGGGTCACGGAGTTTGGGTATGGCTAGAATTTGTCTCAAGAGATTTGATACCACTGTCTTTGTCTTTTTTTGTCTCGTGCACTCGTGGTGCCCATGGTCCCCATAACTCCAAACACCATAAATCACGACTCCCATCCTCCTCTCATCGGCCGGGGTCGGCCCCTTATCGCGCTTCAAACTGCACCATTCTGTGAATCTGTCAGTACATCTAGCCAAAAATACGCAAGCGAGAAATAGGGAGCGCAGGGCGAACCTCTTGGTCCTCTCCTTGTAGAGCACTCTGCCCGCGCAGTGAGGACAGGCAACCAGCGCATCCTTGCCCAGAGAGACGCTCGACCCGCAGTCGCCGCAGAGATAGGTCATGACGGAGCGGGAGGCGTGGTCGTCGCGGGTGTTGCCGCGGACAGCGGTGGCGCCGGAGGAAGGGACTTGGTATTCTTCGCGAGGCATGTCGGCGGTGCGGGCTGTTTTGGACTGTTGGATCGGTTTGTGATGTCTGCGTCGACTTGGTGGATTTCTACTTTGCGGGTGCAAGGCGGTGCGGGTTGTTGGATCGGTTTGCAATGTCTGCGTCGACTTGGTGGATTTTTGCTCTGCGTGTGCACGGCAGGTTGAGAGTTGGAGAGTGAAGACGAAAGAAATAGCGGGGCCGATATTTGTCAGGCAGAATTAGGCGGTGAGTGACGCATCATCCTCGCCTACCCTATTTAACGAACTTGTTACTTGAAACTTGAATGTTGACGAGGTTGTGCCATGTCCCTGGCTTTGGTAGTATTCGGCATCATTATTCGACTCAATAGGATAGTAACAGTCATTGGGCATATGATGACGCGTAAGCTACTGTGTTGCAAAGATGTACGGTAGCTCATCTCAACGTCTCAAGACAAGATGGAAATTTCCCGAAATGAGCAAGCCCCAGAAATACGGGATGGTTACATGTATCAACACAATCTAGCCACGATAGTATAAACAGCAAAACAGGCCGCTAAACAGCTACACAGCTCTTCTCGTCTGACACACGCTAGAAAAGTCATGCACGTCCAGCCCCGTGATTTTCGCCTCCATGGCATGAATAAGCGGCTCGAGCAGCCTCCGCAAACAACACTCGTGCTTAAACACGGTCGCCGAACCATCGTAGCCCTCGTCCTGTTCCCTCCCGCGGGGCGCCGAAACAACCCTGCGATGCTTTTTATACTGATGTCGCGACATGGAGTGACTTGATCCATACCCCTCACCGGAACGCACTCGCTCCGGCGCCCTCACCGAATCCGGCTCGTACCCCTCGCACCAGTCTCTGCCCTCGTCAACCTCGGCCTGCGGCGAGTAGACAGCCGGCGACTGGAAGCTGCGCATGCGATGCAGCGCCGTGCTGAGGGAGATGCTCGGCAGCGACAGCGGCGCACCCGGCCCCGAACACGGCGAGTGCAGCCCCGCGCGGCGCATCTCCTGCATCAGCGCGCCGAGCATCATCGACCGGCAGTCGAATGTACATGCGCCGCCGCCCTGGCTCAGCCGCTGCACGACCAGCCCTGCTTCCGCTACCAGCTCGCCCAGGAGGTCTCTCCTGCGTGACTCGATGGCATCTAGTACGTGTTAGTTGGAATCTATTAGAGGGAGGGAGGAGGAGCCGCCAGACCGATGATTGCGGGATGCACAGGCGTGGCCCCCGGGGAGAGCGACCCCGTGCACTGCATAATGGCCACGCGCGTCGTGGAGCGGAAGCAGTCGGGCTGGCGGAAGACGGACGCGACGAGGATCCATTTGTACAGGTCCGGGCATATCTCTGTCGGGTGGGCGCGCTGCAGCCGCTCCAGCCATGCGTCGGCGACGAAGTGCACGGCGTCGTGGCACGCGAGGTCGTCGGTGATGGCGGCCACCTCGGCCAGCGCGTCGAGCGTCACGGCGCGCGGCACCTTGGTCGTCTGCCCGTGGATGATGCGCATGACCGTCTCGAAGGCCGCCGGGTCGAAGAGGGGCGCAAATTCCCAGTGGAGGAAGCCGTCGGCGTCGGGGGTCGATTCCTGGCAGTCCAGTTGGTACATTGTCCTGGCGCGCGTTGATGCCATGGCGAGGTGCTTTTTGGACACCCTCAGTCGCAGCGTCGACTGCTTGCCGTCTTGCTCGGAGGCTGTGTTCCGGTGGGTAGGTGAGCTGGCCGTCAGGTGCGGATGGGACGTACCTTGGTGGATTGGATGAACTGGCGGAGAGTAGGTGTCGAGAGTGCTTGCGTCTTCGGTCGCGACGTCGTCTTCGGTCGCGATGGTGGACGTGGCTTTTCCTGCGGCATCTTGATGGGTTAGGCTGAGCCGGGAGGGCGCTGCTGGGCTCGGGATGACGATGAAGACTTCGCCGTCGGGATCGACATTGATGACGGGAGAAGAAGACGCGGTCATGGCCGAGTCGCAGCTGATTGTTAGCTGGCAGTCGAGAGTCTGGTCGAGTACAAGGCGTTGTCGCCGGCAATCTGCAAACATTGATGGAACCCCGCGTTGGGCCGATATGGCTTCCTATATTTACGCCTTATGCATGGTGACGCGCTGCGGTTTGCTGCATTTCTTCAACATTGGCTGTTGTGTCCATGCTTGTGTGTCCACGCGGTACTTGTGGCACTTGTGTTGCGCAATATGCAAGTGGCTGGACGGGGTTTGATGCAAGCGAAGACGGACTGTACCAAAGTTGAACCTCGCAGCACAAGTATATAACAAGACAGATGTACGTCAAGAATACATTCACTGACCAAGCCCAGCAGCAGCTTTGTATCCACGCCAGTCGAATGTGAGATTGCTCACGGCCAAGGCAACCTGGAAGCATGCTATAAAGGGACACCGGACGGCAGAGATGCCAGTATAATGATTCATGAAAGCTAGAATCAGATGTTATAGAAGACTCAAAACAAAGGCATAGACAAATAATTCATCCCAAACGATAGCTAGCTATCCATACGCAAAATCATGAAGAGAAGACTGCGTGAGTGACAAAAGACAGCGAGCCATGAAAAAAGTCAACGTGGGAGACGGCCACACCACGAGTACACATGTCGGCACGTACATCCGTGCCAGGACAGGACGATTCACTACTTGTTACAATGACAGTGGCTGCTGTCTCCCGGACCACAGCTCCCCGGCGTCTTGTCCCAGCGACAGTTATTCCTCCGATCCCGCACATCGCACGGCACCTCGACCAGCGTCAACGGCAGACACGACTGCGCATCGAGCGTGTTAAACGTCAGCGCCGGCTCCAGGCTCGGACACGTCGGCCCAACGCCCTGGTTGCCCGCGCCCCCGAGGCAGTACTTGCCGCACGTCCACTTGGTGATGGTGAAGCGCCCGGCCGCGCTGTAGTCGGGCGTCTTGCCAATGTGCCCCCCGTTGGGCTTGGCGTCGAGGAAGTTGTTGGCCTCGGCGCCCGTGTTAGAGGCCCCGTGGATGTCGAGGATGGCGAAGCCCTCGCCCGGGTTCACGGCGCAGCCCCGGGTGCAGTTCTGGTCCTTGCAGAACCGGAACTTGCCCATGTGGTGCGTCGCGCTGTCCTGCCCGGCCGTGTAGGCCTTGACCCCGGGCCGGCTGTCGTAGCCGAGGTACTGCCCGTTTTCCATCTTGAAGAGGTAGCATTTTCCTGTGGGGGTGTTAGTCAAAGGGACTGACTTGATGGGACGGCTGGATACTGCTGATGGAGACGAGTTTGGCTGTGGCATACCTGTGTCGACTCCTGAGCTGCAGGTTTCTGGGCTCTGACACCAGCCTTGGGTTCCGTTGTGAGGGTTTTTGCCATTTCCATTTCCTTCATCTCCGTCACCTCCTCCTCCTCCTCCTCCGCCGCCGCCGTTATTACCTCCTCCTCCACCTCCTCCGCCGTTATGTCCTCCTCCTCCTCCGCCACCACCACCGTTATGACCACCACCGCCTCCTCCACCACCGCCGTTGTTACCTCCGCCTCCTCCTCCTCCTCCGCCACCGCTGCCGCTCTTGTCACCGGCTCCTCCTCCCCCTCCTCCTCCGCCGCCGCCGCCGCCGCCTCCGCCTCTAGTTAGTATCGCCTGTGGCTGGTTATGGCCGTCGTGGGAATGGTCGTGATTCCCCCCCTGACCCTGGCCCTCGTGACACATCTTGCCGTCATAACTCATCCCCGTGGGGCAGCAGTGATAACCATGGGAATCCGAGCCAGCAACGTCGTGTCCCTCGCCACAGCACTGGAACTGCGTGGACTGGCTGCCCCCCAGGTGCTGGCCAGGCGCACAGCAAGCAACATACTGCTTGTCGCGGCTAAACGTGAGGCCCTTGCCACTGCCCTCGGCGCAGCCAAAGCTCTCCTCAAAGTCTGACCCCGGCCTCGTGTATTTGATTTTGCCGTGGTCAATGTTGGCATTGGGGCCGACCTGAACGACCTCGACGGCCGCAACGAGCAGGCATTGGAATCCGGCAAACGCCAGACCAAGCTGCAGATACCTCATGGCGAGATGATCCAATCAGTGAGAATACGGAGTACTGTTAAACGAAGCAAAAGGGCAAGGGTGAGTTCCTAGAACGCTTTGGCGATATAAGAATCCGGTCGAGTGCAGAAATCGAAAGCGGACAAGTCTTTTATATTCCTGGTTTACCCTCTTAACACAGAAATACATGACGCATCAGGAATCGATATTATTCGAAGCGGCGCCCTTTCAGAATGATTGCCGTTGCGCTTGAAGTCGAGGCCAATCATATCCAGACATGCTACTCTACCGCTGCGGCTGCTCATTCTGAACCTTGACACTCGACGCCTCTGCTGAGCCGTATAGCCAACGAGATTTGCATTCCACCCAATACTCTACTTACCGAGACATGGGTAGTCTGTAAATGGTAGCTGGCCCGGAAACGGGCGAGCTGAGAGCAGAGTAAACAACGACATGTCCAACGACGCGTCCATGCATTATAACAGCCGACAAGCATGCTCGGGCGTTTCCCTGGCCTCTTCTCAGCTAGCCACGCTCAGCCGGCGGACGGTGACAAATGGGACTCGAGTCCCGTGCATGCTTCAACGCAGCCGGGACCTCAGCTGGCTCTCGTCACTTTGGACAACTCCAGGGTCTTCCCCGCGATTTGGGAAGGATGACGAGCGTTTGTCGGAGCTACGTGGCCGCTGACAGGCCCGCCGTTTCAATGTCTCACCGTTTGCTGACGCTCGGCAGGCATGGGGATCCGGGGTGGGTTGCACCAGTTGTCCGAGAGAGCCGGATAACCACTTGCTTGCTTGTATGTACTCTGTATGCCGCGTATGTCAATGTAAACATGGCTCAAAAGGGAGTCGTCGCGCCGTGTTTGGGGACACTGGTCGCTCATTTCGGCCCAATGGCTGTGCCAAGTGAGGCAACCCCTTTGACTTGGTTGCAGGGCAAATTGTGGAATGTGCAGATTATTGGCGGATTCTTGTTGCCGGTACTCCGTACGGAGTAGTAGTTATATCGTATCACGAGCGGATGTGGCGTATATATTCTACGGGCGGGATTGCTGACGGCAACCTGAGACCTGCATCGGATTGCTGCCTCGCCAGGTTCAAGATATCTGGTCGTGTATATGTTGCCGTCTTAGTCCTTGGCCAAGTCAGGTCTGATGTACGTGCGGCAGGGCTTGCATCATAATACGGCCTGTGTGAGCGTTATCGTGAGAAAATTGCATTATGATAGGATATTTCCATCAAGCATGTATATGTCGTGAAGCATAGTCTATGCAATCCCTTTTATATCTCAGCCAAGATTAGCATTCACCCTTTGAAGTTTAACCTCGGCACCACTGGCGGGAACATGACACCAATACGCCATTATTTGGTGTAGATTTGGCCCAAAAAATCGGGAAATGACAGTGGAAGCACCGCAGAGAGGGAAATTAAGGTTTAGTGCCTGTCTCGCCAGTGCAATGCCTGCTACGGGAAATATTGATTACTGCATTCCTCTACGACTAGCGCAATGTTTCCATGTTTTATATCCGCAGGCCGGATTCCGGTAATAGTCGTCTGACACGAGACAAGCAAGAGTTTCTCACTAACCGAGGCATCTATTGCCCGCCTTGTGGGCAGGAGTAAGCAGAACATATCCCAGTCTCTCGCCCCCAAGTCTTCTCCCAACGGGGACTGACATACAGCATGACAGCATGCATTATGCGTCCTCGACGCCCTACTACTTGCTTACTTGTGGCCAAATCGGGCGACACCACATGCTTACCCTCCCCGCAATTTCCTTTTGGGCAAACAGCTCGTGTCCCTCGAATTAAATCCGCAGGTGCTCATAATTGCTGCGCTCGCTGCGGCATAGGATGGGGGAAGACCTTGCCCTGTCCGCCCTACCAAACCCTCTCTCACGACAGCCCCGTGCTTGACGAGGCGGCTTGTGTGCCAATGAAAAGTGTTGGGCCCCTGGTAGCCTGATATTGGTAGAATTGCGCGAGGCTAAGCCGTGTCACAAAGCTTGCTTGTACTCGAGTTTGTCTCGCCATCCAAGTATGAAGTTCAAAACAGTTGCATGTCAGCCTGGAAAAGGAAACAGCAAGGCAATAATTGGCTAGTCCAAGTCACCTGACTATCAGAGATGGCCAACAACAAGTCTTGATGTCTTATGAGCCGATGATGGCTAGGACGATGTAAATATCACACCAGCTGTAAGCATCCGCAGACTCGCTCACTCCTGGATCACATGTTGCATGCTTCTCGATCCTGTCGCAGACGCCATATGTTGTATATGCGTCATCCTGCGATCGGGTTTCGTCTGGGTTCCTTTAGATACGCGCAATCACCACTGGCTTCGTGCGGCGGTTAAGGAGAGTCGGCCGCAAGTCCTGCTATACCACGATGCAACGAGGACCCTGGCACAGGAGGTCATTTCAGGCATTGGTTTCACGTCAATACTGAACATTGATACATGCAGGAGTGCTTCCCAGAGTGAGACAGTGACAGCAGAGTCCTCCCAAGACGACATCAAAAGCAGCGATACTACGAGCAGTCAGCCTGCTGTGATGCTTTACACCGGCGGATCTACTGGTGTGCCAAAGGGCGTCGTATTCACGCGTGACGGTCCCCTGAACCAGATATTTGGAACCACCACTACTCTGAATCTCAAACGCGAGACAAGCCCGCAACACGGCCCGCTGGGGTTCGACCTCCTGTCTTCCTACCATTGTGTAATGGCGCCGAGATTCAGTGCACATGTGTCAGAGACCAGAAGTGGGTCCCGGATGCACGGGCCAGGCACCAACCACCGGAGGGTTCTATAGGAATCAGCCCTAAGCCCTAGCTGGGTTCTAGAGGCGAGATCACTGCTAGCTATAAAAAGGGATCTCTAGGCCTGTGAAAACTTAGAGGTTCAGAGATAAATAAAGTCACTATTCTACACCTAACTAGCTACTAAACCGCTACGAGGCTAGAAGCGCTATCTCCCTAGGCACTCTGCTATTGTGAAAACCCTCCTGACAACATGGCGGAGCTCATGGTGAGAGAATCTGTCACGGTGACGCATTTTGTGCCATCTGAGTACCTAATGCTCCTTAATTATGGACTTAATATACTTAAAAAGGCCAAGTCATGGCGATATGCCATGTCCGGGGGAGAGAAGCTGGGACAAGGCGTACGGAGAGCCTTTCAAAAACTAGATTGTTCCAATTTGGAGCTTGTCATCGTCTGCGGGCCAGCAGAGATTATATTGACTTGTGCTCTAGGCATTGTACCTTGTTGTGCTGTTCCTTTTGTAGATGACGATGAGCTTGACGAGATTTCGAATGCAATTGTCAATATCTCGACCGGCAGAATCGTCAATGCCGTCGCTTCTTTGAGACCTGGCCAACTATCTGACATGCTGGTTGTCTTTGTTGTTTTTGACCTTGCTTTTGCCGGGGACAAGGTCGACTTTGCAAACCGGCCCCGAAATAGCATTCCCCTAGGACAAGCTATGATGCCCGGTCTCATTGTACCAGTAGAGCGAATACTCGCTGTAGCAAACGGAAAGACAGATAGTGTTACTTTGACCCAACTGCCTATACACGACATGGCGAATTTGAAGGCTGTGAATGAAACTGTGCGCAGCTTGAGTTCCATGGAGCAATCTATAGCCACCTTTGGCGCGAGATGCCCTCGGCCCATATAATTGGAATGCTGCTCTCAACGCGGAAGCCTAGTGTAGACTTTTTCCAGGCTGGGAACAGCTCGATTCTGTTGATCAAGCTCGAATTGTTGCCTTAAGTCCAATTTAGCATCACCATATCCATGCCTCAGCTCTTTCACGGGAGCACTCTGGGTAACATGGCTACTCTTCTGAAAAGCTTCATGAGCGGTGTCATTGACCTTGAAAACGGCATTACTGAAACGCAACTGCCTTGGTAATTTTTGCAACCCAGATCCATCTGCTCTCACGACTCGTCCAAGACCAAGAGTGGCAAATGTGCATTGCATAGCAATCCGACCGACCGCATAAGGAAGGCCGCGACATGTGGAAACAAAGAGTGACAAGATTACCGCATACAGCGGTCATCTCTCCCATGTAAGCTTGGGTCTCTCGAATGCCCAGTTTTCCTTCCTCGCCCCCCAAGCCGACATAATTGTACATAATGCCACTGACGTATCTCTGTTGAAGACACATCAGTCCCTGCATCGTGCCAATGCTGTTGTGATGTGTACCTTGTGTCACATGGTAATCCCGTGTCGTTTGTTCTTGCATCATGCTTCAACGGCGTCGGCGGCTAAGGTCACCCAGATGCAGAGCCACTTGGCGAATGGCCGACATCATCGTCGGTCTTCCCGAGCTACTCGATTCGCTTGACGGCTATGCCGTCTCGAAGTGGGTGACTGAGATGCTACTCGCCAGGGTACATCCATCGGCCGGCACATGCCGAGAGCCACAATGCCTCCGAGCTTGAGGTCATAAGTATGCTGACCAAGTACTCGCCCCTGCTGAGGGAATTGCCGCGTCTAAGATATCAGCATATCTCTTTAGATGCGGAGTGGCTCGCGGAGACTCGCTTACCTAGGAAAATTGTATGGCAGAGGAGTCTCCGCAAGCCATTCCGCATCTAAAGAGATTATAGGTGAGTGGAATCTTGTTGCCGTAGAAAATGTGTCAGGGAATTTGGTAGCACCGGCTGTCGACTCGGCCATAAAATCTGTCACGATGTCTGCTTTTCATCGTGATTCTTCACAGCAGTAACAGCTGCAAAAGAGTCTTGACCCTACTTTTATCAGCTACTGCGGCGATACGAGGCTTCCTCAGATTAACCTCAAGGATTATCTAGAGAGCATAGCTGGAGAGCTAAAAAGAGGCTTCGACTTTGGTTAGACGTACCATGGGCGAGTGGCGTGTGCTAAAAGCCAATTTTTATTACGAGTCAAGGTTAAATATCAGCAAGTAAAAACGGTCCACGCCAACTGCAACTACTTGGTGAGTGCATATTTCCCCTACTATCTCAGGGTTTCTGAAGCTCCCCTATTAGTTGTTTTTGGGGCAAGGTGGCGCCGGTCGCCCACGCAGCCCGAGTCAATAGCATGAAGCCAAGATACATCGCACATGTAATAAGAGCATAATAACAGGAGCAATTGACTCACTCAGCTTGTAAGACCCACGCGCCAGACTTGGCTGCATTGCTACGTGTACTCTATCATGCTTATGCAGTATTATTTTATGCTATACTATATTTGAAACTGCACTTATTGCTGGCCCGCCCCATTCAAGTTATAACGTATTGGCTGACACGTAAGACATTGCATGATGAATAATGCGTCGTTTTAATAAATAATTTAATGCTAGCTTGGTTTACGATTCATGTTTATAGGGTTATATACACAAGAAAGTTGGCATTAATCACATGGCAGAATCCGGGTTTTACGACCATAAAAGTACCCTTTTAGCCCAGAATATATATTATAAAGACACAGTATACACATTTTTTGTACTGTATTCGAGGCTGCTAGTAGCATGAAATAGCCGAAACATGAATGAATTTCCAGGTTATTAAAGGACGCTAAACCTGGACTCTACTGCACGACTGGCGCTATAGTCTATAATCTGTATTCAATGTTGACCAAGATGGAACTTGGCAACGACTGTTCAACATGACATAGCATCAGGCTTAGCCTTTTTATTAGGCCACAATTGCCCCTCTTTTTTCTCTGGCTTTACATCTATAAGTCGGCAGGTAGCACCCAGATAAAAGCGTCAACTACCAAGGGAAACCGAACAAAACAAACCTACTAGACACCATTTCAACCTACCAGACATTACACACAGTTGCCACTTTACTCTATTACCCTCCAATTTCTGATTCTTTCAAGTCATCACGCTACTACCATGCTCGCCCTGTCGTTATTGCTATGTGCCGCGGGGGTCAAGGCGATGCTCGGCATTAAAATTGAGGCTATCCAGATCTCAGACAATGAATATTTTTGTGCCGACGCCTGTGCCTTTGACGATGCTTTCTTTCAGGACGATGGGACTGTGTGCGCCGCGAAGGAACTTGTTGTCGTATTAGACGACGAGGGCAAGGTAGACCCTTACGGCATCGATTACGTCTGTGCAGAAGCCGCAGACCCCGACTGGTCGACGCGCCCGCCTAAGAACGGAGCAGAACCAGACACTTGCGATCTTGGAGAATCAGATGCATCGTCACCTGTAGGAGCCTCGTGCCGGGAGAATAGGATCAACCCGAACAAATCTCAAAACGGAACAGAAGTTAAAGTTGGACCGCTAGAACAGTTGTCAGAGGTGAAAAAGATGCTGGGATTGCCGGCAAGCCAATAGGCACAAGGATGTGAACAAGCCGCCAACGGATCAGCGACAACAAAGGTACCTCGCGAAGTGTCAACGTCGTTCTAGCGAGGTACCTGCGGCTCCTTGTACCAGACCCCTCGTAGCTAGGATACTAGCGTGAGCTTATTAAATACAGACAGAATCCGGGAGGCGCTGTTCTTCCCACCGAATCGGGCGGTAGCTGCCGCCGCTTTCGGCGGCTTTGACAGTGGGGACTCGGTATCTGTTCGAAACTCACAGCCTCCAGATATCTTTAAATCGTCTACCTACTCCGTTAAAAATGCTATCCTCTTCTTAGCTCCTTCTATTGGAATTGGAAACTGATGAACCTGCCCTTGGGGGTGGTTGAGCCAGCCCATGATGTTGACACCGACCGCTTTTCAGACGGTTTAACTGACGAAGCAGACATGACACAAGATTGGTACAGCCTTATGGGTCTCCTTGTATATTGTATTGCTCTTCTGATGATTTTCGCTATTGGTTTCTTCGCCATCCTTTGGATTCACAGCTCCACCATAGTAACGGGCTGAACCCAATGGCGGCTTGGCTTCCACCCTCGGCCTGCGTGGGCCACAGTTGCCGGGAGCCGACAAGAAGTAGGATTCGCAGCGTTGAACTCATGAACTCAGCACCTTCTGGGGCTTTCTCTTTCCGTTTTCTCGAGGTACTCGTGTTATGAAGAATGTTTAGCGATCGCTTAGCCGGTTGTCGATACATGTGCTTGGACCGTGACAACCGCGCCTTCTGCACTTGGTACTTGGTATGACTTGTTGGTCCCGCATGTGTCAAGTCGCTTGTTTAGAAGGATGGCACCCACACGTCCTATCCACGTACTTTGCAGTAGTTGAACCAGACATTTTGCACAGCTTAGTCTACTGAACACACACTATTTGCAACCATGTATAGAATGCCTACGAAAGCACGTGTGCCTGACATTTGTCACTCTTGTCTTGTGCTTGTACAATCAAATGCACTGTATTGTGTTCTGGGCACCAAGTTCACGGGTTGGCCTAACTGGTTAGGTCTGGAATACCAGACGCAATGAGAGGGGTGTTGCATGTGTGTTGACCCAACATGGACGATGGACCTCCCGCAGTGCCTCATGTCCTGTTCCCCACACCTCCCCATAGCCTCTATTCTTGGCTGCCCTCCATCAAAATGCCCTGTGTCAACTGGCTCTAAAAACAGCTCGCAGGTCGCAGGTTGCAGAGTTCCAGCAAGTTGGAGTCATCACCGCCGGCCGGGGTGGGGTCAACTGGTCCAGATGTCCCTCGTGCCAGCGCCTCCTCCCAGCGTAAAGACGGTGCTGCCAATCAATTGATGTGCAAAAGTTCGAACAGGGGGCGGCTCGGGGAACTGCCCCCATGGTTTCCGCAAACTGGAGTGGCATGACTTTACATGAGATAAGAGGACCCATCTGTGGGTATATATGTCCCGGTCAGGTGAAATTCATGGTAGCTGACACTGGAGGAGATAAGCATCCAATTCCAACACTCGCATCGGATTCGAGTTTCTATTAGTACATTTTTTTTCCGGCTCGCTGGAGAATCCAATGCGTGCAACATGCTGGAAGAATGAGACCCTATGGCTTCAAATTCCACATCGCTGTGTTCCATGACTTCAAATGCACCCCATGAATCCCTGCCCCAACGTTCATTAACATTTATCAGCAAATTCCAGGCTCAATATTGAGGCCAGCTGCAGCCCCCCAGCCATCTTGACGTGCCGGGGCTCCAACCAACACACCTCGGAGCCGACCAGCCCTTGATAAATCAGCAAGCATCTAAGCAAACAACCAATTATGACTATGGGTTCACATGGTACTTGAGATAGATTGTAACCACCCCGTCCCAGCAATGAGCGCTAAACGACAGCAGTCGATTGGTCTGTTTCCCTTGCAGTGCAGCCTGCTCTTGCGAACCCCCGCTTGTCTGAGGATTCTATGCCCTCAAATCTTGTCCAACGATTACTTTGTCATTGATTCTTTTCACAAAACTTCAGGCCTCTAACAACAACCGAAACGGACACGCAAAGGGAGAACTTCGGAAAATGTCGAGAAACACCGCTTCTACACCTAGAAAGAACAAGTTGAAAAATGAGCAAGTTCGCAAAAAATACGACATTCAATACCTAACAGGCGAGAAGCATTGGCAAGACTTTGATGAGTTATTCAACTCAGTCAGCTATCTCGGTACTATAAACTATAATAAATGGAAGATGAAAGAAGAGTCATCAACATCAACATGGAAAGTGGATATCAGGGAAAGGGCTGATACGTTGGTGAGAGAATCCGCACTGATCCAGAAGAACCACTTCAAGAAGAAGGAAGCGGCATGGCGCACGCTTGAGAATTATATTTTTGAACATTTGAGATGGAGCTCTACATGGTATGACTTGTCATGTTTTTTGTTTCTGACTGAATACTACTGCTGGATGCTTTGCTCAATTGTTCATACAGTGAAAACTGCAGGCGGCGAGCCTGGCAAGCGGCGACGCCTGTTAACACAAAGACACTTGCTGTCGACACGAATCTGATGACCCGGCAATCAAAGCGAAGGCCCTGTCATTGCGACAAAAAACTTACGCAAGTCTTATTTTTTATCTGAATTATTTCACTGTCCTTGACACTGACCAGAGAGTCAATAGTAAGCCAAGCATGTTTGAGGGGGACCAAGAAGAACGTTTTGACTTTTCCGATGAGCAACAAGAAGATATGGGAAAGTATCGTAGGCCAGATTACATTTTTCGACTTGAACGAATTGGGACGGTGAAGAAATACCTGAATGCCGCCATACAGAATAGTCCACAACTTTCGGATGTTCCACTCTGGCCAACACCATACGGAGGTGCCATTTTCCCCTTTCTGCTCTGTGAAGCCAAGTCTGCAAAAGCGGATGTTTCACAGCTTTCCGTAGAGCATCAGCTTGCCCTATCAACGCGCCAAGCGTTACTCGCACAGAAAGCCCTGGCGTTGGGCCCTGACGGCGAAGATGGCGACAAGCTAGGATTCGAGCCCCTTGCCTGGTGCGTCACCTACCGGGGACCAGAGTGCACTCTTTCGGCAGCACGTCTCAAGTACCGGTGCCAAGATGATGGCACTATTGGCTATGGAATGGTCAGCAGCTGTTTGATCACCATATCGAGAGAATGGTCAACGCTAATTTCAGTTGCAGGATATCTTTAGACTCTGGTCCGGACACCTGTGTGAACCGAATAATGCACTTCAACTTCTTCTTATCGTTGACTATATAGCGGATTGGGCACGCGATATCTATCGAGAGAACGTAATACAGCAGCTAAAGGCATTTGGAACACCAGAGGGGCAGCGCACACGGCAGCCGTCCCCAGCACGGTCCGATACCTCTACAGTCCGTTCATGGCGACCGTTGGAAAGTAAACTGCCTCGGCTAAGATCGTCTGTGCCCGGACTGAGGCATACAAAACCATCCAAACACAACAGGTCTGAATACAACAAGGAATCCAGCGAAATCTCCTCAACTGCTGATACCGTTGGCAACAACAAAAATTATGTAGAGACGGCTCCCTTCATTCACGTCAATTCCTGGAGACAAAACGTGGGATCCATGCAACAAGAAGATGCCGGGGTCGAGGACACCCTCCGGAAATTAGACGTTCAAAGCTACGCATTCCGTGACGCTCGAGTTTTTCGTTCCCGGGTCATTGGTCTATCTATCACGCTAGATACCATAGATGCATTCAAAAAATCGGCTGCGAATGAAAAATCTGCGACTGATAGATTTCGTCGCATCGCTCTAAACTTGGGACGACATGATCCTCTTTACATGACGGGCGCCATGATTGTCGCGATGGAGAAAGCTTGGGTCGGCGCAGGCTCAAAACCAATACAGTTCCCAATCAGCGATTTACAAAAGAAGTTTTACGTTCTCTGCACCTTTTCCACCTACATCTCCCCGGACTGGGAGCAAACCCGAGAGCTCTGCTATCTTGCAGTGAGAATGGACACAGTTAACAAAGTGATAGAGCTTGGAGGTAGCCCTGTAAAGTTATTTCGCACAACAGTGACCAAGCCTGATATTGAGGTTATCTTCTATTTACTTTCAAATGTTTCAGTCCGCGCACATGTGGCGGCCTGTTTGGATCGATGCACGATGATGCCGTCCTTTTGCGGCGCATACTCAACCGTCAAGGGCCAGCCAAACGTGCTGGAGAATAATTTCAATCTGGCTGAGCTGGTGTGGCAGAGAAGGATTCCTAAACCATATCGAAACATGGTTTGGAGGCTATACAAAACAAAGTATCTGGGTCAGCATGAGGTAGAGTCACCATATTTGCGGTCACACGATGAACTCGTTGAAAGTCTGTCATTTCGGTCACAACCCCTACCCAAGCAAACTCCATGGTCGATACGCGAGGGAGCATCTTCCGACAAGTTTATCCCCTGCGACCTGGACAACAATGACGAGCTTTTTCTCTGCCATGATTCAAACAAACGTGGCCTGATTGAGGAATGCACGCCAGAGTGGTGCTTGTTCTTCTTAGATCGATCCAGGCTCCAGGTCCCTATAAACCCTTCAGCATACAAAGCCCATTTGTTCCATGTGGCATATAAAACACAGCGGGTTGGCCGGGGCACAATTTGGAGAGTTGACGACTGGAATACAAGGCTTGCTATGCCCAAAGGATTTGATATTCAACAAATCGGAAAACACTGCTACCGAGCCTTCAAGAAATCAGTTGAACAGAATTATACATATATTTCTCAGGAGGACGGCACTTTTGATATTGGAGCAAGGTTATCTCAGCTACATCTGCAAAGCCCCAAACATCAGGTTCGAAGTAGATCAGCTAGTCGGAGTAGCTTTACTTACTGTGCAGATGACAATGACGGGGATAAGACGAGGGAAAGTGTTGCTGGTTATGTGCTAGGGCATGAAGAAGGTACGGATGATGACAGCAGCGGCTGGGGCTATGAGTCGAGCACAGATATCAGCGATGAAGCTCAGGGCTTGGAGTATATTACCAGTGATGATGAAGAAGACGATGACGAAGAAGACGATGACGAAGTGGATTATGACGAGGAAGATGATGACGAGGTCGATGATGAAGACGGTGACGAGGAGGAAGAAGAAGAGGAGACGGAGGAGGAGGAGGAGGAGGAGGAGGAATATTGATTCAGTAAATATATGCCATTTGTGAGGAAGGAGACACCTTCCAAGCCCCTTCAGTTCGCTATACCACGTTCATGGAACTTCTGCCAGTGCCAGGTGCACCACTGACCCCCATGACAGCTCAGCCTTCTTTCGCAGTGTAACGACTGATTCTTCCGGCCTCTGTTTCGCATCGGTAGCCCAATCAATCGTATCGCTGGATGGCAATAGACACGTTTCCTGCAGGACGTTGAAAACTGTCCTGGCTACACAAACTCGGCCGCATACCTAGTCTGGTTACAGATGTGACATTTGGAAACCTGATTGCTATAGCACTATTCCTTATAACTCAGTAGGTTTAGACTTGTCCTTTAAAGTAATATTAGTCCTAGTAATACTACTCTATGGTCCTCTTTGCTATTTGACCTAGCCTGTGGATAGTATAGTTGCCGTTCTTGTCGCTGTTGCTTGTTTTCTAGACACACAACCCGATTCACAACAAGGTTGCTACTGCATGATCGACTCTTGACACTTTTTCCGTCCTTTCCAATCATTTACCCGTACTTGCCGGGAGCATCGTATATGCAGCATGCCACCCCTATGTGGGTCGGTTTTGCCGTCACCGAAGAAAATCAGCAAAGTGTTGTCATTGGCTTGCAAAAGAGTCAGTCCCTCCGTGCTTACGTGCTAAGTCGCCGCTAGAGCTGGTGTAGCTTCTTATCCTTATGCGTTTATACACCTGGCTCTGGGAGGTGGGGCTTTGGCGTGGACTAGGTGAACGGCGGTGAGGGCGCCTTGCCCGATCGGGGTGCCGCCTAACTCGGTGGGGGAAACAGCGCCTCCCAGACTACTATAAAAAATTTTTCTTTTTTCTTTTTTAACACTAGTACTTTCATTTTTATAAAATATCGCGTGATATAATAGTAAAAGGGCTATATACTTACACGGTATATCCCTGGATAGGAGGTAGGTAGTTTAATATTTTTAACTTGATAAAATTGACTTGATTTACTTGTAATATTACTCAACTTTTTTAACCCTTTTATAAGATATATAAAGTTCTTAGTTTCCAAGAGAAAAGTGAGAACAAGTTACTATTATCTATTCAAAAAAAGAACAATTATGCCCAAGGTGTTCGACGGGTTATATGTTTAGTCTGTGTAACTTCAAGGTCCTTTATCGGCGATACCCCTTTGCTACAGTTTATTGTTAAAAATAATCAGACAACCACCCTAAGTATCTTGATAGATAACAAATAGCACCCTTCTTCATTGTAAGGTATCGTATACCAACTGCACTCGAGTGAAACTATATACTTCTCGGTTGTCGTGTCGCGGATCCAATCCCTGAGCTTCCTAAAATTATCGACAATTGCCTCTATATTAACCCCAGGTACGCCTAGCTTCTCCTTTGTATTCCTGGTATTTGCGTTAATATTCTCCAAGCGTTCTGGCGATAACGCCGCCTTCAACTTCTCTAGCGCAGTGTCTAGGACTTTATTGGCTCTTAAAAGGGTGTCTTCTCTTCTCTTTTCAAACAGTAGCAGAACGTACGGCGTACTCGCTCTAATCTAGGTAGTTGACACACGGTCAAGAGCCGAGACCCCGTCTCTACAATCATGCTCATTCAGGATAGGCTGGACGTCGAGGTCATCCGGGTTAATGTTTCGGCTCCTGAGGCATTCGTCACCACTAGTGCAGTTCTCTCCATTTCGTGGCATCTTGTAATGGCGGCGAAAACAGCATGTCATTGTGCCAGTGTATTCCTCCGATGGGACCGGAGACGGGAGGGAGCAGAGGTATGACATCAGGTTCAAAGCAGCCGGTAAAGCCGGTTGGGACCTTCTTAAATGGCTCGATGTCGCCCGCGACACGTTGCTGGTGAGGTGCCGTGAGAACAACACCCGCGAGCAAGTGAAGCGCCATGGCAAAATTCATGGCGAATATAGAAATAAGATCAGGCGATCCGGTTAATAGCAAGGCCAAGTGTAGAGCTTAAACAAGAGATGGGTTGAATATTCTAGCAGAGTATCCTCGGGCATGCGCTACGATGTTAGTCGTGCGGTTATACCCTCTTTGGAGCAGCAGAGCCCTGGGCCCTGAAAGCTGGTTCTAGAGTCAGGTATTATAGGCATGACACCAGGTGGTGTCCTGGTGCCATGATACATTACTCTGTAGATTGCAAATATAGCTATATATAGATGGGTTATACTGGGATTTGGCTTGCTATAAAGTAAAACTACATGCGTAATCTCCTTGGTAGCGTGAAGGAAGGGCAGAGTACGGAGTTCTCCGTGGACGGCGCCACGCGAATACATATGTAGCGTTTTCCATCGGCCTACCAATCTCGTTAATTCGTGAAAGGTGGCTGCAAGTAGGTGAAAAGACGACTAGGCGCTACAAGATGCTGTATTTAGTCGGCATTGGAGGTGTCCTGACAAGCTCCGGCAGTGCTGTCCGGAATCGGTCGGCCTAATGCTGGCATTTTGCAACCACTCCATCAGGTAATCGACGTGCGGTCAATAAAGTAGGATGGTAAGTTTGAAAACAGTGAAGGCGATGAACTAGGCACCCAAAAGAGTTATCAAAGCTGTGATTTGTGACGTAGTTTAACATGTATCATAGCCAAAGTCTTTCACACTGCCCATTTGACGTCAAGACAGATCACCACTCCTTTAGTCTGATTTTATTAGACCTAAAAGTGTTTTGTCGGACAGCTATTGGGGAGTAAAACAGATAAATGCGCATTTGTATACCAGTTCCTGCATCTCCGTACAAGGCAATGTAGTTTCTAAACGTCCGAATTGTGATTAAACGTGAAGAAGACTGTGTTAAAAGGTGCTGACACGAAGGTCGAAGTGAGAAATAGGAGTGACAGAAGAGTAATCGACACTGGAGCATTTTGCTTTCAAGGCAAGTACTGATATCGAATTCTTCTCCATCCAACCTATAAAGTAAGGTCAACAACTATTGTCCCACGTCCCGAATGCCAGTCCAGTAAATCTCATCCCGTGGTTCATTTATGACAAAATCTCGCTATTCACCATGGATGGCTCTATCGAGGCATGATTAGCATAGACTCATGACCATAACCAAAATATTGGACTGCTTACGCTTCCATCCCAGCACCAAAAAGTACCCGTGTCGCCTTGTCCCTTTTCCGCCATGACCACCAACATTCCCGACACACTTTCCGAGGCGCTAATGGAGCCCTTCACTTCCCAGCCGAGTTGAATATCCGCCATGTCGCTATTCCCATGGTCAGTTGGGGGGCCGTCCGCCGGGCCAGAAAGCATTCAACTCACGTTTCTACTTCTCCAGGATGAAGAGCCAAAATGACCGTTTCGCGCTTCTTCTGCTGGCATCGTCTCAACTCGGCCGCCATGTGTCGCAGCATTTGGTTCAGCGCACTCTTGCTCGCAGCGTAGGCTCCGAACCCGTCCTCAAATTCCAAGAAGCGGGCTGTTGACCCCGAGTCGGACGAGATGAAGACCATCTTGGGGGGCGGAGAATCAGCACTCAGGTCAAGCAGTTTTTGTGCGCAGATGATGGGCCCGATGGTGTTGGTATGCAGATGAAGCGCAAAGTCTGCAAACGAGATCTCGGTCGCTCGGTTGGGGTACTTCAAGACGCCCGCGTTCAGGACGACATTTCCCAGCTGGATGCCTTTATTCACATGTTGCTGCATTTTGTGGATAAAGTGCTAATAAGGTCTTGTTAGTCTTTCCTTGACTCTCTGTTGAGGCAGACTCACGGTGATGCTTTCGTCGCTCGAGACGTCGCATTGCTCGACGATGCATCGGTCTTGAGCTCCTTGCGAGGCAATCAAGTCGAATAGTTTTGGAGCGGCTGACACATTGCGCACCGCGGCGATCACTGGCTGGCCGGATTCTAGCAGCTGCTTGACAAACTCCAGGCCGATCCCTCGAGAGGCGCCTATAATCACCCAGGGTTTGCCATCCATATTCGTGTCTGATTCCTTTTAAAGGAAACGCTGGATGTCGAAGATGAAACATGGAATGCAACCACCTGCTGAGTTGGTCGACTGAGGACTCCACCAGTTAACCTTGAAATTACCCCGCTTGAGACAACATGGCATGACAAGGGTATGGGAGCGAATATGAGGTGAATAGATCGACCCTAACCCTTCACAGGAAGTGGCACCACAATACCAATGTTCATCTTAAACCTCACTTGAAGCCTGTCTCGAAGGCACCCGAGAAACTGCCACAAGAACAGCTGGATGTCGCTATTCCTCGAATCCAGCATTGCCATTACGACATGGAGTAATCATGGGGCCAACCAGCCACTCCCCAGCTCTGACTCTCCTGCTCTGTACCTTACCCAGCCCACGCCAGAAGAGCCTTGTGCATCTAGATCTGGATCGATACCGTGGCCTCGTGGAGAGACTCGCTGACCACATTTCTCTACATCGCCGAAGCCCAGCACCTTGCCACGTCACCTCTTGACGAGGACGGAGGCATAACACGTGGGTTCTCGTTGAAAAGAACCAGCCACCCAACGAGCGGCACGTCTTCCGCTGATACGAGAGCTCCCGAAAACGGTCCCTCACAGCGACAAGGACCCCAACGTCGAGGAGAGTCTCTCCCACGGCATCGCCATCATCTTCTGCCCATCGGAGCTTCGGCGCCGCGGCTACGCCACCCGTCATATGAATGAGCTAGCTCAGGTCCTGCAAGCATGGCAGTCCGAGTACGACAAGAGCATAGGCAGCATCTTGTAGTCGGACATTAAGGGCCAATTCTACGCTGGGCTAGGCTAGCTGCCCTATCCCGAAAACAGGCACTTTGTCCTGCCGCCCTCCGAGATGGACAAGCCGGCCATAGAACGGCTAGTCGGCGAGTCGGGACTCGAAGCACTCTGCTCCAGGGACGAGGCCACGATTCGTGAGGTCATGGCAGCACCTAGCGCGGCACGGAAATGAGTGGTGATCCTGCCGAGCCGGGATCACATGCTGTGGCATATCTGAAAGGAAGACTTTGTCACAGACTACATTTTCGGGCAGAAGAGCGCAAAAGGTGCGATTGGCGGGAGCCCCGGAAAGCAGGTTTGGGCTGTCTGGGTGCGTCGTTACCACGGGCACCCGGATCGTCACGACGGCGCGGACGAGCATGTTAGAAATGTTCTGTACGTCCTGTGGCTCGTTGTGGAAGGTGATGAATCTACCAACAAGCCTCACGAGGTCAGTTGGCGCCGCTGAGAGATGCGTACGCGGAGCAGGCGGCGGCGCTCAAGGCCGTGCTGCAGGCCGCTCAGGCGGAAGCAGCGGCGTGGCGTCTAGACGAGGTGAACTTGTGGGAGGAGTCGTCTTTGGGGAAGAGACTTGTTGAGCAGAGCGGCCTTGATGGTACCTGGGTTGAGCGGTAGGAGGACGGCATTGCGTGTGCGCGGTGGGCGGGCGAAGGAGGTGATGGCGTAGATGAGCCTCCTGTTTGGCTGAACAATGAGTACTACGCATGGTGCTAGGGCAGTACTGTGCAGATTGGTTCTCTGATTCCTTAATTTCTCGGTAAAACATGAGACATCACAATGGTTATCGTTGCATAACTGAGCCTGGGAGTAAAAGATGCAATAATAGCGGCCCTTGGCCAGGCAACCTCGTTATCACCGTATAAGTGTGCTCCTTGGACTGTTGACACTGGAAAGCCTTGAATGCTGGAATCTTGAGTTTACTGGTTAAATAAGCAATCCAAAGTCCCCTTCTCTAATTATGTACTCCGTGCTGTCCGATGCACTACGCTCAAGCATATCGAATCCAATGTTTAACCGACCATCAGCTTCCCAGGAACCAGAGTCTGGTCCTCCTATAGTCTCAGTTGATAGGCACTTGCGCATCAAGGGATTATTTACAAGCCAAGCCTCGCAAAAGTTAAGCACCGCGTGAGCCAGTCGGCCAAGTGTAAAGCGCCTCAAACCTCCAGTCATAGAAACTATGCAAAATAGACGCCGTCTGATGAAGAAGATTCCAGTAGACTAATGTGCATTGTATCAGTCACCTAATTGAAGCACAAGTGACTCCTGCGTCCATTTGCCACCAAAACCCACCCTTCCTCCATGCAATCCCCCCCAACTCCCTTCTTATCCCGCGCCGAATGCTCCGGATACTTGTGTATATTCTCTATAGCCCAAACCAAGTCCCTCCCCAGGGCAGGCGGTATTCTACCCTCGCCACTCAAGGTCCCCAGGCCCGCAATGTCAAACAAGTACCCCAAGTACTCGGCCGTCTCGCCATTTTCCCACGGAACATCGTGAAACTTTACACCCCGGGCCCTCGTCTTCTCCGCCTGCTGCACTTCCCACGCCTCTTGTTCCTCCCGCGACGGCAGCGGTATCGAGTTTCTGTTTGACCATAGCCGCGCAAGCGCAATGGCCTGGTACTCAAAGCTTCTGAATGTCAACGTCCGCGGGAGTCCCACGATCCCGAGGTTAGGATAGTCCCGGAAGAAGGTGTGCCGGTAGCTCTTGACCAGCCTGTCGGCTTTATAGTCCCACAAGGGCTGCTTGTTGGCCTTTTCATTCCAGAACGGAAACGAAGCCTTGTAGCCGGTGCAGTAGATCACCGCGTCGACATTATCCAGGTATGTGTCGTCGGCGAATACGACTCTGCCGTCTGGTTGGAATTCTCTAATGGTAGGTTTCCACGATATTCCGGGCGGCGGCTCGTCGCCATCCCACTTGGACTTGGAGCGCCGGGATACATACACGGGGTGTTGGGCGGCAGAGACCAAGTCGGCGGCGACGTCGTGGCCGGAGGCGGAGTTTCCAACGACAATGACTCGTTTGTGTTCGTAGAGCAGGGGCGAGCGGTAGAACTTGGAGTGGGAGACTCGCCCGGGAAACTTGGCCATGTATGCCTCGAGGCCGGGGACTTGCGGTACCTGTCGCTGGGTTAGCTTTCCGCGTGCTTCGACATGTTTGGGTGCTAATTGAATGCGTACATAGGGAACCGAGTAGTGCCCGTTGGCTAATACCACGGCGTCGTAGAACTCTTCGCGCCACACGTCAAGGTTTCGGGTGGCGTCGTGTTTCCGGAGCGTCAGCTTCCAACCTCTGGCGGCGCTGGGCGCTGGCAAAGACACGCTCGAAAGATCCTCCACGGTCGTGTTTAGCTCTAGCAAGGAATCTGTCTGGTGGATGGCAAAGTAATTCTCGACATATTGCCGGGCGACGTAGTGTGGCACAAAGGGGCCGTATGCAAATCTCGAATCGGAGAAGCACATGGCTATGTCGGGGACATTCGTACTAGTTGTATATTCAGTGTCAGGATTTGCTACAGGACTCAGAGGAGTCTCACGTCAACATGTTGTAAATGGGCGTCGCCGTCCACCGCTCACGCCGGATGTGGGGGGTAATTTGAGGCAAATCATGGGGGATATCTAAAGGTTGATCGGTTTCTGTCGGTAGCTTTCCCGGATACACAGGATGATTAGAACCTGGATCCTCATCGTGTATCCTGGCCAAAGGTTAAAATAAAAAGGCCATGTACATCTCCATGGACTTGGTTACAAACCAGGTTCCACCAGCTGATTCTCGGCGTTCAAAGACTCGGATTCGATCAAAGTAGTTCTCAGCTTTCAGCGCAGATGCTGCAATTGCACCTATCAACTTGACGATTAGCCCAGCACCGCCGCACAAGGTTCAATTTAGAGGGAGGAAAAAGTACCAGCAGGTCCGGCGCCAATAATTGCAACCGATTTGATGTCCGACTTAAGACCATTCATAGTATAAGTATGCAGGCAAATAAAGAGAGAATCCAAGCCCGCTTACAACGTCTCAAAGAAATGCACGACATGGAAATACACGCCCACGGCTATGAGAAACATCTGCGGGGAAGGGGGATCGAGCTCACATATCAATTCTTAGTCTCGCAACAGTTGCACATGGTCTTTATGCCGATGCGGTCATTCTGTGGTTATCGCATGTGGGAATGCGCCATATTGGTCGGTATTGCATCAGACTCTCTTCGACCAATCCGAATGGCCCTGCCTGCTCGTCGCCGCGTCCTAATCGCAACCCCGGATCATGGGCTATTGCATTTGTCATCCGAGACGGAGCGAATGCGGGTCTCGGAATATCGCTGCAGACTGCTGGTCCTGTTTCACCAACTTCATCCATCGCCCCAGCTTGTTGATGCCCAGGTTCGGGAGACGATCGAAACCATGGCGCGCGAGGGTGACGTAGAGAACCAAAGTAATCCTCACGAGGAGACACCACTGCTAAACGGCGAGCCGTCAAGTCCGAGGGTCGATGATCCCGAGTCCGAGCCCGGGAGGGGTAGTTGGAGTTACTGGAGACTATTTTGGGCCGTCGTCGCAGTTGTCGTCGCCATTGTTTTTATCAAGGGCTGGATTGATGCGGGCAGCGACGTTGATGTTGGTCTATTCGCGACTTGTAATGCGCCCATCTATTCTCAGCTGACGCTTCTGCTTGCATCATAGTTTGATCTGAAGCATGCATTGAAGAAAGCGCTCGGCGGAGGTCTCAGCGGCGCCGCAGCCATGGTTTTACAAGTTCTGCTGCTAATGGTACATCTTGTCCTCATACATGCCGTCGAATAAGAAGGTACTGACGGAAACCAGCCGCTTCGCACGATAATGAATTACCAGTACCGCTTTGGGACCTCGTTTACGACTGCCACCCAGACCCTATATCACGCAGGAGGGCTCGGTCGCTACTATCAGGGTCTCACGGCTGCACTTGTTCAAGGTATGTCAAGTAGCTCAAGCATGTTTTGAACTGCTAAACTGCCAAATACGCATCTGGGGACTAACTGGCAATCATCTCAGGTCCCCTTGCAAGGTTCGGAGATACCGCTGCAAATGCCGGCATCCTCGCCTTGCTACAGTCCAATTCATACTTGAGACAATTGCCCTCGCCTGCAAAAACAGTCTTCGCTTCTCTTTGGTATGGATATGATTTTCAATAGACGTAGTCCTTACGCTAAGACATGTACCAAGTGCTGCGGGTTTCCGGATGATCCTCACTCCCATTGATACTCTAAAGACAACTCTCCAAGCACAAGGATCCAGTGGAATCGACTTGCTGCGCCAGCGCTTCCAGAAATACGGAATTGCGACACTGTGGTGGGGAGCATTTGCTACGGCGGGAGCAACCTTTGTCGGGCATTATCCGTGGTTTGCTACGGTAAGCTGAACTTTTGAGTCAAAGACGTTAGCCTCCAATTACTCACATACTGTAGTATAATCTCTTGAACGAATCCATCCAGGAGCCGCCCAAGTCGGAATTATTCCTGTGGTTGCTGCGTCTAGCTTTCATCGGATTTGTCGCATCCCTTATTTCCGACTCCGTGTCAAATTCCTTGAGAGTCGTCAAGACATACCGTCAAGTCAACGACACCAAAGTCTCATATAGTAAGACTTGTGCCTCTTACTCCAAATGTGTCTTGTCTAATCATGGTATCCAGCCGAGGCGGTTAAGCTGGTGATTCAAGAAGATGGAGTCCTCGGACTTCTCGGGCGAGGCCTCGCAACCCGAATACTATGCAACGGTCTACAGGGCGTCTTGTTTTCCATTTTGTGGAAAATCTTTCTCGACATGTACGTCTGGCCCTGTTCCAGTTATGCGTTGTCTGACTAGCTAATGCTTGATGATGCAGCTGGGAAAAGACGACCAGCTCCTAACACGCCGACTGCGGACCGTCAAGGCGACACTCTAAGCACCCACACTTCATCGTTCCACATTATCTGCTTTACATGGTAGCATATTTACCAATTTATTGCGACGAATCACTTTCTCTGGGGTTACTTTACTGTCATTGTCAAAGGGTGTGTGAATTGGTCAACTAGATCAAGGTTTCTCGATGCTATCAGCATTGTCAGCTTCGCACCGTAAATTACACACGTATCTACTCATGAAATTTTCGCTCAATTTGGAGTTAAAATCTATAGAGAAACACTTGCACTCCTCCTGTCATAATTTAGTTTGTTTGGGTTGCCAGTCCTTGTGACAAGGTGAAGCAAACCTCGTCGACATCAGACTTGTGTTAGCATTAAGGGTGTTTTAAGTCAAGGCCGAGAGCATAAATTAATAAACTAGAGACAACCATATCAGAATGTAGTTAATAATAAACCGGTTCAGTGAGACCATCTCTTTACAGAGTTCATTGCTGGTAGCTGAAGTTGGCGAAATTATAAGACAACCGGGTGGCCGAGTAGCAGGTCTTTGTGACTAGCTCTAGAATCTACGTCTTGTAGCAGTATAAGCAGGGTAAGCAAAGATTATGTCTAGCACACTTTCAATATCCGCGGGACGCTCCTCATCAACATCCGAGCAGACGTGGAACTACTGGTGCCACGCGGCAACAGGAACTATAATAGCTTGGGGACATGGAATAGTAGTATCATCTCTTTCTATACGTAAAGCGCAACAAAGTTACATGCTAGTAATAATAGTCCCGCCTTGGCCGACCGAGCTTACATTCCAGCTGAGAAGTCCACAAAACGATCAAGAGCTCTCTTTGTCAGAACGTCTAACCCCAAGCTGGCAATCCCCAGTCTACTTATTACTTTGGTACAAAACATCTCATGTAGTTTGGAGAAAGGTTTCCGTGCAATTGATGGCATCCGTGATAATAGTTCTCTCCTCCAGACCCTTTCTGGCAGTTTGAAGTCCTATCGGCTCATTTTATCAGAGACTAGTAACAGATGCAGCGGTCCTCAGGAGTCGCTACCGGTACTTACGAATACAGGCTGCATTGGAGCGTTTTCTGAGGGTAGGAATAGAGGGAACTATTTCATCACCAGTTAGTTTCAATATATTCAACGAAAAAAAGTCTGACGAGACGCATACCCGAAGCCTTGGATACTGGTACAATTCCCGCTATATAGAAAAGTCGGAGATTTGCTTGTACAATTCGCATCCTTATGAAGATCGGCCTAGAAAGAATGAGCAATTCCGAAGAACGAGCACATACGTAGAGGCGATGGAGCACACACAAGAACTCCTAGGTGCGGCTGATGACACTGCTGCGCATTGGCAGTCGACAACATTGCGAGGGCCGGGACAATGAAGAGGCGCATTTCGACTACCCTTGATTTGAGGACTGGTTTCAAATGAACTTTCAATCAATGTATTTGAACTGATTTGCAATGCGATCTTGCAATGGGGGCCGCAGGTTGCCGCGCTTTTATACTTGACTACAGCGCAACGTGTGTAGAGCGGACTGGCCGGGCACAGCAATCATTCATCTCTGCAGACTGACTCTCGACAATCCAATGCCCTTTCAGAATCCAACAATGATCGACAGAAAGACTCAATCAACTACGCACTCGTATTTTCCCAGGATCGCAGATAATGTCATGTGCTCCGGGCCCTCCGGTGAGGCTGGCGGAGATGTCTTCTTCCCACCCCTATTCGGAATGATGAACGTGTCAGGGACATTGTCCTTGCAGAGTTCCGAGCCTCGTTGACCGTTCCAACGTCGAAGCGTCGCGGGTCGACGTCGCCGCCACGAGCGTATGGCCACCGGGCGAGATAACGACACATCCATCTCGTCGCGACGGACGCGCCGGGTATCAAGTCCAATGTACATTGGGCTGATGAGATTTATCAAGAGTGCCACCTGACTCTGCCTCTGCGCCAACAGTTGGTGGAGAGCGACGCATGGTGTGTAGTACAGCGCGTATCGCTGCATTATGCTTACCTGCCTACTATAGGGCAGAGTTCATGGGACGACCACAACGTATTACAGCCTCGAAAGATGCTGCAGGATTGCCGAAATACCACCCGTTTATACCACAAGGATCGGTAACACTGCTTGCATGTGGTCATGCTTCGGATCTCGGCGGCGTATAATCGTGTTGCCGCAAACGGTCATCATCGGCAGTCGTTCGATCATTCCAAACCACAAAGTGGTGCTGGAGGATGCTACATAAACTTCTTATTATCTAACTCGTGTCACTAGTCATAGCTGTACCCGCTAAACGTGGACCGGGCTGGCGGACTTGACATTTTCAGCTCACTAGAGGTTGCTGATGTCAGCTTCTGCATGTACAATTTAGCCCAGCTACGTAGTATAAAACTCGAATGGCCGAGGGACGAGTCAGGACAGAATTGTAGTGGCTGAGACATCAGAGGTGACATATCCACTGGAGCGCTGACATTATTGCCTTGCGATATGTCATGGACTCTGGGCGCAGTCGGCAGAGAGGGAGCGACATTCTAACATGATTTTGAAGCCAAAGGATCAGGGTGTGTAATTAGTAACAACTTTGGCTCTTTATTTTTGTGTACTAAGGAGCCCATTGGTCAAAATCTTTAAATCCACGCTCTCAGTGATTTCGTGTTGCTGACTTTCATGACTGAATGTTGATGACAGAATAACTACTGAGATGACGCAGATGAGTTAGGCCTACAAGGGGAACTTGATTAACCTCTAAGCCTCTTTACCTTCTCCCTTTGTGTTTACTAGTAGCTCGCTGCATCCTCGCGGCAAGCCGACTCGAAACGCCTCCATGGCTGGTCTCTACTATTCTGTTGAGTTGAATATGATGATTACAGCTGCTATGGTAACAATACGTAGGCGTCTACGATTTTTGCCTCGTGGCTTAATGCATAATTGACTCAACATATGTATTCACTTCAATGTTTCTCTTACTCCAAAACAGCGGGGGCAGCTTATGCAGCCAGCGCTGTCTCCATCTGTACAACCCATGCATGATTTGCAACATGGTGCTTGAAGTCTGAAACGGAGAGGTAATCCTTTTTTTAAGTTGCATTTCTGTTATACTAACCGAAAGTGGAGGAAATTCCGGGGTTTTCGTCTGTCTCCATCTCTCCTCCAAGTTCAGCGAGACAGGATCCTAACAACACTGCAGGCCTTTGACACTAAACGCCAGCTGCCAGACGATGTCTTGGAAAGATTAATATTGTAAGATTCCAAATATGAGCTATAGGCAGCTCGCTTGCAACTTTAATAAAAGGACCAGTTCCCTGTAAATGCAGCCCGTGGCTGCTAACGGTAATACGCGCCAATTAATCAGACTTTGGGAGGGCATTTGACTTCCCGATACGCTTACATGTACCTCGAAGCCAAGGATACAGCTGCCTGGCGGCACGTGGCCTGTACCTTGGTGTGTGGGAATTGTTCGTGTTCCACCGTGTAGCAAATAAATGAACCGATAATTAATTAGCTGGCCCTTGAATATACACGTCTTACAAAACAAGATTTTAACGTAATAGCGCTCATGCATAGCGGCGAATAAATGTACTCACGATTTAGACAGTGGCAATTATATTTAGAGTTTGATATTATTTCGATTTGCTTCTCGTCCGCCTCTTCTGTCTTTCATTCTATCTAGATTCCTACGCAACCTCCTCTTGAGATATCCGGGATCGGGTACTTGGCTATATTTGCAAGTGCCAAAGCTACTGAAATGCGTCAGGTGGGAGACCGTTTTGAGGGAATTTTAACAAAGTCCACGTTGTACGCTGGTCTAACAATGCGGGTGTTGAGCAATTCGCGGCGGTTCGTTCCTCAAAGCACGTAGGCCGAAAGTTGAAACACCCGATGGCCATGATTATGCATGAAGATCCAGACAGGATGACGTATAGTGGCGCCAACGCTGAAACAAGAACGGGAGGACGTAACCTGTTGCGGCTATAATGCTCAACTCACGCGTAACAGCCAAACGACTTGACTCCCCAGACCTTGCGCAACAACGCGGCCGCCGTGCTCGAAGCCCCTATAGTTAGTCGACAACGTCTCGGACCCAACTACTTGATTCGATTGAACAGCAGACTGCCTGCTGGGATCTGGCTTGTCTCCGAAACGAGACATGATCAACCCACTCGCGATGTAGGATGTAGGTGGGCAGTGGTTCGATCTGAGTCAAGGATGTTTGAGTTTAATGGACATGAACCAATCAAAGGCTGCGAATCTTGCGACGCGGCTGTCGGCGAAATAGCCCGATTCGGCGCCGGAAATTTGAAGCCTGCCGTCCGGGATGTAACCATGAACGACTGGAGAAGCTCCACTGGGCGCAGTTTGAGATTGTTACAGCACAAGAACTACCTTGACCAGCTGATACAGAGAGAATGACTCCATATATCCATTCACAAGAAGTCGTGGCGATGGATTAGTTGCAGAAGCAGCGGTGTTCTCACCCAACTTGATGCGGAGAGTTTTGGAACAGGCCGCCTGCGATAAATTCATGCGCTGATTCATATTGTCCATCACGCGTCCGATGTCATGTCGGCGCATATGTAACTTGATCCATGTCACATTTATGCTGTGCACACCAGGCCTTCGCTTTTCAGTTGATCAAGATGTGGTCAAGGGGGATTCCTTTATTGAGTACACAATCTGCTCACCAATACCAACCAAGAGCTTACTGAATTTAAATGTGTTTTACTCTGACGTATTGGTTGTACAGCTCCATTCACGTGCTTATGACATAGAGTTCCAAATTTCCCGCGTCAGACACCGCCATTTGTACTATCGAATAAAGCATGATGTCATGTTCAACTCATCTTGAGCACTATCTCTACATACTGGGGGAACAAGCAAGGCTTCTCCCTGGTGACTTCTAGTAGTGAGCACACTTGGGCTGGCATGAATACCAAGCCCGTAGCTATTTTAAATACTGGGACCAACCATGGAGATGATCAACTTGAGACGCTGAATAAGAGCTCGGGACGTGTTTTTCAGCCGTCACTTGCTAGGTGTCAACTTGTTGACAGCGGCGTTCCCTTGACCTCGTTAGTATGCTGTCAATGCACGAACTACTAAACTCGCCGAACCCTTGCAGCATAGCCATCTCTCCGCCAGGGGGGCTAGCTGGGGGCATGATATGCTTGAGTAGAGAATGAAACACCTACTTTGGGCTTTTTCAGTACCGATTGGGTTGTGTTGTCTTGTCTATGTGAAAGCTGACCATGTGTAGACCCAGGTGCCACGAGTCGTCGCCATATAAAGACTCCCGACTTTTGCATGCCTCTATGTCGTTGCATCTTGGGCATATCATAGTCGTCCATTTCTAGATGAACTGCACCTTATACTTGGAAAAGAATAACTAGAGCCAACATGAGAGTTAGCGGACTTGTTACGGCTTTGAATCCGGCCACGGTCGTGGCCTTGTCCATCAGCGGCCGTGCTTCTTCTTTGGAAGCCCGAGACAGGCCAAGCCTCGCCCAGACTTACGAGAACCTCGCACAGCTTGATGTTGTCAACGGCACCGGATGTACAATCAACGGGGACGAAGCCCCTGAACAGAGACGCGCAGACACAGACAGGAGCTGTGCCAATCAACAGCAACAGGTCGACTCGGCGCTTGCACAATGCATCCAGCTAGCAAAGAGAGCCGAGCAGGACGCCAAAGACGGATCACCTACTTTTCAGCAATACTTCAAGACCAACGATGCCAACACCCGCAACCGGGTGGCACAATCGTTTGCCAAGATTGCTGCTGGCTGCGGCCATGATGGGAACCAACCCATTAAGGTTGAGTGCACCCCGAATGAGCCATGCTTTCTTCCGCAGAGCGGCAACTTGGAGCTGGCGGCCGTGGCAACCATCACGTCGGGCACTCCGGGATCGATTCGGCTCTGCCGCAGTGCCTTTGACATGCCCGCGGGTAGTCGTCAGCGCCGTCAGAACCAGGGCCAGGGCTGCGGAAACACTCTCACCAATTTGGAGGAATTGTTTGTACACGAGATGTCCCATACGACAGTGGCCACTGGCGATATTGCCTATGGCAAGCAAAAATCCAAGCAACTTGACACGGACAGCAGTCTAGAAAATGCTGACAACTACGCGCTCTATGCCGGAGACATTGCAAAGAATTGCAACGGCGCCGGAACAGGTAATGGGAACCGGCCGCCAAACAACGGAGATGATGGCGACAATGAGTCTCCCAACGGTGGGAATGGCCGGCCTCCTACCGGCGTTCCGGGCAACAATGGCGGACCAAACAGACCCCCAAATGGCAAACCTCCAACTGGCGGACCATCAAGCAGACCCCCGAATACCAGACCTCCAACTACCGGGCCATCAAATGACTTTCCCGGTTTTGATAACCAGATCGACAATGACGACAACTTTCAGTCGGGAGGCAACAACAATAACAGACCGTCAAACAAACCCCCAACTAACGGACCATCAAACAAGCCCCCAACTAACGGACCATCAAATAACGGACCTTTCGATAACGGACCTTTTAATAACGGACCCTTCGATAACGGACCTTTTAATAACGGACCCTTCAATAACGGACCCTTCAATAACGGACCCTCCAATAACGGACCCTCCAATAATGGACCCGATTTTGATGGCCAGTTCTCCAATAACAACAACGTCCAGCAGGGAGGGAACAACAATGACTTTGACCTCGACCCTAGCATTATATCTGAAATCCTTGGATCCAACGATTTTGAGGTGGTCCCAGCTGGAAAATAGATGAGATAGTCTTGTCCCAATCTGTATCTTCAAATATACTCGCTAGTTTGTACATGCGTTATATGTATGTTATTTCATTATGACAGCGAGCACGTGGAGTTTTGGGGAGCGGTCGGTTCCTGCTTCCTGCTAGGTAGTAGGACAAGTACAATTTCAACGACAAGGACTTTACACGCAAATATATCATGCCTCGACTTTCAACATGTTTCTATGCCTGCGTGTTACCTGGTTGGCCGTGATTCCCCACTGGCATTTTAGGTAATCGAAGTGTTTTATCAAGATGGACGAGATACTTGTAATATGTATCTGATGAAGGAAGAATTTAGCACTGTGCAACACTATACATTTCATCTACACCCGCAGATTATATAACCAAAGACAAATCCTGGCCAGTCTGGTGCTGGGTACGTACTGCAACAATACGGAACCCCTGTTCGATCTACGATAATTCTGTCGGCCTGGCCAGCGCTGTGAGAAGGGCTTGGAACAATATTCAATTTCAGCTAATACTTTACTTAAATATCAAAGGTCCTTGGTTCTCCTCCAGGCCTCGAGGGCTAACAACCCTTATTTATGTCAAATCGCAGTGAGCAAGCGAGCCTAGAAGCCCGAGGCCTCCACTTGGTCTCGAGCCCTTGTGCAACTATCGTCATGTTCAAGGTCCGGCCCGTGCCTTTGTGGCAACGTGACATCCGTGCAACAAGCGCCACGTCGGCGGTGGCTTACTGACCATCCCCCGGCTTCCAAGCAACCAGAACTTTTTTCACCTCGTGTCAACTCTTCTGACACTCACACAACAATTCTACCAAACATTCAGGCGAACACGGCAACGGCGTGCGTCACACCCCGCCCCGGACAGATCTTGCGGAGCACACAACCATCAGCCGGCAAATAATGGCACGCAACGAAATCTGCAATTTTTCTGTGACTTAATTCTAATCAAGGAAAAAATTTCAAATAAAAACGGAACAACTGCCAATGTACCAACATCGCTCGCGTCCTGCGCTCCGTCCTGTCCAACATACTGGCGGAAAAATGTGCCGAACCGCGACCACGCACGAGTGGTGCGAATGACCGCGCGACGACGAAGGCGAACGCGATCCTATAACCATTGACTTTGTCATGAACTGAAGAGATAATTTCCACAAAGCAGGAAACAGAAAACAAAAACATAAACTCTCCGATATCCAAAACACGATCCCCCGCAATAATGTGCCACAAAGTTTCCAGTCGATTCCGGACGCCGTAGTCGAAGCCCGTGTATGTGGCCAGCCTCTGTTGACCAAGTAGAAATTCAGATTTGATAGTCTGAAGGTCTCTCATCTACCTCATAATAAAGATATTCGTGCAGGTCGGGATCGTAGTTGGGGATCAACCACCAACAGGATGGGTGCCACCAGTCAAGGAGGTTTCCTCGCAGTTTATGAAAAGACCATGTCCTTTCAGTATCATGTCTGCGGGCATGAGTCACCCTGCATTGCGATACAGGCAGCATGGGATTGGGTTGATCTAGATCTAAGTCGAACCCGATCACATTATTGGTACCCTCGCCGGGTTTGAGGAGGAGTGCGTATGAGATCGTGTAACTGAGGTTATATGTGATGGACACAACGAAGGGGCTAGTCTGTTGCTCAAATATGGAGGTGTAATGATGCATGTTAGAAAACGATCTATCAGGCATGCTCAACAGGTCGACGTGCGTGTTTCCTTCGAGATTCGAGAGGGCCTTACGTTCCTCGCTCTTCGACCAATTGTATTTCCAATGGTAAAGACTGGGAACCGACGTTGGCCAGTATGTTCTGATGAACTCGTAGTGGGGATGGCCAGGACCATAATGCCCGACCATTTCATTATTGTGCCAATCCCTCGAGACAGTCGGCTGTCGGTCCCAGGACTCCGAATCTGACATCTTGGTGCAGTGTGCGTGTCTAGCACAGGGCGTCGATCGTGATACCGTTTGTCGAGAAGAAGGAATCGCTTGCTGATCGCGATGCAGTGCGACGAGAAGACAGAGTCGCTTAGTAGTGATTGATGATCAGTTGTCGAGAAGACAAAGTTGCTTAGCGATTCGCCATGCAGTGTGGTGAGAAGACAAAGTCACGCAGTCATGGCACAAACCCGCGGAATGCATAGAGTTTATATACCCAAAGAGACACCACAGCCAGGCAGCTGACCAAGAAACTGAACATGTCGTCTTCATGTCCATGCCCAGGATCAGCCCAAGTGTTCCTCGTGTGTTGGTTTACGGTGGCCAGGTACGACATCGAACATGGAATCAACATGGTGGTGTTGTGGGCGCCGAGATGCCTTGGAGAGCACTGACTTCATTCAGCGATCTTTTGACATGCAGGCGCTTCTTCATAGCTTGTCCAGACGATTGTCGTTGTTTGTTTTTGCGACAAATTAGTCATAAAGGGCTCTGAGCTTCCGACGTACGCCGTTTCAACTACCTGTCATTGTCTACTAAACAGAATGAGTTCGACCGCTGTCACTGCCTTGATCCCTATCTAGGTAGGTTGGATTGCATGTACGTACCCGTCATGACCTTTGCTGAACTTTTCCTTTCACCCTGCTCATTCCTACTTGCTTGAGGTGTACACCCCTTTTGTGAATGCGACCGGCGCTGGCCTTGTTTCCTGTGAACTCTGCGCTGCAGTGATTGTCCAGAGGTCCCTTTGTGTGTGAGCAGAGCTGTTCATCGTCTGAACACTATTGGTAAACTCAGCACGGCCCTAAATGTAAATTCACTTGGCACAGTGAAAGAGCGCTTATGGTGTCCAATATCCAAGGCGTAGTAGCGATACAAGATGGCTTTTAATATTGAACAGAAGCAGCCGACTTGAAATGAGCGATTTAGCTAGTCGAACGGATGCCTACCCGGTATTCACTAAGCAGTTCCATGTCACTGCTTGAGATCTGAAACAAGTACTTTAAACTGGCCTTTGTTCGTCACCTTGGCCGCGTAATCTAAGAGAGAATTAGCCCGGTCGCAGGTCAAACGCCAAAAGAGGTCCAAAACGCCAGTGAATTGCGCGTGCTACTCTTGCGTGCCTAGAGGGCTATTCTCACAAGTGGAAACATGTGCCTACCATTCCCAATGAATATACACATAGAGACTACCAATACAGTGTCCCTTGTGACTCTAACACCAGTCAGTATGCCAACAAAAACATGGGCAGATGGAGGGAACTGACGACATGGCGGCATTTCGCTCTCGAGCTTGCTTCACGGTCGTAGGGGGGGTTCTAACGACTCATCGTTCGCCGGCAAGGCATTGCACGAAGCAGTATATGTTGAAAGTTCCGCGTGGCGTAAAGCGGCTGGATCCTGGCAGACGGAGTAACTCGCGTGGCAAGGCATTTGGATGATGCGCGGTGGCCAGTGCCGAATATCGTTTTCACGATTGCGTATGGCCGCGACAAATTGGTTGCGCTCGTCATCTACGCGAGACTGCGCGGCACCGAACAATGCCATTGCACGCCTGGAGCTGTACCATCTCTGTTTGAACAGTGCGAGACTGTCATGCCTCCCCGAGTGTTGGCATTGTTCCGGCTAGAGCTGTGGAATCGAATGGCAGATGATGACTATTCGCGCAGAGAGAGCACGTTGCAGCAGCAACATTGAATGTACAGACGGCGACAGCGAGTGTACATACATACATGTAGGGCTTTGAACCAATTAGAAGGCTGCACATGTGAGTTTTGAAAGGCCCAGATGTCAAGTCTGGTGCAACGGCTGTGCCTGGGCTAGGCGAGCAAGGCCGCGGGCGGTCACCACGTGACACCGTACGTCATTAGTGGGGGTTCAAACGGGCCAGCCCAACTCCCTTTGATGCCGTTACTCTTGGGCGAAGTTGCAAAAGATGCTCGTTAACAACCAAGTGTTCCACTTGGCCACTTATAATGTCCCATATTCCGCCTGGGAGAATAGACTCGGTGATTGTTGTCTAAATCATTTAGTCTGGCAGGCATGTCCTTTTTCTCTGCGAGGTCAGTTCAGGAGTAGGCAGTTCAGTTCTATTTATAGGATTTCCAAGAGGGCACCCTACGTAAAAAGAGGGCTCCATAAGGCTGAGCAACTTGGTAGTACTAGTTATATTCGTTGACAAAAGTGTCCGCAAATCGACGCCTCCGCCCTTTTGGCTCAAATGAATGATTGACATTATCGACAATATTTGCTCTAGACATTTCAAGGATGCTGTTGAGTTCCACCAGCCTACTTTGGACGCACGGGAGCCCCCGAACACGACCAAGACCATACACGTGACAAGGACATGGGCGAAAATATAATATAAAATCAAGAGCCCACAATATATGGGTTACAGGCCAGAAGGGACTTGTGCAGACTTGACGCTCGGCCGTCTTTGGCGATGCTGCTAGAAGAGTCAGTAGACAGTTCCGAATGCGGCACGGATGCAAGACCATCATCACTCCCAAGTGGCTGGAGTCGCACGTGGCCGCTGTTCAGCATGTTTGGACTGAAGCCTCATTGGTCTGTCGTCATCCGAAGCCTCCCTGAGAGCTATTGTGCGATATGAGCCGCGGTGATTCAATGATGACAAACGGAAGAGCCCAGACTCGTTGGTGAGAGAGGAAAGGAGCCACCCGATGCAATAACTTAATTATGTGGCCGCCTGCAGTCCTCCTTGCTGCAGCCGCCCTGCCAACGCAAGATCCGACCAATGGGCGATTACAAATGCTGCCTGACTAATTAGCCACTTATCCCGCACCACATCTTCCCCGCGGACATGCCGACGTCGGCTCTGCAGAAAAAGTCACGGAAGTACAAGATACAAGATACCTCCTACAACCCCGGCACAGACATTTCTGCCGCCGCTCTCGTTTTTCACTTTTTGAAGTTGCCGTCCATCATCGCCCTGCAACTCCATCGCCACCACAGCGAGACGCCCTCGACAGACATCATGGCCCCTCACCCAGTCTTCATCGACCCCACGGACGATTTCGCACCCGTCCCCTCGGCGGTCCTGGCGGCGGTGGCGACCCCTGCGAAGCGCAATCTTCTACTCGCCCCGCCGTCGGTGGCCGCTCACGAGGAGAAGCTGCGACAAGTCTTCACGGCCTTTGACCGCGCCAACACCGATCTCCAAATGCTCGACCGGCTGTCCGCCGGCTTCGTGTCCCTGCCCCCCGCGACATACGACCTGGTGCTCGTTCTCACCGACGCCGACGGCTCGCGGGCCGCCGAGTCTGCGCGCCTGCTGAACCGCCACCTGTTCGCCTCGCTAGTCCCCGCCATGAGGGTCGGCGGCAGGCTGCAGTTCCAGGGCGGCCAGCTCGGCGCGGCCGAGTCCAAAGAGGCCATTCTCTCGGGCCTCGTCGCCACGGACGGCGGGTTCGAGAAGCAAGAGGAGGAGGAAGTCGTCATTCCCCTGCGGTTCGGCAAGAAAAAGACCCCGGCGCCACTGCCAAAGTTTGACTTTGGCAAGCTGGACGACGACGACGACGACGACTTGATTGACGAGGATGACTTACTTGGCGAGGAAGATCTCAAGAGACGACCTCAAGCGCGTAAGTTCCCACGATGCATAGCCGTCGTATTTCGTGTGAGACGCTAACCGTTAGTAGCGACCGAGTGCCAGCCCCAGAAGCGCCGCCGCCCCTGCAAGGACTGCACTTGCGGTCTGGCCGCCAAGTTTGAAGCCGAAGAGAAGGAGCGACGATCGCAGGCCAACGCTGGCCTTGAAGCCATCAAGCTTGACACAAACGACCTGAACGAGTTGGACTTTACGGTCAAGGGCAAGACGGGCTCGTGCAATAATTGCTCACTGGGGGATGCGTTCAGATGCTCCACGTGCCCGTTCATCGGGCTGCCGGCGTTTAAGCCAGGCGAGGAGGTGCGCATCTTGAACGAGGTGCAATTGTAAATGTCATGAAGAGCATGAAAAACAGCGGCAACGGCAAAGGGATTGGCATGGGTTACGAATTGGACATGAGCCTGGGAAAGACTCAGTCATGGATGTGGCGTTTGGCGTTCAACTACCTCAAAGAAGCATATACATAGACTTGATTTAGCTAATGTGTAGCCCACCAAGGACTACAAATGACATGTACGTGTCATGTGTTGGGTTGGATCAACCGACAATAGTCGACATGAGCAGCGGCAATACAGCTGTCAATTTTTCTGGCTCGACTATCCCCGTCGTGACGCACGTGTTGCATTGTTAAGGGGCAGTCAGCCCTTTGTCTACGCGCCTGGTAGACGCATTATGTTGTGTAGTCTTTATATCTCTACTTTATACCTCTATCCTTATATACATGTTTCTTAGGCCTATGAACCACAATCCCTAGTCACCGCCATTCAAGCTTGGAAGGTGCTGGTGTACCTGCACCGTTGTCTCCAATGCTGGCCATAGCGGAGAATGGCCATGGGAATCAACGCAAGCACCATACAGACGGCACCGAGTAGAGTACATCCCCAGCCGTGGCCGAGAGCCTGACTCATATGGACCGTAGCCAGCGGTAACAAGACGCAAGCCAAGCATCGAATAACAATGACGCCGCTCATCGCAGACGCCGAGTAGAGACCAAACGCATCCACAATATATGTCATCAAGGGCACAAAGGCCAACATTGGAAACAGCCGCATCAACGCGACAGAGAGGAGCAGGAGCATGAGTGGTAATTGGTTTGCGGCACACCAGCCATACAGAGCCACCGCAAGAGGCAGCAGAACAGCGCCGATAATCGTCACCGGGAGTCGGTACTCTGGTAGGCCGATTCCATTGTTGGCCTCGCGTAGCTTGACGTAGGTCTTATCCAGATACATCTTGGAAAGCATGATGCCGATAAAGGAGCCAATTCCTCGATACGAATCACAGTCAGCCTAGATTTTGCAAGGCGAAGCCAAGAGAGTGTCATAATTACCGTTTGCCAAGAAGGCCAATCCCGTCTCCGCTTCTGATAGCCCATATACCCCCTCCAAAACGCCTGGCAGAGTCACGGAAACGACGTAAAAGAGGGCGAATACCACGGAGCCAAACAGGGAAAGGCACACGAGGACCCCAGAGTCGAGCAGCAAGCGGGCAGGGCGCAAAACCGCGTCCAGCAGACACGACGAGCTCGTCTCAAAGCCCACGTCGCTCTCGGCATCGTCCACAGCCTCAACCCCCGGCACGCCCAGCTTCTTCTCGTCCAAGGACCTCGTATACGTCTCCCTGAAGCAAACCAAGAAGAGAAGCCCGCAAATGCCAGCCAGCACGGCGCCTATCCGCAAAACGGCACGCCAACCCAGCGTCTGCGAGACGACTCCGCCCAAAAGCGGCCCCAGGTTCCCGCCCACGAGCGACGCAAGCATGACGATGCTCATGGCCGACCCCCTCTGCTCCGAGGGGAACATGTCGCCGATAATCGCTGGGTTCAAAACATTCGACGCGACGGCCATGCCGGCCACGGCGCGGGCGGCGATGAACATGGTTGTGCTTTGCGCCAGCGCCGACATGACGACGCCCGAGAAAAACACGGCGTTGCAAGCAACGTATACGGGATACCGGCCAAACATCTCGGACAGAGGCGCGATGACGAGCGGTCCCGCCGCCTCACCCAGCTCCCATATTGTGACTAGGAGAACGGCATCCGTCCTGGTGGCATTGCCGCCGTTCAGGTCACGAATGACGGTGTTGGCGACGGGAAATATCGATACGCAGTTGAACGTGCTACATGGCCGTCGTCAGTTTCCAGCAACCGACATGGAGCAGGTTGGCGTGCGGGCGGCGGCAGATAGGACCAACATTGAACGTACACTGTAAAGGCGGCAAGCGCCAGCAAGGCCACTATCCGCCATTGAAAAGATGCTGACCATTCGACGGCATCGTCTGCGTCGTCATTGGCCCCAGAGTCGACGAATTTGGCGGGGAGAATAATTTGCTCACGCTCCTCCACAAGTAGAGATATGGCTTCCTGGCGATTCGCGGCCATTTTGCCCAGGGGCCCAGCCATTTCTTGGCAGCGGAAATTATTTAACCAGATTGGCCCGGGGGAACCGGGGGAATAAGAGAGGCAGCCGGCCTGTGCGGCCTCTCGCCTTCGGCAATAGTGAAGCGGCCTGCGTTGGGGTGAAACCATCCTGAGGTATCCCGCGTCTGAGCCACCAGCCATCTTATCGCCCGTTATAGCCGAGCAGCGTATCAATCCAGGACGTTGGGATGCGGGTTCTCCGAGTTGGGAGAGTTGGGTTTGCCGTGATTTCCGGCAATCGACTAGGTCGTACGCATATTATAGTGAGGGCGACTGCGAGACGACGGACAACTGACTAGGACTAGGGTGCGCTGGATGGACGGCACACCGCTGCCGGCATGTCACAAGTGCGTTTTGGATGCAATTTAGCCAACTGTTTTATTGCGGAATTTCGAGAGAGGTCTGCATGGCCGAGGATGACGATTGCGTATAAATTGTTTATCTGACAGCGACGTGCTGATGGCAATTCGTTTAGCTCCACGTGTAACCTGAGTGATCGTCGTCTCACCACCGCTGGCGTTGTTACCAAGTCGCTTACCTACAGTCACGCCGCCAAGGTTGGAGGATGACAAGATCATCGCTCACACTGAAGATGCGCAGATCATTTAATGGCGTGGGTAATCTAGCTGTTTACCATGGAGGAGAAGCCTCGAGTCTGTATCGCGACACAAGGTAGCATCAGATATGAGGTCGAAATTATGCGAAACCTTTACGGAATAGCATATGATTTTGGCAAGGCTTACCGGCACATGTCTAACGTCCCGTTGTCACAGGCCCGATTTGTAAGGTTTCCGGTCGGCCTGAAAACGGTCCAATATAGCAGTACTGGTGTTACATAGACACGAGGTGGTTTAAAATACCCTGAAACCAGGCCACGCCGCCCATTCATGATCGGGCCCGGGTTGCCTTTGCCACCTTTGGCAACTGTTGTGCAGAATGGTCGTTCCAGCTCTGCACTTTGTCGACTTATTCCGTCTACTGTCTGTGTCGTCCATTTCTCCCAGGTTGAATCTGGCCCCGTCTTGGGCCATTGAAGCAAACCTTCCTTCTGCCACTATACGCTCTCAACCAGAATTGCCCGAGTTTGTTTGTGCTAATACTGTAGCCCGACGAGGTCGCGTAGTTCGGGGCGCTGCGCTTGGCCTTGTTCGGTCCTTGGATGAGTGGATTCTCTTGGAGTCAGACGGTGGACTGACAGGATCTCTTGAACGCTTGGGCTGTACCGGGTCTGTGGTAAAAGTAGTCGAGCTAGATGTAAAACTCGTTGACGGGTCGTCACAGGCCAAGACCCCTAATTCCTGACTCCGATTTGGTGAATCACCCTCTGTGTATAAGTACTGGGGCGCCAAAGCCACCGCCCCGGTATCATCTTGCAAGGCATGCTGTCTATCCTCGGCGATTTGTTGCTGGAGCGTCTGGTCCGCATCCTTCCGGCCAGTGTGCGCCGAACAATCCTTGGGTCTTTGCATCTTGGGCATCTCGGGGTGGTCCGAGGTCTCTTCGTGTCGCTCGACAGGATCTTCCAGAATGACTGCCAGCGCTTTTACAGTTCTGGCATTGGCAGCCTAAATGAAGCTATCCCGGTGTCGATTTGCTGAGTCTCTAGCGTTCCTAAATGCAGTCGCTCCACGCCGAAAGGTGTCAATACTGCCCGTCATTTGCCATCCATCGATCTGAGTCATGTGGTACTCAGGCCGTTCTTCCGCCATGGTGGGTGCAGTGACGTGATGTGCATACAGTTTTAATGTGCCATCGTGGTAGGTTGAGCTGTACGTGTAGGCATTTCCGTCGTAGGTCGGCTCAGCCAGCTTATAGTTTTGCAAGGCGTGCATGGCTCGTGCCCCGTGTGCTCCATTGTAGCATGCCTGCTTTTCGGCGACGGAAACACTTCCACTTGGGCCTTTGGCTTCCAAGAAAAAGTTGGGTATTATTGGAACATTTGCATGTTTGGTGGGAATGACAAGCTCGTTGAGCTCACGCCTCACCACACTATGAAGGTCACTGGCTTTGGCTCCATCAAAATAGTCTGGCACCGCTTTAACTGTAGATTCATCCGTAAGTGATAGGAGGTTGGTGAATTGTATATTGCTCTCGTTTGGGGTATTTGAGGTGACTGATGTCGCCGCCGTCGAGTTTGTCTGTCGACTTCGAGACGTAGAGGAGAGATAAGAGCCTATGTCTTTCTTCGGCTCAGAATACTAGATGATTACGATTGGTACTTGCAGTTACCAACTCTCTGTTGCGGTGGACTCTTACGCCTCGCAGGTGACGAAGATCTGGACCGCCGTGTCTCGCGAATCGGGCGAGATCTGTAGGATACACCTCAGGTAATATCGGCAGAGTATATGCGCTATTTCGACGGTTAAGCTCTCTTAGGGCACACGGCGTAAGCCAGATTTTTGAGAGGTTATTCCAGAATACTGGCGAGAAGTTGCTTTCTCTTTTAAGCTTGGCTTTCAGGTATTTGCTGTCGCTTTTGATTCCGTGGTCCCGCCATAAGCCGCCCATGATTGAGGGATGAGAGGATGAAGGGAGAAAGGCAGGAGGTCGCAGTCACAGGTCGGGAGGTGGTGTTGGTCTGAGCTGGCACTAGATGATGCAGTCAGCGATGCATTGATTGGGGTTGCACGCGCCGTGGTGTTTAGTTGCTTGGTCTCTCGTCCAACCACTACGCGCTCGGTTCGAGGTCGAACTTGGCTCAGGGTGGGGCCAATTCGCTGTTCCCGACCAATCCGCGTACCTGCCTGTATTACTAACCCACGTGGAAGCGTGAGCGCGAGCTTGTTTGTTGCAGCCCAGGATTCACCCCTTTGATCTACGGGGTAACTACTTGGCGGGCGGAAGAAAAGTCAGCTGGGAGCAAACACCCGGGCCAGAAGCCAAGTCTTTCTGACCGGATGCGGAATTCGTGCAAGACTGGGCGTTTTTGGATTAACTGCGCTGCACGAACGTGTTTTGATACGGATGACATATATTGGCATACCCTGCATGAAACTGGGCAGCAATCAACAGGCCTTCATTGATGAGGTCCTTGTGAGTGTGACGCAGCGGGATCCCTTGATTCAGAGCAAGATGGAGCAACGGAATGCATACTTTGAAGAGCATAGAACTTTGTCAACTTTTCTGTGCAAGGGCGACAATTGACAAATGAAATGGAATGACATTTCACCAGACATTATAGTAACATACGAAACGCTGCATCGATTGGCCATGTTTTGGGTGACTTGCATATGGCTACTCGCCACGAAATCTATTAGATAGCCTCGGAGCAATAGAACGATCTTATCCCAGTGTCTCGGTTACGCAGCGGAGGATAAACGACGTTTTTCTCGCTCGGCTTACTTCGCGCGACAGCAGTATGCAAAGCGCCACGAAGCAGACCCTTGATCCACGCGGTACGGCACGAGTCCTCCGCACGCCTCATTCTGTCTTTTACATATTGCTTGTCGGTCGATTAAAAAATATTATTCTACGTCATGTGAGATGCTATGCTCCGGGTAGTTTGTGGTGTGACCCTTCGGAACCAACCACGTACGCACCACATGTCAAGGTTACTGCTAGATTGGCACCTACATGTAGACATTTCCCGGAAGTTTGGAGTGTCTTCAACGCCCGACATGTGACCCTAACTAAGCCTAGCATGGGTTGTGGATCATTGGCTCTGTTGGAATAAAACGGATTAGATGTGTTATGTCTGGCACAGCTAGCTAGACGACTGACCACAAGGCTCAGCCCGCTACAATCGGCATGGACATCGTCGGCAAAGGCCTTGTTCTTCTCCCGCTACAGCTGAATGAATTCTTGCTCACGTCTATATAACGGCAGCCGCGCCTCCGTTGGCCGCGAACGATGAGCCGTCTCCGTAGCATTGCTCTCCAGGTGGGCACCAGCGGTCATCGCCGAATGTGACTCGCGATCATTGATGACTCATTGTCAGCAATTCACGACTAGAGTCATATGCTGCCCAACGTTCTCGCTCTTCATCGTACTTCATCTGCATCCGTTTTTCATGATTGTTGTTCTTATTAGCACAAGTCATATCCTCTAGACAGCATAAAAACGTCGCAATCCTGGGACAATGACCGACTCGAACCAAATTTGCATCCGACCTGAAAGAGAAAGCGATGCGCAAGCAATCGATCTAGTCATTTCAGTCGCATTCACAAACGCCGAGCATTCAGACCACAATGAGCATCACATTGTCCGAGGCCTTCGTGAGGCGAATTGTCTATCCATCTCGCTAGTCGCAGAAGACGAGGCCACGCACGCAGTCGTCGGCCATGTCGCCGTCTCACCTGTCAATATCTCGGATGGCAGTGAGGATTGGTGCGGGCTGGGACCAATTGCCGTCTTACCGCAGTATCAAGGACGTGGTGTTGGGTCGTTGCTAATGGAACGGGCGCTCGCAAACCTTCAGGCTCGCCACAGCGCTGGATGTGTTGTCTTGGGAAACCCGAAATATTATACGCGCTTCGGTTTCAGGCCACAACCTTCTCTGCGACTACAAGGGGTGCCGCCAGAATACTTCATGGCTCTCACTTGGCGAAAGCCAACGCCTACGGGGACTGTCTCATATCACCACGCTTTTGAGCTCTCTGCATAGCTTGCATGAATTTCGAAGAATATTGAACTTGTTGCGATTTGATTCCGGAGCCAAGTACTCTGTACACTGTAGAAGTACTTGTGCTGAGCGGGGTGGAATATTCATGCCGAGCGATGACTTATTGTTAGCAATTCACGACTAGAGTTAATAATTTTATTATTTTTTACTTAAAAAGCTAATAAAACAAGTAAAGCTATTAAAATTAAAGCTATTAAAACAGTTTATATTAGCGGTTTTACCTCTTTTAAAGGGTTATATTATACTAATTTTCACTAAAAACTACAACACTATACTATATTTAATACTCCAAGTATAATAGTCTAGTCAGTATATTAACAACTAACCAGATAATTCTAACTAATATCTAAAGCTAAAAAAGAAAAAAAAAGAAGAAAAAAGAAGAAAAGAACAGCTTAAGAAGTTCTTGAGCTCCTGAGCTCGCCGCTGCGAATCTCGCTTGTTGGCGGTCCCGCTATTGGCAGCTTGTCGATCGAGGCGAGAGCGCAGCCGAGCCAATCTCGGGCCAATCCCGTTATATACAGCGCTCACGGTCTAGACCTGATTTCTTTACGCACTCAGTAATATCCTCTAGGGTAGCGTTTTTCCCAATATTCTTAAAAATGCAAGTTTGCTTATAATTTTGGCAAATATAACCTAGTCCTCCAGTAAGTCCTCGGCTATTACAAACCGCTTGCGTCTGTAAGTCGACTTGTTCCTGGAATTCTTCTCGAGATAGGCTCTAAAACAGCCTATTAGTATACTATACTTTACAACCATATATATAGAAGGTATAATAGACTCGGGTATCTACTTACAGTCTCTTGCGGCTGCACAGGCTGTTCGTTTAACCTATTTGTCTGATATCCGGGACTGGAACTGTTGTGATATTTGTTGATAAAAGGGATCCAGCTGCTAACTCTCTCAAACAGGCCGGGAGCCAGGTTGCAGTACTCGCGGTTTTTATCAGGAGAGATGCTTACCGCGATCCCGATTAACCATCCTGTTTTCTTGTCGATAAGAGGACTGCCGCTATCATACTCGCATATAGTCTTGCCATCTCCTCCAGCGCATACAAATTTATTTGTACCAGCGAGTATTGGCCAACCCTTTACACACTTATCCCGCGCGTTAATAGAAATTCCTATCTTGCTAAGCTTGTCAACAGGAGGGCCATTTCCGTCCTTTTCACTTGATTGTGCGCCCCTGCCCTAGTAGTTAGTGTCTTTTCCAGCTGCATCTTGCGATGCTGAGCCGAATAGCACTTACCAGCCTGCAATTGTTGCGGAGGAATTGACCACGGGATCAAAGTCGTTTGGCGGCAGTGTCGCAAAGACAGTCGTCTCAATCGGAGCTTTTAATTTCAGGATGGCAATATCAGTATCAGGGTGTCTCACACCGGACTCAATTTCTACATCAACTCCGCCCTCTTTCAAGTTCTGCATAAGTTAGCTTTGCGCTGCTTGTCAATACTGCTTACCGCGCCGAGGCACTAGAAACCCTGGTAGCCAAGGGGGCAACCTGTTCATAAAGACAGAGTAGATTTACCGTCGTTCCTGCCTTCACAGAGAGAGGATCACGCCCGTAGCAATGACCAGCAGTGAGAACAGTTATGTTACTCAATAAACTGCCTCCGCAAACATGCTTACCACGCTCCTGGATACTAACAATAAATGGAAATTCGCCGTTTTTAGCGTCTTCTCCGCCAGCAATTCTCTTATTGATAGTTGCTGCCGCCGCTAAAATAGTATAAAACGCAGCAAGTGTAATAGCAGTTATGGGAATCATTGTTAAGACAAGAGTTATGATAGATTACCAATAATAGGCTTACAGAAGTTAAATATATAAGATAGGTTAAGGTAGTATCCGCGTAATAATTTAGACGGACAACTTACTGTATTTATACTAGCACCTATATATTAGGCATTAAATAACAAGAGAAGCTTGAGAGACTCGCAGAAAGAATAATGAAAAATTATAATTAGTACCTTATTAGTATAATTTATAATTTACACCCCTATCCTTATCTCAGATTCAAGTATTTAGCATTTATGTAAAACGTTTTAGTGAAACGTTCTTATACAATATTAAAGAGAGTGCTAATAAATACCTAGGCAGCATAAAGTTCACTAGTCATGCACTCTTAAGACACCGCCTCAATAATAATTACAATAATAGGAATAGTAGCCTAAGAAAAGATAGATAGGTTACCGGTGGGTTGAGCGTGGCTTAGACAACGCCATTATTCACCAGGATATTAAAAGTCAGAGCTAGCTACTTATTCGTGGCAACAGTAATAGTTCTTGTACTGCAGCGGTACTATAAGAGGTAGTTAGTTGCGCATTATTCTATTCTGTATTAGAAAGTCTAGTGTCCTTCTTTTGCCAACATAGAGGCTGTCCCGAGCTATTGTGCTGTGTGGCAGATCTGCTCGCTTCGGGTCGGCTCGGCATGAATTTGGACGTCAAATAGCCAAGGGCAGCACATATGCCGCATAATGTGGCCCCGCTTCAGACCGGGCCTAACATTTGAAGGGTTCATGCAGCGCTCCTGATCTCTTAGTGTCTGATCATGCTCAGCAACGATTATGAGAGAGCTGAAGTGGGAAATTGGAGGCGGGGTCCACATTGTGGCACCAGTTGACGTTTCACGTCGACTAGCAGTGTGTCCAACAACCAAGCAACTTGCTAACCAAGCAAAGAAATGACTCCCGGTCAGCCAAGCAAAGCAACCTGCTTCCATTACTCGGCTTTACTTGATTTACTCGACAAGTTGCCGAATGAGGTATAGTACCAATAAGTTAGCATATACGCGCGCTCTGATTGGCTAAAAAGCATGTCATGGAGTCCCGTGCATAACTTCCAAGTTTGGAAGATTCCATGGTCGGGAGGATTGCAACAAAGAAAGCCAAAAATGTCTGCGTAACTATTCCTTCGGCTGAAGAAGGGAATCCAATCTAGTATCCAAGTAATAAAAAATATAAACACGTAGTTTTTCTCACCCCCATATGCTTTTTGAGATCTGTATTAGGCAGTTACCCTTACGCTCTGTTTTGTCTCTCCGCTGTATGCAGTAAGGCCTACACCGTCTGTGTGACGAGGGTTTAACAAGGCTCGGAACGTAAAGGTTCAAATTTGAAGATAATATCGAAGAGTGTTAAAGGTCCTTAGTTTTCTGAGAGGAAAAAGGGACTAGTAACTATTATATATACATAAAAGGAACGCCCGGGCCTAGGGTCCTTACCCTGGCACGTGTTCTAGTTGTGTAACAAGCAAGTCCTTTGTCGGTGAGGCCCCTGTGTTGGGCCTCACGATCTGTTGCGCCTTTTCCGTGTAAGAGTCTGTACCTACCTCCCACTCTCAGCCCAACGTCGTCACAGAATCAAACAGCCTTATTTGCGCACAAGGGGCACCATCTAGTTGTAAAAGGTAGGCGGGTATGATGCTGGCCGTCAAATCGGCACAGCTGAATCAGAGTAACCAGGCCTCTGCCGCCTTGAAAACAATGATAACGGGACGCCATATACAACATCTTTACTTTTATTCGGCTACATATCTTGTCAAGCACCACGGAACTCATTACTGACATTCAATAAGCCCCCTGTGGCTGGCGGGGCTTAAACACCCGAGAAAGAACGTCATACAACGACCGAAGCGAACAAAACGTCCGTTCCCTGAACTTCCTCACTGGCTAGGCACCGGGCAGCTTATAACTTCTCTAAAGCATTCTGGCCCACATCTAAAGCTTTATTCAGCTTGTCTGGGCCAAAAGGACGGAAGCGTTTCGCACAGCGGCAACGCCAACTTTCAGGGCCGTGTCAAAATCCACAGGACAGGCCTGGCGTTGTGAGTGTAAACTGGCTTGTATACCAGTCATGTCCACGGTACAAAATGCCAAGGCCGCGAGTCGACTTCCGCAAACCATTATTAGTGGTCATTTCCATATCCATTGACTTCACATTGTCGAGCAGTCCTTGCTATTATAATCCACTTCCCAGGGTCATGTAACACGTCAACGTCTTGTCAGTACAACGCGCGTAAGGTGTAGTGAGAAAGAATCATCTGTCCAATATCCCCATAACCATGGGATTTCTCTTGTGTTTTATGGGTATACTTCCAGGGCTTGAAACCTTCTAGGGACACCCTAGTAGTAGATCCCGCTGTTATGTAGCAGAATCCGGATGCTTAACCCCTGGCAATTGACGCCGCATAAGGTGGATCCTCGCGACGTACGTAACTCCTTTAAAAAGAAATATACATAAAACCATTAGAAACAGGTTTTCGTTGTGCTATTTACTGAATAATTTGGAAATATACTATTCAACTCATGCAAATATATTATTCTGGACTTCTACTTCACTCTTCAACCCAGGCATCAGCTCGCTGTTGGAATTGGCGGGGTGCTGACAAGGAACACTCGACGAATCAAACGCCAATCTCCATCGTCGTGCTTGACTCGCAGCCGGAGCGCCAAGAAACTTTGATTGCATGTTTCATGTTCCTGACATTGAAGGGTTGTCTTGTTCAGTAATGCTCATGCCGCCCTTGCTAGCGTCCCGCCTGTCACTCTGCGCTCCATGCCAGATTCAGCAGGTAATACATACATTAGTTATGAGTAGCTTGCAAGTACTCCGTAAAATCATCAGATTTCGGCCAATGCCCCTGGCAGTCCCATTGTTTCAGACGGAATGATTCTCCCGGGGTGATGCTGCCAGAGATGGTGAGAACTTGCCATAAAAGTCGAAGCACGCCGTGCCTCTCTCACTGATGTTGACGTCTGTCCATCGACACATTGAAATCCTACTTCCGACACTTGTTGAAAACACTGCTCAAAATGCATCCATCATCTTTTATCGCGACTCTGGCCTTTGCAGTCGCCGCAATGGCATCACCCGCCTGCAAAATGCCTACATATGAACCAAACCCAAACCCAAACCCAATTCCAGACACAATTCCAGGCCCGAACTCGAATCCAAGCCCCAACCAGAATCCAAACACAAACCCGAATCCAGACCTGAAGCCGAAGCCAGAGCAGAAACCGGAGCCAGAGCAGAAACCGAAGCCAGTCCAGAAGCCTAATCCAGAATCGAGCACATCCCTCGCGGCTGGTACAAACATGGGTGGCACAATATACAAGTATGAGTTAGACCAGTGCCTAAAGGATTTTGAGACGCAAGGAGCATGCGAGTTGAAGGCCAACTACCCGAACAGCAACCCCAACAAATTATCTTTGGTTGCGCTGCCCTCGGTCGAATTCGACAAGGCGGGGAAAGACAAGGTCTGCGGCAAGGTTATTAGCATGACGTACAATGGTAAAACCCAGCAGGCACTGGTTGCGGACAGGAACGCGGGCGCCAAACCGTCAATCGACATGTGCACGGACGTGTGGAAGGAGTTTGGTTTGGAAGTAGCAGTCGGCAGGCTTGAAGGGGGTATCGACTGGTCAATTGCTGATGCCTAAGTGTACATGAACCCAAGAAGGAGCATGGAGGAGTGCCTGTTGTAAGGGTGAGTGATTACACACCATCATGAAGGAGACAAGTATAGGTATATATAGCACTCTGTGCGTCTTCACAGTTGGGTGCGACTTTTTGATACCGAATGAGTTTCGGGATAGATGCCGTCTGGACGGATCGTCATCTTATTCATTTGTATATTACTTATAACCAATTTGCCAGTAGCCTACAGATACCTTTTACACTTTATACCATATTGCTATCGGCAGTTGAGATCTGGGAATCAGCCACTCCTCTTCATCATAAAATCTGGGGCATGACTCTGAATTGCACTATTTGGCATCAACTCTGCCAGAAAATTTGTATCTGGCCCATTTTCTGGCATCTACTGCAGCGAATGCATTAGTTTGACCATAAAAGTAAATACTACAGGCCCTTGCAACAGGAATGTGTTAGCTGGAACTCGGAAGTGTCGTATCCTGATACAAGGTAGGAATAGAGCGGCGATTTCACGCCTGCAGTATGGATTTTTTATCTGCGTATGCTTTACTAGTTCCGTATCCAAGTTTACCCAGGGTAAGGGTATGAATATGCATTATGTCTTGCAAATCACTGCCTAGAAAAAATGAGGCACTCACAATCCCCTACTAAAATAGCAGAATAATGTAAAAACAAATACTTTCTTAGCTACTCTGGCTCGCAGATGGCATTCTAGTTGACGTTACCTTGGCGCCCCGTAAATTCACAGGGCGAGCGCCAGCGCAATACGACTCCCGACCAAGCGATGCTTCAAACTCGGCTATTAGCAGCTTCCTCAACCGTTATCAAGCCAGCGGCAATTTTCTTGCAGGTTTCTAGGATTCTGTTCCAATCACGAAAAGCCACAAAAGGAACCCCCTCTCTCTCGCACCAAACGACAAGTTCTATAATGAGTTAGTCTCATGAATACACTTACTCATACGGCGCAGCAGCAAAGGCTTACCTTTGTCGGCTTTTGCAAAGAGAAGATCTGTTTCCTTGGCTGCGGAAAGGTCAGAAATGCCGTCACCAGCGTAAAAAAGAATTGGCCGGTCAGATAGAGAAGAATATTTGCGGATTTCGAGCGCCTTGTCGTGGCCATGATGACTATATTCTACTTAGCATGTATATCCACAGTCGCGGTAATGGCGTCTTCCAGGCAGACCTTTCGTCATGGAAATCAATCTGCCACCCGCCCTTCTCATCGATGCTCTTCCCGTCGCGGGGCACCAAATTATTACCAATAATCTGTGTATCCCAACCTGGTCCGAGGAGTGAATCCAGTAGCGTTCGGATCATCGGCACCGTTCCACTGCTGAGGATGACGATGGGAATGTGGTTTTCCCGAGCCCAGTCGTAAAACTCTTTGAAACCGGGGTCGAGCTTGATATTCTGGCGCAAAAGATCAAGACACTCATTGTACGGGGTCGTGATGCTATCAAACATCTCGAGGAAGCTGTCGCGGAAACTGATCCGGTTGACCATCACTTCCTTATAGAGCTGCTGACGACGCTCGGGGCCGAAACCAAGATTGTCCACGAGATAGTCATTGCAGTCATCCGTGGTAATAGTTCCGTCAAAGTCGGTGAAGAAAACAAACTTTGGGCTCTTGGTAAATGCAGGAACACGGGAAGTGCTCATGATGATTTAATGAAGTCTACAACAGTCAGGGAAGGAGAAGGAAGAAATATCAAGTTTGTGTGACAGAAAGATGGCGACATGTAGCTATTAAATAAGCCCTGTTGCACTCCTGTTCCGTGAGATGGGAAATGATATAATTCTCCTATAAGCACCCTCGTGAATCAACATCTGATGTACACAACACCGTCCTAATAGCCTACACACCGGTTCAGGCTTCACGTTGAGTGATGGTATCAACACCGTAACTATGACTCTTCGCAACTTATGACGCCATTTGTGCCAAGACTTGGCCTATGAGTCACTTTGTCTTTAGGCTGCTAGCTACTGTGCCGTATGCCCACTTTTGAGGAGCAGACGTTTGGTGCTCCTCGCGAAAACGAGTAATATTTAGTCTTTCTCAACCCTAGTCTTCTTATTTTATGCCTCAAGAATTAAGTTGTTTGCTATAAATAATATTATATTATAGTAACAAATAGAAGTCACTTGTGTGTCGTCACCAGTGACCATAACCTCCTGGCATTAAACGTTTAGTGGCGGCGATTTGCATGGGCACCCGTGTCCGCTTTCTTGAGTCCGCTTTCTTGGTGGAGATGGGCGGCTAATCATCACTGGGAGATACTGAATAAGACAGCGAGTTCAGGGGCGATCAAGAACTGGACTCTTTACATGCCTTACTATAAAGCAAATAAGAGCAAGTTATCACCAAGCTGTTTGCAAACATAGAGAAGCAATAAAACTACGGCCAGGTTCTCAAGTACGTAAGGACTATATCTACACAAAATAGCTTGATGTTATCGGGAGAACGACATATCGAGGTTGCGTAGGTGGATTTGCCGTTAAATATTGTTACCCGATCTTTGACAATTCCACTCAATGTTTCTGCAATAGCTGCATGGTCATCTGTTTGTAGCACACTACTGCTCGTTTTAAATGACTAGTGGATAGCTTATCAAGTATGCTAAATACCCGTAGCGTATATACTATCGTCGGTTATTCTTTCCATATATATGTACTCTTATCGACCCGGTAGCTAAAAAGTGCGATTCATATTATTCCCTAGACTACTTCACTCAGCAGTAGATAATGATACATCTTATTCGTCGCTTTTCAGGTCAAGTTTATATATTCGAGGTACTTATTTTCTGCTTCATCACATCGCGAAAAGATTAGGAGACTTGTAAACCGGAGTCTAAGCTGAATAAGAACCCCAGCGCTATATCCCCCTCCGAAACCCAGGGCTTATTCCTAATACTGTCATCAGCCTTAACAGTTAAAACAGAGAGCAAAAGCTAGCAATAGAAGTTGCCAGTCAAATCTCCCCGACCGCCAGCTGAGAAGAGGCTCATAAGTGTGCTCTGTTGGCTCCCCCTATCTCTGCAGCCCCCAACATCTCTTGTGAGAACATGCGGAAACTGGCAGAAGGAAAAGGCCAGCCATCTTTATTATATAATGTTTGAAATAGCAAAAAGGCTCAATCACTTTAACCCGGAACTATTGCCTCCGATATCTCATTATTTAGTCTATATAATAGAGAAACTGCTATTTTACATGACACTTCTCCTAGCAATACTGTTCCTATCACTAAAACGAAAATTATCTGGAACTCTTATAGCATCTTTGGTGTGAAAATGCTGCATTATCATATTTTCTCACACAAGTCGCCATTACTTCTAGGCGAGCAAGGTGTGATTCGGAGCTGAGTCGGTTCACACTGACACACACCAAATCCGTCCATTTTGTACATTAACTATGGAGCTGTCTCAGCTCGGCGGTGTAATAACTCCCTCCTATCATTTCATGTATTATACCTCAGCGCAGGAACAAGTATATTATGCATAAACGAATTTCTCGTTCACCTGCTGTGCACGGCACGCAGTATAATGTGACAGGTCACACACATGATGCTTCTACATACCCTTATTAGTCTTTTTGTGCATTAAGTGGAACGCTGCCGTCCCGAAGCGCCTATAATGAGGCTGAATAATTCCGCCAATCGGCACGAGTAGTACATATAACCAGAGGATATTCTCCCCATGTAGTCAGATTTGAACGCCGTACTAAAATCTCACACGACGGCAGCGCGCACGACACGGATGATAGGTGGGATATAGATAAAATGCTACCGGTCAGTGATGAAACTGCATGGGTATCTTGATATCCGATATCCAAGACATCTTGGGTCCAAAATTCGAGTCTGGTAGAGGTATTGTATGTAAAGTCGTGTCAGACTTTAGACTATTATTACCGTGTGGCATCAGCTTCACAGGCAAGTGGGTATCTCCATCTTACTAGAGAAAAAAATTTATATATTGCGAGACATACCATCGGGTCACTTCATTTTCTACTCTTTGCACATAACTACAGTCCATTCCACGACTCTGAAATAAAGAGCACGACTTCAACCTGGTTTACCTATTCCGCAGACATTCAATACGCTCTCGGTGCGTTTCCAACATATTTCATCTTCTTCCACATTTCACCACAAGTAATTATCACAGCGCCAATCCGGCACTATCAAACCATGCGTGCACCTGCTATATTTGACGTTGCTCGGCATTTCTAAGAATGTTGAAAACTAACTTACATCATTCAACAGGCCAATATGATGTTCAACCTCCCAAAAACCGCTCTAGCAGTCTTGCTCGCCTACAATTTCGGTTCCGGCACTTCTGCACTCGCCATTCCCAATGACGCCAGCGAAGTTGCTTCCGGTCTGGTACCTGGAGGAGAGCTAACAGCACGCGCTTGCTCTGCCCGCTGCTATGTCAAAGTCGATGGACAGTTTAAAAGAAACGGCTGCGATGTAGGCGCGGTTACCTTTGGGGTCGTGTCCAATCTTGCCAACTCGCAGCTACACTCGGTCCATGGGAGCATTCGACACAACACCCAGGCCACTCCTGGTGGAGGAAGCGCCAACCTCAACGCTGAGAGGGTCAAAATCACCGCTCAAGGTGATATTACCATTACAGTTCATAACAACTTTGCTAGAAACTGTGCTGCTCTGCTCAATATTGCAGACCAAAGCTTTAGTGGCAACACTGTCGAGATATACGTTGGTCCTTAGTATCGCGGGCTATGTCCGGTTTGCATGGACTCTGTTCTTTTAGGCTGGACTGTTAGCACTGGAATTGGATCAAATTTGTGTATTTAGATTGATTTCGCTTCAGTTGCCACTTGGAATCTTGAATGCGCAAGTCTCTGCCTCGCCGGAGCTTGTTCATTCTGTTTGCCATTTATGTAGTCAACACAAAGGCGGCTGCTTGTTGAATAAATTCCTGTGTTGGCTCTTACATGTTTGAAGCTCTCTTCAAATGAGGTCGCAAAGACCAAGCCCCTTTGAGCCACTGTGCTGCCAATACGGTGTTAGTTGACGGATGATCTGCAATTTCGACATTCTCAGCCACCTACGTATTGACAACATTCTGACAGCTGACCCAGCGTGTGTCAAAAGGCACGATCGTTTGAATATCTGTCTACAACAGGCGACTAAACGCGTAGCGGTGGACTTTTAAACACCCAAGAGCTGCCAGCACTTGGATACACTTGCAGTAGTGCCTAGAATCTCCTCGAGCTTATGTACCTGTCACGTCACGTTAGAACCGCAAAGTGCTTGCTAACAAGTTATTGGCGGGATACAACCAATTTTATGTAGAATCTGTAGCATGTCTCTATCACCTACACGTCCCGAGCAGGCTAAGCACAGGCGTTTCCCCAGCGACATTGACATGATGACCCAGCTATCTCCATCTCAAATCTGCCTTTGTATGTGATATAGTCGCAAGTTTCGTCTCGCTATGCGGCCTTTGGCTGTGTTGGCAGAGACGTAAGGCGTCGTGGATGCCTTGGGGGAGGAAAGAAGCGCGTCAAGCTTAGCCGGCCTAACCGATAAGGGTGTAGGTTTTAGGATTTAAGGCACTCCTTTACGCTACTGAAATTCTCATTGTGCAGCTTGAAGAACATATTCTGGCAGTACTTGAGCGTGCCGACGTAGCGTTTGGACTTTAACCGTTTTTCTTCTACCCGTTGAAGCCCATTTTTGTTATAACATTTATGGAAATCCCCGGGCTATATCCGCCGCTTTTTAGAGGGATCCGGAGATGGATCCCGAGATTAAAGGCAGTCCTACTCGCTGCTAAAATTCCCATTATGCAGCTTAAAGAACTGCTCGTGGTAGTACTTGAGCGTGCCAACGTAGACTGCAGACGTGTTCGATAATTCGGTTCTCCAAGGCCAGCCACAATCTTTATAGACATTGTCGCGCAGCTTGAACGGCTTCTTGGGGGCATACTGTCGTGCTCCCAGTGGCCCAGCAAGAGAAAGGCATGGGAGCAGAGCCAATACAAGTGAAAGCTGCGCTAACGTTTGAGTTAAGAAATAGCGTAGAGAGATCTGTGGTACAAGGCGGGTAATGGAAAGCAGAGTGTATCCGTGATGGAGACTAAAGCAATACGGTATGTGGTATGTCGTGGACTTTTATATCTTTGTTCTTGCTCGCTCAGCATTTGTGGAAAGCGTAGAATGCTTCCGCACCATATTGCTACATGAAGAGAAATCCGCCGCAAGCTGGGATGGATTGTTTTCCAGGGTCCGTTGCCTGAGAGCATTCGTTGTCCATTTTCCACATCGACGCGGTTTTGACCGACTCGGCTACTCCGTACTTAGCCAATGTCAAATATGTGTGTGCTATGGCAATACAGTGTAACGACATCTGAAGTGAATTTTCTTTAGTACGCCTACAATAGGGACCTACATCTAGTAACCGCCTGGAATCACTACACGTGTGACCTAGACACTTATAGATGATAACAACTATAGTGAGTCTGGCCGTGGAATAGAACCCAACCTCGGTACAGTGGTATAAAGGTAAACAGAGATGAGGTCTTATAGTAGCTCACCACTGACAGGACATGAGGGCCACTGATAGAAATATCCGCTCCTCTTGTTGAGCTCTCCGACAACCGCCGGCACCCTGAGCATATTCTCGCGACGGACCTCTCGACAGCAAGATACTCACGGTTAACAAGACCGGACGTCACAACGGCCTGAGACATTGCCAGATCAGCCAGACACGAACCAGCCCCCTTGTACCAGTCAACCGCATGCATTCCTCACAGTTGGAACATGCCGCAAATGAGGCAGATGAGGACATGAGAATTGCGTGGGTTAGGGGAAACAAAAAAAAAAAATACAAGTCAGCTATTTTCCAAATCATGCATTGATCCCACAGTGTAGCTTTGGGGAGACGCGTGGTCAACCCAGCATCGCTCACGCTGATTTTATCTCTTCTCATTTCATCCAGTCTCACCGTCTTACTGAAGCTCACCCGACTCAGGCCCGACGAAGCTCAAAAGGCGGCAAAAGTCAACGATACCTCAGGAAGAGGGTTGGTCATGCGGTGGGTAATTTGGGCTCGTCAGGAGGTCTGGTTCAGTGCACGTCACATCCGGTTTATAAGTCAAGTGGCATTTGGTACCGTTGACCCCTTTTGCAGACGAGCGATTCTGCAGCTCGGGCACCACCGCGTATACCGATCACTGATCAGCTTAACTGTCAAGTACTCGACACGTAGACGCACCTGAGTTCTACCATTTATGTTTTCCCCTTTGCCTTGTCCTTTACTTGCCAGATATTTTCCTAGGCACGGCGCACTACCTATAATGGAGTCGCAGGATACAGAACAGTATGCAAAGTCCTACGTTGAATCCTGGCGGGGAGGGGCCTGTCCTGTTCGAAGAGACGTCCGAAGAGACCAAGGACGCTTTGGCAAAGGAAATGCTGGGGCTACATGAATATCCCCGTACGGTAAATACTTTGTTGCCAGGCGAGCAACAAAGACTATTAGCAAGAATAAAACCACCGCCTCCATGTAAAGTCATCCCTGCATAGATGGAAGCAAAAAGGTGGCGAGAATTGGGGCTGATTATATGGTGCAATAGGGTGCGAGTACGCGGAGCACCAGTTGCTGGGAAATCATATTTCTCTCAAGTATATGAACCCCAAGAGCGTGACAGACCCTACGCCTGACAGGATTAAAGTGGCAAAGAAAGCGGCTAACCTTGTTCTCATTAAACTTGGCGAGGGCGGTGATGCCTTGAGTCTTGGACGTGGAGAAATTTCTGCGTTGACAGGAGACTTTTGCGCAACGGAGGATCCTATTAGTGACGGGAAATTAGACGCTGAACAGAAACAACGGTTTTTTAAGGCACATAGTTCTCTGGTAAAAACCGCCAAGATCGGCCCAACAACGTACGGAAAATACTAGGTCACCTCCAGGGGGAAGTAGGCAGGGTGCAGGAGTTCTATGAGAAAGGGAGGGACTCATCAGTATACTACAAGGACGGCACAGGCCTGATAAGAGTGCGTGTCATTAACAAGCTAATCAAAGTTAAGCAGTTTCAAAAATACACTCAAATCCTCCTCATTAACTGGCATCATTTCGGAGACGACGCCCGGACGGCCTGCACCACCAGCCATTCAGCAGCCGGTAGTTAAGCGGCCCAAGGCGAGTGGATGATTGACCGTCTTGTCGAGGCATATACACAGCGCATTCGCCGGCCACCTTCGTATGCAACGTCGTGTGTTGCACAGTGATTTTCTCTGGGCACGCGACACACTTTGGAATGTACTGCGTCTCCGAATCCAGCTTTCGTCTTCTCGTGGCTGCGCAAAGATTTGGCCAAGAGGATTGACAGTTTAGAAGCCTGACACGTCACGGAGCACTGTCGCTGACTCGGTGCTCTCTCTGCAAATCAGAAAGAGATGTATTGGTTTACACGTCATATTTCTGATTAGATACAGCTGGACGTGACCAAGCTGAACTGAGCACGTAATCCACGTCTCAGTCGAGTCACGCCAATGCAACGGCCCGACGTAGCAACACCTTACCCAGGGCGTGGACCAAAGTTCACATAGTAAACGCCTTGGGCCTCTTGGAACTATCTGGTTCGTCCGAGACCAGCCGGCTTTATTGGCTGCCTCTGAAGTGACGTATATAAAGAAAGCTTCCAACTTGGAAACCGGAAACGGCACTCTTGGACGCATGGTTTTATCTGATCCGCAGGGCAAGAATTGATTATTGCATGGTACGGAGTATATCACGGGGTATCAACCCGGATCAAGAGTGGCCTCTGGCTTCGCCATGTTTTGTGACACCAGACACTATTACATTCGCATGACTTGACTCTGTAAGTGCGGGGTTTCAATAAATCTTAAAGTCAATGGGAGTGAGGGGAGGGTGGTTACACACGATTATATCGCCGACAATGCGCGTAGCGATTGACAAGTCAGGTGGAAAGCTGGTAAGACAAACAATACGAGTGACAGCACGGTTGGAAAGCGTTGTTGGAGGCAACACTGTCTGCTCTCTCTCCAGAACATCACACATTCTTCTGTCGTAAACGAGTTTGGTCTTGTCGTGTATCCCAACGGCAGCATCATATGGTGCTGCAGACGACTTGTCATACGGAAAGGTAGCACAAAGACTGAATTCAGTCAAAGAAGCATGACGCATCCGCGACGAACTTCATTGGTACAGAGGATGCATGCTGACGGACCATAAACGAGTCACAAGGTCATATCAAGCCTCCAAGGATGAAAGCCCAAGGCAGCTATGAGGTGAATGCCTTAATTATAATAGCTTAGGTTACACACGCCTGGTTTATCATGTGTATATACGGGCTCTAGTTTAAGGTTCTAGATTGATTCGTTTAAGAACGTTTTTTTTTTTAAAAAAAAAAAAAAAAAAAAAAAACTCCTATTCGATTAAATTGAAGGTATTTACAAGCCCTCATTTGAAGCCCTCTCCACACGACTGCAAGTAGGAGCTTCTGCAGCCTCCTGACTCGGCACTGCATAATGCATAATATCACATTGACTTCTTGAGAGTGTGATACAAGCCTTGAAACGGTACATTAGCTGACCTAACTGAAACAAAGCAGGTCGTGTTGGGCAAAGCCCATATCCAGCCAGGGCCAGCATGTGAGAAGAGAAGGGGATGACATGTAAATAATGAGTGGCCATGGCCACATAAGGTTGTAGTTTGCCCATGCTGCAGGTTTATGAGAGGCTTCTGAAAATGACAAACCACATGACAGCAGCAAGACATGCAGCAATACTCCGTACTTGGTACGGAAATATCTATTAGGCAAGACCATTGGCTGTCGGCATGGGATATCCAACGCCATATCTCGCGGTCTAGACAGTCCGACCTGGATACGCCTAGGAACTTGATTCTATAAAAGCTTGCTTTCTACCCGCCACGTCTCTAAAAATCTCAACACAACCCCATGCTTCTACATCAACCCAAACCTCCTTGCAATCAATTACCCAGACCTTGCACCAGACCTTGCACCAGACCCAATCATGGCCTCCCCAACCTACTTCGCCGGTTTGTTCTGCCGTCTTTTCCCATATACGCCTCCGTGCCGTTTCTAACATGGATTCCAGGAACCGTCGTCAAGATTGGTGGCAACGTCGCAAAGGGCCATTACACGGTTCAACAGGAGCCTATCCACCAATTCTTCCCGACAGGAAGACACGGCCACCGATCCGAAAACAAAATCGAGATTGACTTTAACATTGGACCTGTTAGCGTATGGCAGCCCTACCAAACTTTCTCCAGTCCGTCATGAACTAACAACGGGCCAACACATGATAGATAAAAGGCTATATTGATCTCGCACAGGAAGAATTGGTGATCAGTGTCTCTGTAGCCGGAATCCCTCTCGGAACATTCAAGGGGAGTCTGAAGACGGGCATCACTATTGATATAAACTTGCTCCTTATAAGGGGGACTTTGAGGTTCTACGTGAAGGATAGTACACTCTACTTGGACGTCAATGTCAAGTTCATCTGGGATGGAGAATTCATCAAGGACGAAATTCCCATCATCCATTTTTAGTGAGCTCGCAGTAGATGCGGCAATGTTTTGGACAGCCTCCGCTCACAATTTGACTCTGCGGCCGCGGCTGGCCAGCGGGAAGATTTTGTCGTGATGAAGTCATTCATTCAAAGGCAACGTTACTGTTATACTGCTGCCTCTAAGCAGCGGTGTGGCAAAGGGTATTTGCTTTCTATATCATTCCGCTCTTTACGTAGAATATCAAGTCTCTCGTTTGATCAAGTTGTCGAAACAGCCGTGTCGTGCGATGTGTACTTTATGCTTCAACATTGGAGTCAACTTCATTCTGCTGGCAGTGGGCAGCTTCCCTGGGCAACTTTGAAGGCAAATGCCTGATTTTGGGACGCAGAGATAAGCATGGACTCGCGTCGGTCCATTTGAGAAGCATGCAAATTCTCTACATGTATATTGACCCGATACATGCGGCATCAATCGAATTATTCGCAGCCGCAACAGCAAATGTCCCCCGAGTAGTTCCAATTACTCTAGTACCAGCCAAAACTACTCATGTCTTCATCCCAAGTCAGAGCAGTCTAGTTTTTTATTTCCCCCAAGAACCTCCTGAAGCCGACAAACATCCAGTGTAATTTTTGCAGGTTCGCTTCACAGAAGAAGACGTAGGTTTAAGTTCTGCTCCTGACATGATGCTTCTCCCCGGATGTCTGGGGTGCGCTGGAAATGAAGCACAGGAGGGGTAGAGGAAATGATGGAAACAAGGCCAAGACGTGCCCATGGCTGATGTTTACATGGAGGCCGCGTAGCATTGTCGGCACGGGCCGTCCCTTGAACCTGGCGATAGTTACACAAGGGCTCGAGACCTGGTTGAGGCCGTGGGCCCAGGCTCGCTTGCTCACCGCTGCTTTGTTAAATAAGGGGTCATCTGCCGTCCAGTACCATATCAAAGCGAACAGATTCTTACCCTGATACGTGTATTGTCACAGTTGCGCATGTGCTTGTCAAGTGTGACGACATCACGTACTCTATCAACGCGGAACGGGTCCCCTTCGAAGCTTTAACAGCGGGATCCCGCAAACGTCGTCTCGCCCTTACGAAACGCTAGATGACCTGCAAGAGCTTTTTGGTGTGGTATGTGTGCTTGTATTGTCACGAGCTGAAAAGATGTATACAAGACAAGCTGGCGTCACAGGGACAGTTTCCACGTACAGCCCAAACAGGCTCGGCTGGGTACCGTAGGAAGACAGCCCCGACTACATGTGTGTATACATGACAAGCCTTGCTGCAAAAAGGTCAGCCTGGCTTAGATGTCAAGGTGGAAACAAAGCCAAGAATGTCCAAGGGCTGAATTGCCCCATACATGCCGCAAAGAAGAGGCCATGCAATAACAAAGGAGGCGCGAGACGTGCAACAAAGAGATTATCGAGGCACTGTTGGCCAGTGCTCAACGCCAAAAGACAGTACAAAAAGATGATGCGCGTCCCTTACTGGTTTCAGATGGTCAACTGCGTGTCTTGTATTTAAGTAGACCTTGGTCGCCATCTGCTTGTCTACGACGCTCAAGACTCTCCCGCCATGCAAAGTCTGGATCACACGGAACATGATGCCGCGAACTATGTCTTCTCCCAAGACGGACGGCGATTGCCCGACCATCGCAGAGCGCGCAACACAGTGCAGCTCTCTTTTCCTTAAATGCATGATGATGCCAGGAATCGTGCCAGATCCTAGCATCATGGATAATCAGCTGGTAAGCTTCACAACGTGGGCAGCTGAGATGGATGTTTACAGACCGCCGAATGTTTCGTTGGACTACAAACTCCGATTCAGTCCCAACAACGTGGAGATTATACATCGGCTCCTGGACGTTATTTATGATGCCTTAATATCCTGTAAGTGCCTGCCGTGCCAGTTTCGGATGGACGGAACGTCGAGGATTCCATGTTAATAAGAATCTTGACAACAGTAAAGCCAGTTAATAACCCGCCACAGGCTCCGGCAAGGAAAAGAAGACGCATATCAGAAAACGGCGATTCGCAAGTCACGAGGGGAGTCAACGACGATACAAGCGACTCGGACAGTAACATGGATCAAGCAGAACGGAATATTTCAATAATTACCCATATAATCGACGGAACAGTAAGACGGCTCGTTAGATTATCCGATGTTATTCGAGAGTCAGCAAAAAAGGGCCAAGGGCTTAAAATGGCAATATACGCCTATAATAAAGAAGCAAACAAGGCCATGGCCGAATTACGTCGCGACACGGAATGCTACATTCATTGCCAATTTCCGGGGGCGCCAGACTCGCTTCGCTCAGTATTGGTCACGGCCAATGCGAAGCGACTTAATCGCCTGTATTATCAACGACGCCATCCAAGGCGCATCGACTTGCGTGTTGAACATCTACAAACCACCGCAACTATTCTTCACCTAGCCAAGACAAAGGAGAGTGCCCCAAGTGTGCCACCAAAGCCCACGACCGTCAACAACCCATCGGGACCAGATGGGCCTCCGCCAGTGCTCGTAACAAATGCAACTACTGCTCAACAAACTGATGTCACAACTTTACCCGCCCAACCCACCGCCGAGGTTCCCCGAGTTACATCCCCAATTGTGAACAATACCTTGTCGTTCTCTCCAATACCACCGGACAACGAGTGTCCATACTGCGGCGTCATCATCGAGTTCAGGGGACCTGCGGAGTGGCAGTAAGCAGACCGTGCTTCTCGTGATAGTATACCATCTAATTTGACTTTAGCAATCACGTCATGGAAGACCTAGCGCCTTTCATTTGCGTTTTCCCACCGTGCCTGGAGGCCGGTCAAGACGGGACCGGCCCGCAAACATTCGAAACGACAAAAGCCTGGATCAACCACATGCAAAACGTCCACGGACAACTATGGGAGTGCAGAGCCCCTTCACACAATCTCATCTTATTTGATCAGGAGATCGAGTATCAGGAGCATGTCATCAAGGAGCACGGCGCGCCTGAAAGGCATATCGGGACGCTCAGCGAAATAGCACTAAGACGAGGCGTGTTTGCCAAGAAGCTGGAGTGCTGCCCGTTTGGAGACGATTTCCAACACTCGCAAGAAAGCGAATCGAGTGAAGTCTTTTCGAGCGAAGCTTTGCAGGCACATGTTGTCGCTCATATGGAGGAAGTTGCTCTGCTTGCACTGCAAAAACTTCCTGGCGATGGTGACGGCAAGTCTGGGAAGGTCGATGGCGGCTAAACGCGGCAAGATGACGGGCCTGCATTGGCAACATTGCTTGCATTCATTTATCGTGTACTGGAGGACGAAGGTCAAGACTTGTAGGACGTTGTTAAGGCTGCAAATGACATTTTGGGCCATCGATGGCATGACTTGAGATACACACGATTATCACTGGCAACGTGGGATGACGCAGATAAAGACGCATATCCCACGTTCTTCTCGCCACCTTCGAGAGCACAGGAGTTGCAGTGCAGATCGACTCGAGAAGTTGGAGAGCAACTGTCGTATATGCACTGTACACACTTTGAACACGCCTGGCAGAACTGGTCTGCAACTAGCGGCGATGCAATAGCCTGTCAAGCTTGGCAATGAATGCCTATCAAGGGGGTAGTTTCATGGACGCGAGGCCATTGCCAAGCTGACAAGTCGCATATGCTCTTATTGTGCCGCCATATTATTGACAAGCGGCACACTACAACATGACAGAAATACGGGACATGCTGCGACATGATAGCCTCGTGGACCATCCACACGTCGGGAGGAGTTGGTATAATTGATATCACCAAAGATTGGTCCCGACTATGAGACGTTTACATGACCAAACACAAAGGGACTCTTGGTCGCAAGTATGGCAGACAAAATACCCTGTTTCATTAATTACCCATATTCCAAGCAAGACCTGATTCCCCATAGATCGCCATATCTCTTGCCCGCATATAAAATCGTGTTATAGCCATCCACACCATCTGCATATCGCCGCTTCTGATCGTCGCCCCGTCACCTGAAAAGTAAGACTGCTGAACAGCATCTGACGAGGGTTAGATAAGAATAAAAAAGGGACATGGAAAGTAGAGAATCTCACATCCATAGCACGCTTGCTTTACCTCGAGACTTGCATCTCTCGCCGCCACGCAAAACGCTACTTATACCCTTGTTCACAGAGACGGATTTCTGCTTCTGTCATTGGTACAGGAGCAAAGAGAGTGTATTGATCAAATCGCATCTAATAAGGGTGAGACGGGCGCCACAAACAAAAGGACACGGGGGAAAGATAAACACACCAGAACAAAGTATTGATCGCCATGCTTGTCGTTAAGAAATTTGTCTAACGTGGTCGCCATTAATGTCGAGGGAAGGGGCTGTTCAACCCATTCCCGTATTCCCTTGACTTCGGGGTAGTGCTGTTCAACCCATTCCCGTAAACTTCGCTGGGCTTCGGGGGGCTTCATCGCCTGGTCTTGGGCTGAAGGGGACTGCTGTTCAACCCATTCTGGTTTTTGCTTGGCTTCGGGGGGCTTCATCGCCTGGTCTTGGGCCGAAGGGAACTTCTGTTTAACCCATTCCCATAAGTTTCGTTTGGCTTTGGGGGGGTTCGCCGCCTGGTCTTGGTCCGGCAACAGCTGCTGTTTAACCCATTCCCATACATTTCGTTTGGCTTTGGGGGGTTTCGTCGCCCGGCCTTGGGCCGAAGGTGGCTGCTGTTCAATCCATTTCAGTTTTTGCTTGCCTTCGGGGTGCTTCGTCACCAGGTCTTGGGCCGAAGGGCGACGCTGTTGTTTATCTGGGCCTTTCGGCGTAGAGCCATGCTCACCAGCTGATGAAGAGCTGGGCTGGCTACTGGATGATGAAAGAGTTAGAAATACCGTGCGCAAAGGGTCGAACAAGATGGCTTGCTTCATGCTTACCTTGCCGACATTTTGTGTTTATCCACCAACCGAGAAGTTTGTTTGGGTGTGAGGACAGATGTTGAAGGACAGATGTTGACGGATGGAGAGGAGGGAGAATCAAGAGAGGCGAGAGCGTCGCTATTTATGCCAGCGAATTAGTCAGTAAGAGGAAAGAACATTTCAACACTCGAGATGTGAAGACTGAACACGAAGCGCTCCAGTTCGTGGGGCCGGATGGCGCAGAGGCAGCCCGGGAGGAGGACAGTCCATGTTCGGTCTCTGATCGCTACGGGTGCCGTTCATGCTTCGCCGCGCAAATACAGGTCATATGCAGGAAAATCACCCGACACCTTGTGTCACTGCTTGTAGTATGCACGAGTGGTAGTTGCAATACGATGCACTGCATGCAAGTTGGTGTAACCCCCGGGCATAATGCTGTTCTTCGATGTCCTTTGTTCTTTTAGAGGCACCAGACGGGACGTTGACGGCTCGGGCCGTTGGAAGTTGAGCACGCAACATGCCTGGCGCTAGTCTGAGTCGGGACACTGTCAACTGCTATATATTGAGTCTGGTTCTACCTGTGAATCTTTCCTTGTTTACGGCCGCTGCGGTGCTTCATTGTGCGATTTGTACGGCGCAAGGTTTTTGACCAACACATGTGACGCAAAGCCGTGAATACCGCCGCATGGAAAGCACACGGTACAGCCAACAGGCAGTCTCGTGGCCAGTGCTTGCGTAGACCAACTTACGCGGCATTCATGTGAAACCTACCTGTTCGCCTAATCTACATACTCTGTTCACTTCCAGGCCCATACAGGCTGGCGGTGGCACGTGGTGCGTGTATGCTTGAGCCTCGCCTTTGTTCACTGACGCCTGTGCCTGCTTTCTTTCAGTCACATTTCATCCATGAGTGGTAACATTGCAGTTCCATGAGCAGCACTGCGGATAATTTTGACGGGCCCCATATTCGTTGACCCTTCTTGATTCCTCTAGGCAGCGAAACGAGCATTGTCCTCTCCCTAAGCACGTGTGCAAGCATGCAGTGAATGCCCTTTTACAAGCCACATCGCTGCGAGGCTTACTCGTTCCAGATGATTCATCCTTATCGAGTATAGCCTCTTATGCCGTACTTGGGGCTGACGACGAGAATCCATGTGTATTGACGTCGAAATCACAGGTGCCGCTCGTGCACCTCGTACGCACTGTACTAGGTTTGAGCGTGAGGCTATGAATATACACACTACTACTCCGTATTCATGCAACGACAAGTATGACAAGACTGGTATGCATGGCAGGCCGCGACGCCTTAGCCAAGGAACATTTGGGGGAGGCGGTGTCTCGGGCCTATGACAGGCACATGTGTTAGACTGCTGTACTCACTGCCGCAAGTACAAACATATATTTTGGGGGCCGCTTTGGAAGTCGCTTGCATATTCAGAGACGCTCCATTCGAGCAGGGGTAAATCAGCCGCCAAGCTCGTCTGCCTTGTGTGTTCCAAGTATCTCATGCCGGTGGTAATCCGTGGCACTGGATGCAACCCTACCCGTAAGCGCTGACCGTCCCATCCATAATTCCTACCCCCCTTCGCTGCCGATCCTGCATGAAGGAGGCTCATCAACGCTTTCAGTGAAGTGATATAATCCTTGGCTTATCAGAGGAGCTCACGACTTTCCCTTCGTGACAGATTGGAAGCCAACGTCGTTTGTAATTTCCTCCTCGAAATATTCTTTGCCTGCAAGAGCTGTCCAACTTGACTTTCTAGCCATCATGGCACGAGAAGCAGATGTCGGCTTCAACGGCTACTCCTCTGATATGTCTACAGGTTCCAAATTGAACCCGGATTCAGATCATGTCCCAGTCACCTCCCATCCCGATTCGCTGCGCAGCGGTGAAGTCTCCGTGGAGTATATCCAAGGCCCTCGGTTTAGGTTCATCTGTGCAGCGTGAGTGGTCTCGAGCCGGTAGGAAAGCGACAGCGCAGCTGACACGTTTTGTGTAAATAGCATCGCTATTATGATGTTCATCACCAACATGGAGATTCCCGTCCTGATTACTGCATTGATCGCAATCACCAGCGACCTCGGGGGCTTTGACGACGTAAGCTGGGTGGTTTCCAGCTACCTGCTAGGCTATGTCGGTACGTTGAATCAGTTTCCAGTCTGCCATGTCGATTACTCACACGCCCGACGAGACAGCCGTCATCATAATCTTTGCCAAGTTCAGCGACATTTTCGGCCGAAAGCCCATCTTCTTGCTGTCCACCGCCACATTCATCATCTTTTCCGCCGCCTGTAGTGCCGCGCAGACACTAACGCAGCTGTAAGGACTCGACCTGCTACAGAATGGTATAGGGGTCGAGATTCCACTGGACTGACATGTGGCAGCATTGTCTTCCGAGCCTTCCAGGGCATCGGCGGCGGAGGCTGTTTTTCTCTGTGCACAATCATGGTCTTTGACCTTGTTCCGCCAGAGAAGTATGCGCAAGTTGTAGCCAACATTTCTGTAACCAATGCTGTAGCTCTTTTGGTAGGGCCCATTATTGGCGGAGCCATAGCCGCTAATACGACGTGGAGATGGATCTTTATCATCAAGTTTGTCAAAAATTTGCCGAAAACACCTCATTTTTGATGTCAAGGACCGAGCTAACACATGCCATGACAGCGTTCCGATAGCCGCTCCGGCACTTGTTATATCTGTCTTGGCTATACCTAGTGGGTTCCCACACCACGGTCAAGTCAGAGGCCAAACAGCCGAAAAAACGCTGCGTCACAGCGCCAGGAAGACACTTGGACGTATAGATATTCCTGGAACTGTCCTCGTTCTCTTGGCCGTACTAGGGCTAACAGCCGCCTTTGAGGAGGCCGACAAGCTCTTTCCATGGAAATCCACATACGTCATCGCCTTGTTGATCGTATCCGGACTTCTTTGGATTGTGCTTATTTGGTGGGAGAGATATGTTTCGCTTTCCAACAGCACGCGAGAGCCAGTGTTGCCTTGGAGGTTGCTGACGAACCGCCGGATGATGGGTATATTTCTGTAAGACTCCTTCACCTCATCATCCTTTTCGCCAGCACGACTCTGACAGATATATTGAAGTAATTTTTTGCTCTTGGGGGGACCTACAGTCATTGGAATGTTCATCATCCCGCAGAGATTTCAGCTGGTTTATGGCACGTCTGGACTCGACGCAGGTGTCCGATTGATTCCGTTCACCGCAGCCATTCCGGTTAGCTCGGTCTTTGCATCCAGCCTGGTGGGAAAGTACAAGGTGCCGCCTTTGTATCTCATATTGTCAGGTTCTTGCCTCCAGGTACTTGGGTTTGGTCTGCTGGGAACACTGCCTGCGACGCTAGAAATACCGGCACGCATCTATGGCTATGAGCTCATTGCCGGATGGGGCTGTGGTATAAACTTCTCCTTGCTCTTCTTGATGGTTCCGTTTGTCATTGAGAAACGCGACCACGGTAAGCTTTGCCCTTGGTCCTCTGTATCTCGGGATGAGGGAAATGATGCTAATCGTTTCCCATTAGCAATTGGCCTTGGGGCTGCATCGCAATTCAGATTTATTGGTAGCTCAATGGTTCTGGCCATCTCAACCTCCGTCTTCAACAGCTTCGCGAGACCACGGCTCCAAGAATTGGGCGCCGCTGGCGCTGATTCCCTAGTCGCTGTTCTTGCCACTCTGCCCACAGTGGTTCAGGAGCAGATCCGATACACTCTGGCAGAGGGTTACAGTCGTCAGACTCTTGCTCTTTGTGTCTCAGCGGCGCTGCAAGTCCCCGCTTCCCTGCTCATGTGGACAAAGAAGCCGCTGGTAGTGTAGGACTTCTTTTGTCACCTCCCCATCGCCGCACGCTCAACTGATGTTTTCGTCAAGCGAGATGTTAGGTTGGACACGGCCTGCAGGGGGCGGCACTGCATGCCTTGGAAAAACCTGGGAACTGACTGCTTCATGATTTCGCGTTTCCTGTATCGGGGTTTTGAGTGTAAATTCGCTTCATGACTAAATTGGAGACTCTAGGGCCGGATTTCTGGTTTTCATGATAGAGGTGTACCTTCAAAACTTGTGGTTTTCTGCCATGATGTAATCATATTTGCTCTGCACGCAAAGCGTTACGTGACTGGTGTGACGTCTTGGCTCAACTGACGATAATTGTCGAGTCGCGTTCTTCATACCGGAATACGTTTGTAGAGATGCGACATACTGTACACAGCGCGAGCGCTTACGTGACCGTTTTGTGCTGACAGTGGGCTGCATGTAGCTATTATTAGTTGCCGAGGTTTATGCCGAAGAGAAATACAAAAACACGAAGCTCGCGTGTGGCCAGCGATGATGAGGAGTACCTATCATAAGTAAGGCATCACCCTCCATGTTTGCGACAGAGGCTATGGAGGTACGGAGTAGGTACCTGCGTATGTATCGCATCCAAGTTGGCGGGCCAACATGTTTGGATGCTGGAAACGGGGAGTTGAGACTTGATTCATCAATGTGGCAGTTTTTTTTTTTTTGGCAGAAGGAGAGGGCACGGTATGGTACTGGAATGAGACGGGATGTCAAAGGTGGGGTGATGCGTACGGACCAACTGGCACCCAACTGGCACGGGCCGGTGACCTGTCTGGTCCCTTTCAGACTAGTCCATATAGGGTTAAGGCTAATGCGGATCTTGGCCCCTGCCAGGCACCTGCCATCTCACCCTGGTCTAGATGTATTTCAGTACAGATTGGGCGACATGGGGCTGCACCAAGTAATATTGATTGAACACGGTGCAGCCAGACAACACAACCAACACGTCGCAACACAAGTTCGACAGCTTTTGGGGCTCTGCAGCAACTCTGCAGCTCCGGAACCCCCCCGCGTCGTTTCATTTCTTTCCTCTCTTCCCTTCCCGCCCAACTCCCAAATCTCCTCGACATGCATTTACCACTTGGTCAACGGGCGCCTTTTGTTTTTGCCTCGGATCAATTTTCTCCAACTGCGAACCGCATGCACTGAGCAACAGTCCATCGATTCCCAACAGCTTCTGTCAAGACCGAACGTTGTTACTGTTCATCAAGCATAAGCTCCTGATCCCAGCAAGCTGCAAGCTGCTGAATCCACCACCATCGACTCTGCCACTTGAGGAGTACGCCGCAACTATGCCATCAACAAATGCCTTTCAGGTCCAGGGGAGGGTGAGGAATCGGCTGCTGTCCTGGCATCAATCACGGTTCGCTGATTTCATTAGACAGCCATAATCACTGGCGGTTCGAGTGGTTTGGGACTGGCCGTCGCACGCCAGCTCGCCGCAAAGGGTGCCAGCGTTGTTATTGTTGCGCGCGACCAAGCCAAGCTTCTTCAAGGCCTCGATACTGTCAAGGTAAGCCTTTCACTCGTCCCCTTCGTGTTTATGGTTGATGGGATGTGAAGCTGATCCAACAGCACAATAGAAAGAAGCTTTAAACCGCGAAACCCAGCTTTTCCATCAAATCAGTGCCGACCTCACCATCCCCTCTGAAGCTGTCCGCGTTGTGGACGAGGTGGTGTCGTGGAACTCTGGCAATCCACCCGACATTGTGAGCAAGTTCTGCACCTTTCCCCCCTCCCCATTCTGAGCATTTTGCTTGACTTGATGCACTTTCTGCCTGGACGGATAGGTTTTCCTCTCGATCTGGCAAATGCTAATTCTTAGAATTGCAGGTGTGGTGCTGCGCCGGTACTTCGCACCCGACCCTGTTCGTCGACACTCCAGTGACCGAGTTCTCCACGCAGATGCAAAACAACTACTTTACCAGCCTATACATGTCACACGCCATCCTGCAATGCTGGTTGAAGTCACCGCGCAAGAGCTTGACCTCGAACCTGCCTGGCTCTTCCGATAAACCCGAGTCTCGACCAAACTCTACCCTCCAACGCCACATCATCTTCACCGCATCCTTCCTGGCTTTCTATGGCATTGCTGGCTATTCCCCTTATAGTCCCACCAAGGCCGCGCTACGGTCTCTTGCAGACTCCCTTTCCCAGGAGATGAACTTGTACAGTGCCGCCTATCCAAACGAGCCGAGGGTCCGCCTGCACACAATCTTCCCTGCGGGTATCCTTACAGAAGGTTTTGAAGCTGAGAATCGCATTAAATCTGATTTAACCAAAATGCTTGAAGAAGGGGATGAGCCACAAACACCCGAAGTTATTGCATCGAGGAGTATCAAGGGATTAGAGAGTGGACAGGAGCTCATCACAACCGACTTTCAGACGGGGTTGGTCAAACGAAGCATGCTGGGAGGTAGCATCAGAGGTGGATTTGTTAGGGGACTCGGAGACTGGATTCTCACAGGACTGGTTTTTATCATCATGACAGTCGTCCGCGGGGATATGGACAACAAGGTGCGCAAATGGGGCCGCCAATTTGGCAGCACGGGCATGAAGGAAGACAAGGGTCCAGCTTAGGACTGGCTCAACCATTTGGTCGATTTCCCCTTTGTTTGTGTTACTCGTTCCGTCAAAGATTGAATGACGCTCAAGTCCCATAATAATCACCCGTATTACCGATATAACGACGTTTGCTATCATCACCCGAGCCAATTCCCCTGTGTCTTTCTGCGTGTCGTCAAATGCTCTTGGCCGAGACGTGGACCCTACCATACAAAGCCCTACAAAGTTTCCCCGAGATATTCATCGCCGCTTCAACACTGTTCTGACGAGGCACTCTGTGCAAGGCAACTAAGCACTGCAGCCTTGTATGTTGCAAAGAATCCTTGACACTGCTAGAATGCCTAGGCAGGTGGTCAGCCGCCGTGGTTCATGCTGTGGAACAAATCTTACAGGTTGCCTTAAGACTGGCACTTTTGTACTACAACACGAGGCCAGTCGCTGCTGCCCAAGGTACTGGGGTGTCAACTGGTTGTACCAGACATGTATGCATGTAAGCATCAGCCGGCCGCAATCTCCACGCCTACTACCGTACCCGCACGATACGAGCATGCTCAGATGGTCAGCATTGGCAGCAAAACAAATACCTCAGTTCATATTGATGTCGTTTTTCGCGATACTTTTGCACTGTCAGACTTGTCAGATTGGTCAGACGGCAGGGAAAATGTTTTGAGTAGGATGTGCAGGTGGTGGCGCTTAAGGGGTTTAAGGGGCTGGTAGATTGGGACGCTCTGCCTGGCCCCCAACTCTCTGATACCGGACTGTCGAAATGGCTTCGTGGCTACTTTGATCATAGGACGATCGTCGCGTGGTAGGCGCCGTCGTACAGCAGGGCCCGCCACGCGCACGGAATACTCTGTACTACGATTGCGGTCACAGTCCATGTCAGATCTCCGCTGTGAAACCACGGGGCCCCATGCTGGTGATGCAAGGGGGAGGAGGTTATTCAGTGGGGGGTAGATCCGCCTGCCAACAAGACCTGGGCGTCCGAGGCCATCATCGGGTTATTGTTCTCACTGCACGTGGGACGATGAGCAGGCTGTTGAACCAGGCTCCTGATTCCTCTGCAAACAAGTGTTTCTTGCGCGTCTTGTTGATGTTGCTATTTGTGGCTGCTCCAGGCACCATCCGGCAATCCTGAGCCTGGGAGCTTCCATTATTCTATGGTGGAAGTGTATTCGTTGTGGTTTGGCCAGTATACACATCACGTATCTGGAAGAGATAAGAAGTCTGTTTCCACGGAAAACATGTCTGCCCTTTTACGTGATTTATTTTGCCATGACTCTATACCATTCCCCGTGTTCAGTTTTCCCTTCGTCTTTTACGATCTTTTACTTGATAAAAACGAGTTACCATGTATCCGGAAGCAACACTCCTAAGGATCGCCGTGTACGCCACTGGCCTCGGTGTCGTATATGTATGTATACACCATGATATCTCCTACCATGGCGTATATCTTTTGACATCAAACAAGGTTGTGTCCCTCGCTCTCTACCGGCTTCTACTCCATCCGCTGAGTAAATATCCGGGGCCATTCACAGCCAAGCTCTCCGATTTGTACGGGGCTTTCTATGCCTTCCATACGGTCCTTCACGAGAGAACGCTCGACGACCACGCCAGATATGGTAGTTTCTCTTCATGCCCAAAAGATAAAGCAGCACTTTGTACTAACGGCTATGAACTCTAGGTCCGGTAGTGAGGCATGGACCTAACAAACTGGTCTTTAGCTCCGTCAGGGCTTTGCGAGGTAAGTTGACCACGCCAAGACATTGAACCCGGCACATGTAATTTCTGAAATACCAACTTGGCGCCTCAGATATCTACCAAAACAACAACGTCACCAAATCCAGGGCGTACCTGATATCCCAGCGAGCACCCGGCGTCTACGGCCTCTTCAACGCCATCAACCCATCCCTGCACCAAAAAAAGCGCAAACTCGTCGGGCGGGCTCTGGCCCCGAAATCCCTTCAGGCATTCGAGCCCGTCCTCATTCAGCAAATCGACATCTTTATACGACAACTCCAAAGGCACTGCGGTCCCGACGGCAGCCCAGTCAATATGACCAGCCAGACCAAGTATCTGTTTGTCGATGTCATGGGCCACCTCCTGTTCAAATACCCCCTCAACCTGCAAACCGAACCGACGCACCGGGTCCTGTCATACTCCCGGGCCAACTTCTTCTTCAACATCGGCATGCAGCTCCCGTCCCTGGCAGCCCTGCGCCTATGGGCCCTACAGTCGCTCTGGTCCGTCATCAGCAGGAAGCGCTACCTCCGGACCCTGCAGAAGATTATCCTCGCCCGTCTCGCGCAGGGCCCGCACGTCAAGCAGGAACTTCTTTACATGTCTGCCAAATCCGCCATTCCCCACGACGACAACGAGTGGGTGTGTGACGTGCAGACCGAAGCGGTTTGGCACATGCTCGCCGGTCAGTATTTTGCCATTCATTCGCATGTTCCTTTCTCACACGAATACAGGGAGCGACACGACGTCGACTACGCTCAGCGCTTTATTCTTCTACCTGGCCCGCAATCCGCGGTGCTACGGGCGACTCCGGCGCGAGATTCGCTCCGCGTTCGCCGCAGACGGGGATATCCGGAGCGGCGCGGCGCTCGCGAGCTGCGTCTACTTGCGCGCGTGTCTGGACGAGACGCTCCGCATGTCGCCGGCGATTCCGGGCACGCTCTGGCGGGAAGAGGTGTCTGGGCCCGGGGCCGAGGCGAGGCCGCTCGTTGTGGACGGCCATGTGATTCCGCGGGGGGTGCATGTCGGTGTCAACACGTACTCTTTGCTTCATAACGAAGAGTACTTTCCTGAGCCGTTTGTTTTTAGGCCTGAGCGCTGGCTGGACGCGGCGGCTGGGCAGGCGGATAGGGAGGCGTTTGCGCCGTTTTCGCTCGGCGCGCGCGGGTGCTTGGGTAAGGGTGTCGCTTACTTGGGGACCAGTCTTGTTGTGGCCAAGACGTTGTGGCATTTTGATTTCGAGGAGTCGCTGGGATGTGAAGTGCAGAAGGGTCGGAATGGGGACGAGTTTCATATTCGTGACATGTTTTCTGCGGTGCATGACGGGCCTTATTTGACGTTTCGTGAGGTTGGTCGTGGAGGGGAGTGACTTGGTTTTGTCGGACTGAGGAGATGATGGTTGTGTAGGTGGTCGGTAGGGCTCTAGATATTCATTCAGATGATGGAGAACGCTTTGTACGTATTTAGATGACGATTTAATCTTGATATTTCGCTATAATTTGGAGCGTTTTCTGTTCAGTGATGGATCCTTCAAATTCCCGTCTGCTTCCTTCTCAAGTGAGAAGCAAACCTGATACCCATCCCTACCCTATAGCATTATGTCAGTTTGACATGAGACGTGTTCTAGACGAGGAATATGGGCTCGAGGAATATGCCATAGATTGGCGACATGAATGTGTGAATTGCATTCTGTCCCAATTTACTCCAAGAGGATCTCAACTCGTGAACTAAGCAGCCACCACCAGGCACCAACTTGTTCGACGTCGTCCAGTCAGCCTCAGACCCTGCAGACATGGAAGCTAGCATGTCAACGAGGCCTATCGATACATGTGTAAGTCTTCCCTGCAATAGCATCCTGAAGGAACCATCACACGCGCGATGCAACTCTCACCATCTCGACCCAAACCACTACCCATGTATTTTCGAAATCACCCCTCCGCTGATCTCTTACATCAACTCTCTGAATCTCCCTCGAAAACAGGAGCTGAACCTCCCGCCCGTGGCATCGACTCCGGGCGAATGCATCCAGAGGCCTGGGCATTCACTCACCCAAAGAAACGACGTGGACAGTGGGGGCTGTCAGCACAGGAATGTACAATTATAGGCTCCCATCCGCAAGAGTGCTTTCGACGTTTGTTTCAGCGAGACTCAGGTGCTGGCAGGCAGTCAGCGTAGCATTCATGTATACCAAGACCAGGGCGAGGGATCGACGCTTCAACCTATCACCTTTTATTCGTTGGAAACCACGCTCCCCGAGACCTGGATAAGCTTCATGGCGAGCGGTCAGCAACTAGCCATGTGCGGTAGCCTGCAGAGTTGTGGGTTCGGTGAGGATTGCAATTTGCGCCCGTATACAAAGCTCCCAGATTGACGTGCAGGAGAGCAGGCTGCGCATAGAGTGTGGTAGAGGTAACACCGGATGAAACAGGTTTTTTGAGTGATTTGCTGTTCTAGTCGTGTCTATTTGAGGGTGAACTAAATTCTTACGAGGGAGAGAAAATTGCTATAGATGTTGCTGATGGCGATTTGAAGGTGTGGCGTTTTGCAGCTACTTTTGGATGCGTCTCCCGGCGGCTGGGATGTACTCCGTACCTTGAGCCGTGATTAGATTGTACGAGGTTCTGGAAGGCACACCATATCATTGATGTTCGTTTCTGTCGCCAGGTCTCAGTGAGTAGTTTTTGGGGGCGCAGCGATTCCCCTGGTTGGTGTCATCTGTAATGGGGGGATGCGACGCTTGTAAGACCAGCTATAGATGAGACTCGGAGCCAGCAGTTGACTAGCTGCAGTAGACTATTCCTCTGATGAGTTTGCGGATAATATGTCCTCGTCAAGCCCACGAGTTGCCTCACAAGACACGGTCCCCAAGATATCCGCCTACAATGGATGAGATTGTAAATCTAAGCGTGGGAGCCGTCATGGCCGTGCTGGCAATCGTGGCCGTCGTCGCGCGCTTTTACGCGCGCCATTCCAGGAAAGCCAGGTTGCAATGGGACGACTGGCTCATCGTGGTGTCGCTGATTGCCATGATTGCGACGGACATTCTGGCTATATGCGGTTTGGAAAACCCTCCCCTTGTCCTCCAAACCATCCATCACCACAACTCCTGAGCAACATGAAGATTAACGCTTCTCCCAGCCATCACCGGAAACCCTACAGGTCCCGAGACGGCCACCGTCGTGACTGATACCCACGAATACGCCCCCGAGGACGTCTTGTACACCAAGCTGAGCTGGGCTACGACGGTCATATATTTTGCCATAACGTCGACGACAAAGCTCTCCATCCTGCTCATGTATAACCGGCTCTTCTCAGTGGACGAGCGGTTCCGCCGAATCGTCATGATACTATCTGTGCTCGTGGTAGGCTTCTGGGTAGGCTGCACAGTCGCCGACTTGACCAACTGCGTTCCCATGGAATACGTATGGATCAACAGCCTGTCCGACCCACGGTACTGCTTCAATTTCAACATCTACTGGTTCGCCAGCGGCGTATGCGAGGCCCTGATCGATACTCTGATCCTGCTGTTGCCCATAAAGGTCGTTCTCGGACTGCAGCTCGGCCTGAAGCAAAAAGTTGCCGTGGGGTCAGTGTTCCTCCTAGGCGCATTGTGAGTAAACGTGCTTCGACTTCTGTATAACCCCCCAACCAAGGCTAAACATGAGTGAAAAGTGTCATCGTGTCCGGCTTGCTCAAGACTAGCTTCGGATATATCCCAGGAAGCCGCCAGCCTTCTTTTTCCAAGACGCAGCTGTGGACATCGGTGCACTGTGGCACGGGCATCATCTGCGCCTGTCTTCCCATTTGCTGGCCGCTATTCGGGCGCCTGTGGAAATTGCACCTACCGTCGTGGCCGGGTGCTCTGCAGATCCGGGAGTATTGGTACAGGCTTAGGGGCGAGCACTCGGCAGAGAAGTCGAGGAAGCCTTCGGGGGCAAGTGATGGGGAGTTCCAGCTGTCCAACAACTTCACCAGCCGGGGGTTTACGGTGTCGTTTGGTGGCATTCACGAGGAGCAAGTATACCGTGAAGACTACTCGACAGTGTCTCACGTTCAACATCGCAAACACTCTGTGTCTGCCGTGTGAGGTGGCGATGCTGCATTGATGGTAGGAGAGTGTCGTAGTGTGAGGATTTTGGCAGGGACCTTTGCACGCACAATATAAAGTTCGTCATCGCTGAATAGATTTGATTACTTTTGAAAGACCCAATGTCTTGTAGACGCCATCACCCTCAAGGCGGATGGGAGGAGTGCCGGGAATGAAGATGGACTTGTCGCTTGTATTGGGTGCTGGACTCGCCCTCGTGGCACCAAGAGAAGACTCAGAAGACAATCAACGTCAGTTCTAACTTCTCCGCAAGATGACTCAAGTGCTAGGTAATACCTACCTAGGTAGGTAGATGTGTTGGTAGCAGAAGTACGGAGTAGCTGATGCAGATTTGTCTGAAAGCATTTCAAGTTGGGGGTGGCTGAGCTGCTGATGGAGGAGATTCTTTTTTTTTGTTGGGTGTGATGGTTACATTGGAGAACCAAGACAAAAAAAAGGCACGCTGACGCACAGCATTGAACATACAGGGCTCAAGTGCTGGTGAGAAATGACGAAGACGCCTGGCCGGAAATCATCCACTGAGCTTGTGCATCTTGGCCCCCAGGCCTGTAGTCTGGTCCAATTAGCAGCACTTGAGGCGTCTGGTTTGTTCAGTGCTGTCTCGCAAGTGCAGCCGCCGACCCCTCAATTAATGTCTAGGCACGGAGTACTCCGTGCTTGGGTACATGGCAATTTCCCAATTCCTATTCGATTGCCATGCCTCAAGGCAGATGGCACTCTGCACCTAGGTCGTAACTCGGTGCCTTGCGACACGTCAAGCTATCATGCATCCACGCAATTTAACCATGTTTGATGCCCCGTCCTTGCATGTGGAATGGAGGGTGACTTGCTGATGCTTTCAGGCTCCAATATGCGGGTGGTTATCTGTTTGAGGCAGTACCATGTCACACGGGCCTGGTTCGTTCTTTCCCTGCCTTGTGTATTCCGGTACCTGAGAACTCCTCTCGTAGCAAAGAGATATTGACAGAATATTTCTCTGTCGGCGCCCTCCCCGAGGAAATAAAATCTTAGCCATCTTCTCTCCGAGAGCTCTCACAACAGCATCTTCTCGCCATTCTCGTCAATCATGCACAATCCAGCCGCGGCGTGGGCCCGGATGGCCTTGCTGGGATTGCTTCCCGCCTTGGCATTCGCGCTACACAGATTCAATGCGTTTGAGGCCATCACGAGTTTCTACACAGGCCCAGGCAGCTACAGCCGCATCCTGGCCACTGTGCTCTTGGCCCTGAACTGGAAGAGCCTGCCTTTTGCCTGGAATGTATGGATATAGATGTGCACACAAAATCTGCGAAGCGAGGGCAAAAAACTGACATTTCTCCCCCCACGCAGGTCCGGATATGGCATGCCATGATCTTGCACTTGTTCGTTCGCGAATTCCATTCCCACACGCCCGACAAGCTCTTCCACCCCGTCATCAGCGAGTCGCACGCCTCCATAGGCGAGATTGACTACCGTCTGCACAAGTCAAACTCGACCTACCTCGCCGACCTCGACATCAGTCGCTCGCATCTCGTCTCTCATCTCGTCGCCCGCGCCGGCCATCTGGCCGCGAGCAATGCCAAGACGCGCCTGGTCATGGACCCGTCCAATCCGTCCAAGCCCGCCCGAGGCTCCTTCAATATTGGCATAGGCGGCGTCCACTGTTCGTTCAAGAGGGAGATCAAGCCCTTCCAAAAGTACGAGATGTGGTCCCGCATCTTGTCCTGGGACCGAAAGTGGCTATATATAGCCACACACTTTGTCGAGAAGGGAGCCGTGCTGCCGCGGTCCTGGGACGTCCACAATTGCGGCCGGACGAGATCCAGCCCCGGAAAACCCCAGGACTGGGAAAAGAAGATTTTCGCCACCGCCGTCACCTCGTACGTGTTTAAGCTTGGCCGGCTCACTATCCACCCGGCTATTATGCTCGGGGCGAGCGGCCTTTTGCCGGAGCGTCCTGGGGGGTGGACTTTGGCCGACAATGGCGGAAGCTCTACGCCGGGGGATATCGTCAGTGCCGACGAACTCGGTGACGTCCAGACGTCCGAGTGGACGTGGGAACGGACCGAGAAGGAACGCAGGAGAGGCTTGGAGTATGCGCGACACTTTGCTGCCATGGATGATCTGCACGGTTGGTTTGACGGTGGTGAAGACGGGGCGCTGGGTCGTTTCTTTTTGGGCTAGCTTCTGAGACGTTCCATCAGTCAGACAACTATGTAGTTGCTGCTACATCTCATCTTGGAAAGATTGAGTTCCTTGGATTGGTTTTGGAGGATAATATAGGGCGTCGAGTTGACAGAGGTCATGTGTTAGCGACTTAACACATACCCTACTATAAATAACTAATTAAAAGTTCTTACTTTTATATATATATCTTTTATAAGCATTATAACCGCTTATTTAGTAATATTACTTACAGCTATTTATAAACTATTATACACTAAGAACAGACCAACAACAATATAGGCAAAAGTGCCAAGAAGCCCAACACAAGTAAGTTGCCGATTACAACCTTCAGGGGTCGAAGTAAGATAATTTTATAATTAATTAAGTAGAAAATAAAACCCCACTTAATTGCTAATAAGTAGCCAGCTTCAGAAAGCCCCTCTTTTGCCCACCGGGCTAGTGGGAATTAGAGGCACCGGGTCGGTGGCCCTACTGCTCGCCCTTCTTGAGACCAGGAGTCGTTGATAATACAATCCCGCGACGCGACGTTGCATCAAGCAACGGCGCAGTTACCCTATTTCGAAGTCGTGATAGCAACTGGTAGTGTTGTGTTCCTCATATCAACCTCGAGGCTCGCGATGTTATGGGCCAGCTTCAAAAAGCCCCCAGCGCCCCTCTTGCCCACCGGGTCGGTGGCCTCAGTGCTCGCCACCTAGCGTTGGATCTCTTTGACTGTGATTTGGCTTGTGGAGACACTTTGCCAGGAGTTCAGACTAATCGGACGTTAACGGATAAATAGTATATTTATTTACTATAAAATTAGTAAATAAGAATAGTACTATCCGGTTAGGTATAAATTACTATATAAACTAATTGTCTGTCTGCCTGACCAATATTATACTCAGACGGTTACTTGTAGCCTATAAGGGGGTGGGGGCCCCGCGAGCCAAATCGCAGCCAAAGAGATAATGTCACTGGTCCTAATACATGCATGCAGCCTGCTGCGGTAACTATAATTAACTTGCCTACTTTTTGACGATCAAGGGCGCAACCATGAGGCCATAGCTCGCTTAAGAGCTCGCCGGGCACCAATCGGAATATACCGTCATGTGGTGGTGTAGCAAAACACAATATCTCTAGCTGGGTGCTGGGCGATACGGAGCGGTTAGCGAGCAGGGCCCGTCTTGCCCGAGTCATTCAACTGGCCCCGACAACAAGGACATGCCACGTTCCAGCTACTTTAATTCTTTATGCAAAATGATCAATTCGCTCCCCAAATGCCCCCCTGTAATAGTATTGTATAACGCTGAATGACTCGCAAGACCAAGACTAGATAGATAGTCGACAACCCATGTTAGCCAGGTAATCCCGGTCAAGTAGCCTGCGGAACTTGTTCTTTATATATAGACCTAGATACTTTAGAGATAAGTTTTCAAGGTTGCTATTTACATCCTCACATTTCTAGTATCCTTACTACTAGCATCATCCATGGTTGTTTATTTATTGACTAGGTGTGATTGAACTTGCTACTGGTAAGGACTAACCAAACGCCGATTGATACAGCTAGAGATGTATTCGTCTAAAATAGAAAGACTAACTTTCCCCCATAGCACACCGCGCCGCTAGGCTACTGCCCTTCCAGTTCTGCCCCTGATGGCGGCTTCTCTACAGTCGGCCAAGTGCAGCCAGTGCAGCCGGTTCATGGTCATAATAAGTGCCCGAATATGGACCAAACTTGGCAAGTGCATCGCGGCCATGATAATACTTTTTAGCTTCTGTCTTTCTTCTCGCAAGCTATATCGCATTTCTCCATGGCTTAAAACTGTTTCTTCACATCGGCATTCTTTACAAAGCTATCCCTCACCAAGCCATTTTTTACAAATGTATGGTAATAGCAGTTTTATGGATTCTATTACAGCCTCGACAAATCTGTCTCAAAAGGCCATGTTAATGCGGCAGCAATGCAAAGACTCACTATTGGACACTCGAATTGCGACGGCAACAGCTCACTTTTCTGATCCTAATAATCCCGAGACATTCTATCAACAAAGCGTTAGGTCACATCTACTACATAATATAATTCACGGCACACAGTTACATATTTTATCTACGGCTATTATTGACTACATGTGGAATAAGCAAGCGTTTCTTCAGTTACTAATACTGAACGAGCTGGTGACGTCGCCCCAGGAGCGCCTCGAATGGATATTTTGGGCCGATCGCGATACGGTTATACTCGATTACTGTCGCAGTCCTGCATCCTCTATCGCCGAAGAAATGCGAAGCAATAATAAAACCACAGATACTACGCAAGGTCCAGATATCAACTTGCTTATAACGAATGACCGCAACCGCCTTATAGCAGGCGTCTTTATTATACGCGTATGCGAATGGAACGTCAAGTTTCTAAGCGACGTACTTGCATTCCGAACGTTCAAGCGAGGTGTTGATCTTCCATTCCATGAGCAGACTGCGATGGAGCTCCTTCTCAAAGAGAATAAATATAAAGGGAATGTGGCATATATTCCACAGCATTGGATCAACAATTAGAAAGGGGATACTGCTGAGGACTTTGTAAATCGCGCAGACGCAAGTGATATAGCTTATTGGATAGCTCGACGCGGCGACTTTGCGTTGCACTTTGCAGGATCTGGTAATAAGGGTGGAAATATTATGGAATACGCAGGTGTAGGGGAGGAGGTATTTGATGCTATACAAGGAGGCAATATCTTGCGTAATATAAGTATAAATATTGAGGAATTTTAGGGCACGTATAAAAAGACTTGAATATCGAGATATTATATTATCTCTGCGAAAACAATTAGTATTAGTAGTTTTATATTATATAGTAATACGACTATATAGTGCACGTACGTATATACGTACGTCCTGTGTTTAGCTATAGTACTGTACGTACTATTAGGCTGTACGTACGAGTACATACAAACGCATTCGTTTTGTCCAAACGTCACAACCAAGAGTTTTGTTAATATTAGATGAGATTTTAGGCGATATTTCGCACCTTACCAGCGCGCAATTATGTAACCCTGGCGAGAGCTACACCTCTTAATATAAGTTGTTATAACCTTAATCGGCTTCCACAGCCTCATCAAAGCTAAGAATATTATAGGTCTTCTCTCATATACCAGATAAGGAGAGGGAGACTAGGTACTACAACCAGCGGACTAGGAAGGAGGAATAGCGCTGCAAGCATTACAGCAAGACGTCAACGTATACCTGCTCTGGCAGAACAGCGGCTCCGGCTAAACATCTCACAGACCCTCCCCCTGAAGATCACGGTCTCCCGAAAGGCGCGCCACGGACAGCTAAGCTGGCAAATATACGGACAATGCTAATACTATTATAAGCTAGTTACTAATAATATAAACCTACTAACAGTCGGCCGAGCTTAAACTCTACAAGAGAACTCCATACAACGACTGAAAGTACTCTCCCAGCTAGTATTTAACCTATTTTTAAATACTCGTTATAGCTAAGTCTGGGGCCCTTACAGGTATTCCTCAGAATCGCGTACCAGCTTTGCGCTACGCCAATAACCTATATTAGTACATTGTCCAGATGGGGCATCACCGATATACGCCCTGCAATCTGAATCTCTATACATTTTAACTAATTTTAAATAAGCTTAGGAAGCTATATATTAATTAATTATAGTGTTGCTATTGAACTTACGAGTATATCCTGGCTCATAACGCGGCACCAGAGACGGCCCCGCATTTGAAATATAATGGCAATCCCCCGGGTTAGACATGATCATTACAGCGAGATCTCCCTGACAATTATATTCAGAAAAGATGTTAGCTCGCGCAAGGTTATACTGGGCAAAAGCGCCAGCTATAATACTAGCAGCGGTGAGAATAGTTGTAGTATACATGCTGTAGTATTAGGTGTGAAAGAGAAAAATTCTTATTAGGTGCTGATTATTTGCGGTAGCTCTTGTTAGCATAATATGGGAGGCTATAACGTTTATTTATAGTTATAAAATTATCTTATTACTAGGCTAATAGTCGCATCGCAGAATAGCGTGATTTGGGTAAGTTGGCAGCCTAATATTACGGATCTTATAAAATTTACTTTTTTTACAGAGTTAGTAAATAAAGTTACGAGTTTTTTTAGGGGGGGTTACACCTAACCCTGTAAAGGGTTTAATAGTATGTGGCTTCTAAGATAAATTTACTTTAAAGCAGAAAACCTTCTTTTGAGGATTATATCCCCAATTACTAGTGTAATTAACGTTATAAGTTAACAGCGGAACAATCGGGTAATAGCTTCAGGATCGACTTGGAATGCGGGCGAGACCACGCAGATATACTGCGTGTGTAGGCATTTTAGGTTTCGGTGTGACTCGGCGTGAGTTACAGGCGCAAAGTCAGTTTACCTCTATAATAACAGTGGCTGAGGCTGTCGCGAGATGGCCTTGGCTAGCGGCCGCGGCGCGGCACTAATTACGCTGGTATATTTAACGCGTTACGATGCGTAGACGGTCTACTTTTCTAGTTTTCTACTATTAAACCTTAATAAATAGCGTTTTACTTTGTTACCCTCCTTTTCTACTACGAGAAAAGGTAAAAGTCTGCCCGTACCAAGAAGATAGCATGTTGGATTATTTGTGGCGTGTCGCTATTTTGCAGGAAGCAACATGGAATCACCACAGGTCCTCGATCTTGGATGCTTGGACGACCTACCAAACGCGTGCCTCTATCTTCCCCCTCGGCATCAACAAGCTAACGGGCACAGGGGATTGAAAACGGACCAAAAAGTATTGGCTACGCTTCAGATCCCATGCCAAGTCATTTCCTCGGGCTTGAATTCTAAGCGTTGCCATGCTCAGACAGAACCGAAGGCGCTCCTCGCCGAGCTTCGGTCTGCTCTCCAAAACAGCGACTGCAATGTTGTCAAGATTGGTCCGTCGGCTTCACCTCTCGCCAACTCGAATCAAAGTCAAGGACGCGAATACTAACGACACGAATGTGTGCCAAGGCGCCATGTCATCCATTGCCTCTGTTCAGGCCACATCTGACATCTGGAGGCAATGGCCAAGGATGGCATGCGTTCTCGATATGGAGCCCTTCTTAAAAACGGGACAGGAAATACCAAATGGAGTGCTTGTGGCGCTCATAGAGCATGTTCTGCCATCCATCACCCTTCTTTCCGCCACTGTTGGCGAAGTCATGGCCCTGTTGGAAGGGGCGTCCATTGAAGCCGGTTTTCCGACCGGCATACAAGGCATCGTGGCACTGGGGAAAAAGTTGTAGAGCCTCGGGCCCAGGTATGTCATTGTGAGGAGAGAGATGTTTGACGAGCCCGAGCAGACGACTGCACTCCATTTCGTGCTCTGCGGCGCTGGGGAACCCGTCGTGGAGCGATTGCGTTGTGAGAATCCGAAAGGCGTCTTGGGCGTGAGCTACTCTATCCTCTGTAAGGCCTCGTCGAATTTTTAAAGCCGTCAAGTGGTTTCGACATTGACAAGCTCCGTCCAGCGGCAATCGCGGCGAGTTTGGCAAAAGGACGGACTGGGCCAGATGCGGTGGTGGCGGGCTTCCAATTTGCACAGGAAATGCTTTAGAAAGGAAGTTATTTCGATTGATCGACTTCTGCCTAAAAACAGATAATGTAGAGAGGTAGGGCTGATTGTACAAACTCGATCAATGTGATTTATTATTAGTTGTACCTAAACTTGAGAACCGGGAAGTCACAAAAAGAATATATCAGGCCAGAAAAAACTTGTAAACGAATTCTTAGAATATCTTTAAGCACTTTTCTCTAAGTTTGTAACATTTTCAGTCAGTTTTTACTCTCGGTCTAGTCCAGCTTGTTCTAACAGCTAATAGCCACGCAAATATTGGGCGAAGCACCGTCCCTGTCCTTGCAGACGTTTGTCTTAGCAATACCGTTTATGACGACTCGCTTTTAGACGTAACTTCAGTAGGTCCTGGCAGTCAAAGCGATTAGCTTAATATCTTAAGTTGGCATTAAGGATATTAGAACTTTTTAAGCATACCTTATTCAGCTTTTGGCATACAATTATAATCGTTAAAATCACCCTTTAAAGAGCAATAAAATCGATTACCGCAGTCGTTATCATTTTCACAATATTCCCTGATAACTTTCATGCAGTTGAGTAATTGATCATGCTCTTTCTTGCCATGATCCTCGCAAATCTTTCGGTTAATTGTACAGAGGTCCCTATTTGTCGGACCAAATTTCGCGTCGCAAAGGTCCAGAAGGGCTTTTTCAAAGTCGCTTTGTGTGGCTATAACCAGTCCAGCGGAAGCAGCAAAAATAATGCTTAGATACTTCATCTTGATAAATGCCGTAATAAGTAGCTTGTAGTGTATATACGTATTTAGTGAATAAATCAAAGAGTAGAGAGTTAAAGAATATAGAGAGTTAAGCAGTTTACTAAATATATATACTTGATTTGGTGCTTACTAAGTATTCTATAAAACCTGCCTAATATTAGTATATAAATGCATATAGAATGCAATTTCTTGGTAATTAATGCAATAAGTCAAATATCGTATAGCTTTTTAATGCAATCAAGGAAAGGTAAAACCTAGACAGTAAGGGTATAGCGTAAGTAACTGACTCGCTGTACCCCACGGCTAGTTTAATCGAGAACATAACTTTATTTCATCCATTTTTCGGCACTTGAAAGGGCGACGCATAAGCGGTAGTAGTTAGGTAGGCCCATGCCAAGTTCTATATCGTCCCATAATCCACATCTCTCGTGACTTGTAACAGGGCATAATAAGATTAAAATTAGGGTCTTGGGCCTGGACAATTGTTTCAGTAACTGGCCTTTGACACACCGCGGTGGTATGGATACAGGATTCTGCGTTGCTAGTATTGTATTGATAGTTTTAGAAGGAACTAATATGCTGCATAGACGACACATAAAATATGACAAATTGAAGCTTATCCGTCGGAATAACCGAAGGATCTGCTACCATGGATCCGAGGCATAATTTGGGAAGTGTAGATCCCTCAATACCTTTGTCAAGGCCAGCTGCGCCAGCCATTGCCCCCCCTGTTGTTGACAAGGTTGTGGGAATTAGGACCGTGCTGGTAGTGAAGCTGGCGACCCGCCCCCTCGTTCCGGCGGTTCAAGGTTTGTTGGCCGCGTCTGGGTGCGCGCCAAGCATTATATACCCAGCAGCCCACGTGCAGGCGCCAGCTTGAGCGGTGGCTCTGGTGGTGCGTGTGGCTCTGGCTTCAACATTCATCGATTGATAGGAAGTACAAGTGGGACGGGAAACATTGGGCGAATCAAAAGTGGTAAAATTCAGACCCGCGTAAGATTCAGGCCCCCGAATCATGCTACGCCCCATTTATAGTGAAGGGGGTCCAGACTCGGCTGTCCCGCGCTCTTCCGCGACTTACAACTTCGTACGATCAAGACTTAACGCTTCCCCACCGTTCGAAACTTTTCCGCTACTTAAATTATGTACAATATAACCCCTGTGTAATTAACCACCCGTGACCGAACAAGGTTAATAAAAGCTAATAGAGCATAGAGGCCTTCTAATATCAGCAATCCAGCTACTAAAAGTTGAGGCTTATTAAGTAATTTAGTAGGTTCTAGTAAGAGTAATAGTAAGGTATACTACCTAGCTTACTGTTTCTCAAAAAAAGTTAGGTACTTACTCCCCTTATCTTCCTTAATTAACCAGTGCTCTTAATTAGCTGTATATTCCCCTGTAAAGTTACGGGTGGTTAATTAAACAGGGGTTATACTGTATTATCATGCAATACTCTGCTCATGGCTTGGCAGCATAAACTTTAGAATGTCTAGCTGTGCTTGCATTGAAAACTGAAATTACTCCTTTATTATCAATACGTAATGTAAATTCAAGGACTGCCTTAATGCTATCCGAATTCACTATTTATAATGCCCTTTGGAACGCATTTTACCATGTAGCGCTCATCAAACAGCTTTCAAGTATCAAACCTCAAGGCTCTATCTAGTCTCAACAGTTCGCCGCGAGTATGCGTTGGACTAACTTTTTTACGTTGGGCGAGGTTTTATGGCTCTCTTGCCTCGGTTCTGCCCATGCCAGGACCCTGTCAAAGGAGGGCATTGTCGGTAGACAAACCTCTCCGCCTCCTGGTGGCTTCGTCTGGCGCGGGGATCGCAGATCCCCGCGAGAGATTCGCGCCACTGGGGGATTCCGGCCTCAAGGTGACGGCTGGGAAAACTATGACTCATCTTTCGATCTGACCCGGCACTACACCGCTGGTCCAAACGGCTGCGGCCTGGACGACTTTGACGAGCCTGGTTTTGTCTTTCGGACCGCGTATGTGTCGGCAGCCCAACAACGGGGTACAGCAGAAAATTATGGCCAATAGCTTTACGAAATTCGTGCAACACCAAATATCCTGGACAATCAGGACGCCGAGTCTGAAGTGATGGCTCTGGCAGGTCTCCATTGAAGACAAGTACAAAGATACACACGAATAAGAGATACCGACGATAATAGAGTTGATGAATCAAGTTGGACTGATAATCCGGAATACGATGCCCAATTATATGAGCGGGGGGATCATGCCCATCTATGTCGCGTTAGTACCGACTTCCCCCGTGTGTTAGCCGCCGAATCGGATCCGGATAGCAGCGGTAGCGAATCGGATTCGGATAGCAGCGGTGAGGCCGGCGCACAACGCCGCCTATTTAATGCAGCGGATATATGGATGGACCAAACCGACGGCATATTCGAACTATTTGGCGAATTTCCGCCTACCTGGAGGGAATATGACCCTAGGGAGGATATTCCCGGACCGGACCATCCTGCAACCCCGGAAGCTGAAGATGCGCAAAGTAAGAGCGCTTGGAAGACACTTCGGGGCATCGCTCCGCCATGTAGCATTCTTGCTAACAACTACCAATAAAGTCGGTGCACTGCTGCAGAACTATATCGATATGGGCGCCCAAGAATTGGAAAGGCTGTTTCCCGGCGCTAACCAGGCTGTGCAAGAACTATTCAATATCGAACCAGTTGCTCTTGGATGTCCCTCCCTCTCTGGGTTCGGGTCAAAGGTGCGGAGGCTGGACCAAAGAGGTAGGCACTTTTGTATAACACCAGTGATTGGGGTTTTGAGTTGACAGTTTATAAGCAACGGCGAGCAAACATGGTTGCTGCAAAATACTTTCAAGTATCAGAAAGAAGACTAAGGCAAAAGGTAAGTGAAACACGGCCGAACAGAAAATAATTACTTGACACGAGAACATGTTGCCTAACTTCCACAGCCAACAAAGGCGGGGATGGACCGCAGGTCGAGCGTCCCGAGGAGACTCTTGTTGAGCCGTCGGCCTGCAACCTCGAATATATTGATGTCGATTTTCTGTTGGCTGATGAGCGCTGGGCTGGCACCGACCACCAGTTGGATCTTGTTCTTCACGGAAAGTTTGCCAAGTCGGCATCAGAGCCGATCCGCCTCGGGAGCGACGTGGACCGAGGATGGCACCACATCCAGCATATAAATCTCAAGGAGGAATTCAACGCAGAGACCATCTCGTTCAAGAGCATCAAAGGGCTCGAACTGTGGAGTGGAAAGGATGAGTTATGGGTACAAGGTGCGTCACCTCTTTCGAATCTCTAACAATAATTGGCATGCTAACAAACCGTTTTGCCAGGTTTGCGGCTCCGAGCGAGGTGTGCCCTTTCACAACACTACATGTCCGTAGACAAATTTGCTGGTTTGGATGAGAAAATGTCGGCAAAAGAATGGAATACTATCTGGTCTGGCGAAATCAAGCCAGAAGACTGGGGCACCACGCGCTGCGAGCAAATTGACCGTCTCGAACTAGAAATCCAGCTGAGAGACAAAGCGTGGGCCGGGACCGACGACGCGCTTGATCTCATTATTCTAGGAGAATTCATCGGCAAAACCTCCCACACGATCCATATGGGTCAAGACATGAACCGGCGGATGGCGACACACCGAAAAGATCCCAATGTCCTCGTTGAACGGGCCGTCCACCTTCACAGGCGCCAGCGACATCACAGGACTAGAGCTTCGAAGCGCCGCGGGTGATCAGATCAAACTACAGAGTATGCCTTGCCATTCTTCCGACGCGAGTCATTCTTCACGGTTGTGACGCAAGCCAAGTCCCCAAGCTAACACGGCGCCCCTCGCGACTTTATCTAGGCATCAAAGTAACGGCCAAGTGCGCCGACTCGCCCACCGAGGCCTTGATTGACCATAAATGGGAGTCTATCAGTCAGTGGGTCAAGGCGGAAAAGGAAAGCTACGGCACGATCTGGCACGGCGCCATCGAAGCCAAGGACTGGAGCTGGAGGCCTCCCTGCTACGAGTTTGACGAGTTAAAGGTCGCCTTTCACCTGGTCGACGCCGCATGGGCGGGAACCGACGGCCTTATCCAAGTGAAATTCGACTTTGATGGGCCCAAGACCACGTTGGCAGATAACCCTAACAGAGATCACCGAGCTACTATTGACATTAACCTTGATACCGTGTTTGGCAAAAAGGTTATTTCCGTTGATCAAGTCAAGCTTATTGACATCTGGACAGGAACCGACCAGATCTATATTGATAGTACGTCTGATATAATCGTATCCTTGACCCTAAATAACTAACCTGTTTGTGATTCAGGCATTCAGTTATTGGGGCGATGTGCAAAGTCCGGGAAGCAGGCCGTATTTGACCGATACAAGGATCTAGATACAAAGATGTCGAGCAGCAGCGGCTTTACTTCGGTTTGGGTTGGTGAGGTAGGTTTTACGGGGTGGGAAGCAAAGAAGTAAAGCTTGGCAAAGTGTCGCACTTCTAGGACCGTTCCTCAGCCGTTCCTCATGGCAGCTTCTATCAGTACACAGAATTTCCTTTCGTGGCAACATGATCTCGTGCTTGAGGCTCTTCGTCAACAAAGACTCGGGTGGTAGTGTGCTCGATAGCTATGGCTTAAGCACAACCAGCAATGCAAGTCGACATGTTGGTGAACGCCGCAACCAGAGATGGATGTTATTTGAAGTTTTTCTGTTGAGACCGAATTGATTTGGAGAGAGTATTATTTTGATCACGCTACTTGTTGTCGGTTCAAGACCGCAGCAAAGAATAAAAAATTTGTGGGAGAGAGTATTTAACTTCAGTGCCGCAAGTACGTATTAAGAGACAATATTCGCATCGACCTCTGCCAGTACACACCCTTCTTGTCCACCTAAGTGATGCTCGTCCTCGCCCGAGTCCCTCAAGGCCAATTCTCCTACGCCCTCTATTACAAGAACGGTTGCCCATAAGCTAGCCAGCTTCTTCAAGGAGGTCGCATCCGCATCCGACGCGGTAAGTCGGTCCCATGTTGCGGACAGGAGAGTATGAAGTTCCTGGCGTGTGATGACGTCCACGGAACCGCTGTAACGGAGGAATATATCTCTTCTTCAGACATTGAATTGATCATCCGCATGATATCAGCCTCGGCCTGAATAGGGTCCCCACTCTGGCGTTCCGAATTTTCTGGTGGATTTCCGGGCGCATTGCTATCTGCCGTTCTGGAAGTTGTTGTTGGCATGAAGCAGAGCTAGATCGACTCCTGCCTAAAAAACAGATGGTGTAGAGAGGTAGGGCTGATTGTACAAACTCGATGTGATTAATCATTAGTCGTACCTAAACTTGAGAACCGGGATATACCGGAGCAAACACGCATCACCACAGTACGCAAAAAAAAAGAAAACATACAACACCAGGTATTCGCTGGTCGTCACCGACCCAACTACTAATCTAGCGCTCGCCAGGTTATCGTACGAGATCAGACGGGATCGTGAGTTCTACTGGCGGCTGTGGTCGTATGTGATTGCTGGTGGGTCAGATTGACCTATAAGCACTGGGAGGTGATCTAATATCTATTTGATAACGTCAGGGGTTTTCGCATTTTCTAGAAACTACAATGTTGACTTCTTTTTGCATACAAACTCCACCACCATCCTCCAAGTCGACTTGGTATACACGAACCCACAGTCATATTCCCAGTCCGCTCCTATACAAGACAATACATGAATCTTCAAGCAAAACAGGTCCACAATTCATCAGCAGTTACTCGGCCGTATCGCCCTGAGCGCATTCCCCGTCTGCCCTGCGCCCGCCGCCGCAGCCATGTACGCATCAATCGCCGGCAACACCTGCGGGCACCGGTCGTTGTTAATCGCCCGAATCATGGCGCTCACCTGGCCGGGCGACATGCGCGCGCCGCGCCTCGACAGCGTCTGCAGCCCGTCCACGACGAACTGAAACGTGCCCTGCGTGTCGAGGACATTGTTGGCCTGCCGGACCGTCGCGTCGCGGTTCCTGCGCGGCCCCGTGAGGAACATTTGGTCCAGCACCGCCTTGTGGTTGAGCTCGTCGTTTTCGGCGGCGAGGGCGCCGCGCGCCTGCTGCTGGAGCTGCTGGGGGCTCATGGACTCGGCCGTGGACAGGAACTGCGACACGACGCCCGTGTCTCTTTGCCAGGAGCGGGCGGCGGCGTCGATGGCTTGCGCCGAGGGCTGGCGCGCGCGTTTGGACAGCGCTTCGCTTTCTTGCGAGAGTTGATCTTGGGGAGCTGGCTGGCTGGCGGCGAGGGCGTGTGCGTGGACGGCCACGGCGAGGATGACGATGAGGGTTGGCGGCTTCATTGCGATTGGGGGTTTTAAACTACTCGAGGGACTGACTGATTGCTGGTATGGCAAACTGTGTACCTCGCATCAAGGGCCAGCCTCGACGCAGGGTTCTGATAACAGGGAAACTTGACAAACTTGCGAGATTGCGAGTCTCTCACAGGACGGTTTTATTATTGGCGGTCACTCCTTTTCTTTATGCACTGATTAGCTTAGCGTATGCTCATGTAGCAACGCTTGAGACGCAGCAAGGACAATGAATTAGGGTTTTGTGAGTTTGAACCAGGATAGAGCGGTCGTTTGAGAATCCATCGCCGATCCAGGCCCTACATGTGACCTGATTTTCCGTTTCAGAAGATCATGTTCGCCATTCGGTGTCGTGCCTGCCGCGGCAGTCAGAGATCGGCACTTGGGCACTTCGGAGTTGTTTCGAATGTAGTCTCAGTAGCCCAATTCACTCTCCAACGACATTATGGGCCGTCGGAACTATGTGGGTCAGGAGATTGTCGGGAATCTTTTGTACATCGCTGACATCTGGAGTATGGGCTATCGGTTGCGGGTCTCTGGTGTTGCGGGTTGCGTTTCAAAGTCCATCTTGGGTAGTGGCCAGGTCGGCTTGCGAAACAACGGACAACAGTAGCTCAAGGTAACAGCTCTTGGTTTCTTCTTTTCTTCCTTCATGATTCTACACATGGTTATAATGGCTATTGCATCTGTTCAGACCAAAATATTCAGCTGCCGGATGGTGAGACCAGTGGCGTTCATCCGGCGCCTTTATTATAGCTTAGTTATGCATAACTACCCCCTCTCCGGTACACCGTTTTGTACCGCTCGATTTATTAATTGCAACCTTGAATATACGGTTTTGTAAACCCTGCTTTCTGCGGCAAAAAAAGTAAAATGTGAACAGGGGTTTCGCTTCGCACCAAGATTCGAGACAAGGTTACTAGCCGTGTCCGCATCTTCGCCACACAGGATTGCGTGGGTGTAGTACTCACTATGAACATTAATATAACTCCCGAAGAGCCTTCTAAGTTTCCAAGTCTAGGTCTAGGTTTTGCAGCAGTCGTTTCTTAGAAAGCTTTTCCATAAACATGTTGACCATGCGCTCTGGCCTGGTGAGTTTTGGCTTCTTTTCACCACGTAACGACCCCTAGATCTTTCAAACATGTTGACCATCGCATTATAACCCCACAGAAAATTGCCTGGGTCCTTGGCACCCTCGGAGGGTTACTTGATTCCCCGATCTATGCAGGGATACCTCTCCGACTTGACAAGATGCCTCGGCAATTAGCTCCCTCGGTAGATCAACTCGTATCCAGTTCCATATTTCAATGCCGAACCCCTCAAGACATTCGGCAATGGCTCCATTTGTGTGACAGGGGATCTCGGCGTCATAGACGTTGACCTTGGATATGTTCCTGACATCCTTCTAGCGTTCAGTATGTGCGTGAAAATGGGTTCGACCCCGGCGAGATTCCGGTCCGGGTGAGCGGAGGGCTGGTTAGCTGCTGCCCATCTCACCATTGCTAACCTGCAATTTAGACATGGTATCATAAAACTGCAAAATGAAGATGGTTAGTCCCTGTAGCTCGCTCTGGCCCCGTCTCGGTTTGCCGAAGCGGAATGCAGAGGACTTGGGCCAGAGTTGCTGGGAACAGTCGCAATCTGCTCAACATGACTTTGGCAAATGTGAAATGATTTGCTGTATTACCTGCCGTATTCTCGAGTGCATTACTGTTTTCCCCTCTAGTTCATCTGCAAGGAGGGAGTCGAATGAGAAATCACTATATACGTACGCCCATCGACTTATTTTGTTATTAAACCCGAGCAATGGCCACCTGCGACCGATAAAGGTACGCGACTTGAGCTATGTTCCATAAACAACCGATATTAGTCTGTTCAACCATAACCACCGACGATGTCATTTATCTCTATCCTATTTCTCAAAGTCAGATTGGTGGACAGCCGCGGAGCAAGACGCAGGCCGAGCAAAAAATCTCACTCCATAAAGGTCAAGTTGAACCTCGAAAGCACTAATCGCCCTGCTTCATCACGGCTTTTTGTACTCTGGGAGCCCAGAGGCTACGCTTCTCATTCTTGTCTTGCGGATCCATACGTCTGATATCGCAGAGGGGTTCATTAAAGCCGGAAAGAGACTTGCGTTTCGCGACGCCCATGGCGAAGACTCCCAGTCTGCACTTGTCTACACATCGCACCAGAGGACAAATTCTCCATCGAGCCAGGCGTTGATATCTGGAAGATCGCACACATGGGGAACGTCGAGCTGAGCGGTGGCCACGGGGCCTGCAAGGGCCAAAGCCAGTGGCGGAATCAAGATTCAAGAGGGAGGGGGACAGGAAGCTCAAGCACTCTTATCCTCCTCACCGGCAAGAAAAGTTTGGAGACGGGGAGTTTCTATAAATACAAAAAGTCAGTGTGAGTTGGAGGCCCGAGGCAGTCCTCGCTCCGTGTCCTACCTCGGGCCTCGCGATGCCTTCTTTGTTGTTGTGTAGCCGATATTGTCCCGACGCCTTTGTTGAATGTTGGCGGCGACGTAAAGCGCGCCCACGCTCTGCCTCTGAGAGATGCATGTTTCATCACCCTGCCTTCAATCGAAGTCCTCTCGCACGCAGCTTCAGGCTTCGCCGTTACACCCTACTGATAACCGCTCTCTCAGCTCCCCGCAAAAGCTGCAACGAGGACAACCATGGCTGTTCCTTTGACGTTGTGAGTGAACCACTGTGAGACCTGCCTAGGCGGATTCAGCTGATTTACTGGATGAAAAGTCTCGTGCTGGTAACAGGCATCGCCGGAGACAGCGCTCTTCCGGATGGTGGCCTAGGTAATATGCATCAATATCTATCACAGCACTTCTCCGATGCCCACCGAATCGTCTTCAACACTGTTGAATCCTCTGCGGAAGACGTCATGATAACCGTGCCTGACTTGCGAAACTCGGCCCTGAATCTATTGCAAACGCTGGATAGGAATAAGGCCAAGTTGGAAGGACAAAGGGCAGCAGATGTGACAAACTATGACGACGGTCCAAAGCAACAGGTACGAACTATGGACACCCAACCAGGGCTGTGGTGCTCGAGTGAAGCACGTTGTGGGATTTTACTCTCTTCTGGGAGGTAATCCTTTCTAATGTTGGTGTTTCAGGGACCGAATATCCCTGCCCCCAAAGTGGTATTTCTCTGCCATGATATTGGAGGATTCGTTGTAAAACAGGTATGATGCTTACATCGGAGCTCTCGTTGAAGATTCTCACAGTGTACCCCCAGGCCCTTCTGCTGGCGAATTCAGAACCCTGCTTTGAATGGGTAGCACGCGCAACGGCTGCTGTGGTGAGACTTCGACTCTGTGTAATCTGCCGAGAACTCTGAATGTAACCGGTAAAATAGCTTTTCTTTGAGACGCCTCACACAGTGCCGACGCATCTGTCCTGGGAGCGCCTGATGGTAAGGATGCTTGGTCAGACAGAGTCTGTGTTGGATTTCGCCTCATTTATACGTTATTTGCCCGACTATGCGTCTCAACTCGAGACTGATTTTGAAGGAATTTCTGGAACTCATCACATGATAAACTTTCTGTCTCGTGAGAGTGATTATGCCGTGGTATGTTACCCTTCTGGCTCTCCGAGTCGCTAGCTTGACAGATTACCAACAAAATAGGTCACTCGAGACAACATCCCGCGTCCAATCTACAGGTGTGATCAGATACACTGCTTGGATTGCGAGCCAAAAGAGATGTGGAAGGTCAGCGACCAAGTCTCATGGGCCGACACAATACGGCGCGTTATCAGTACCCATCTCAGTCTCGACAGCAAAGGCAAGTGCCTCATGATGCCTTTCACGAAAGTTGTATCATTCTAACTACTCTTCTCAGACCCACAAGAAGTTACGCGCAGTTTCTCGACGTCTTTGGCGCGGCTTCGTCCAGGATTGCACCAACTTGGAACGCCAGCACACCGCTCGATCCGGAATGATTTCGCAAGATGGGCCACATGGGAAGAGTATAATGACTGGGGTTCGGGCACAGAGAACCCGGTGCTTCACATCGTGGGACTACCTGGGACCGGGACATCGCTTTTGGCTACCCAAGTCACGAGCCACCTGCGAGAAGGTGGTAACCTTGTCCTTTCCTATTCAGCATGTCATAGATCCAACCCGAGAAACTCGACGGTGAGTCTCTGGCATTCTTTCTGCCAACAAGCACTCCTATCGCCATCTTCATATCGTTCTACCACACCCCTTTGCTCATGGCTCAGTAAAGAGGGCATCTTCACCAAAGACACGTTCAGGGGCGTGTTGCGTTCGATACTATCAGGCTGCGCCGGAAAAGCGACATTTTGTATTATCAACGGCCTTGACCACTATACCGCCGAGGCGCGGGACGAACTGCTCCGCGATCTCGGCGAGATGAGAACTTCGTCTCAAGGCGAATTCAAGGTTCTTACTGTTGGCTCCGCCCTGTATGTGCAGTATGGGAAGCCCGGGTATCCGCTAGTAGTTTACTTACAGGAACGAATACTAGCAGCTGGAGAGCTAGAGCGGCTTGCTAAGACAAGGATAAGAAGCATGGCTGCGGTTAACCCGGCTTGGAAGACCCTTGATCTTGAATCCGAACAAGTCAAAAGGCTGTGGACGGGATCCGCTACACTCTTTGAATTATGCCAGAAGATGGACTTTCTCGAAAAGGGCGAAACCCTGTCCACCACCGGTGAGGCGATTGCCATGATCGCCACTCTTCCCGCGGACTTTACAGTCTTCTTCAGAACGCTAGCGACTAAATATGGCTTCTTACATGATGGAGGCTTGGGCGCAGCGGTCTTGCCCTGGCTTATTGGTTCGGTACGGCCCATGACCGTGCCGGAGCTCGCGGTCTGTGCCGCTCTTGCTCGCACGAGCACTGAGACGCTCACATTGCAACACCTACAAAAGTCCATCCTATGGGACTTTCGCAGGGACCTGGAGAATGAGCTTGGTCCAATCATCCGGATCTCGGGCGAGTTGGTGGAAATGCGGCACCGCATCTACCAAGACCTCGTTCTCGCAGACTTCAACGCTCTAGGCAAGGGCGATGCGCATCTTGATATACTCACCACGTGTCTCATATACCTCAGGCAAATCGGCCCATCGTGGAAGCACAGCACGGAGTTCCGGCAAGAGCATAGACTGGCAGAATACGCGGCTCTTCACTGGCCGCAACATTACCATGAAGTTAGGGACAAAGCCACCGCAAAGCCGGTGGTGCTATCACTTCTCCAAAATGAGGAGCAATTCACAGTATGGCTGGACATATATTCCCACTATGCGGCGCGATCCGCCGAAGAAAAATCATTTCCAAGGACACCGATTCAAGTAGCCGCGTACTTGGGATTGACCGAGGTTCTCTCCGAACTTGTCGCTAACTTACATCCATCGAATGAAGATACGGAGCTAACAAAAGCCATGGAATACGCCGCAAGTAAGGGTCATGCGAATGTGATTCGACTTCTTGCCGAACTCGGCGTCAGAGCCGAGGGCGCGCTGCTCCGAGCTTCCTGGCTCGGCGACAACGCAACTGTGACTGAGCTGCTCAAAACCCATCGTACATACATAAACTCCAGAGGCGGACCGGACGGCGTCTACACCCCCCTTCTGCAAGCAGCCCGTTGTGGACATGTTGACAGCTTTGCAAAGCTCCAATCTGAAGGGGCTGATCTTAACGCTGTGGCAGCCCATACGAATCTCACTGCACTGCACCTGGCGGCAAGGATTGGTCAACAGGCGATTGTTCAGATCCTGATTACCGCTAAAGTTCCCCTGGCGAGCGTCGATGAGCAGGGCTATAGTGCTCTTCACTACGCGGCAGAAGGGGGGTTCGAGGAAATTGTGAGATGTATGATCATTGCCGCAAATGACGCGGCAACACTGGCGGATGAATCACGAGCCTCGCAAGTGCTTCTGGCAAACGACCAGACAAGGGATTCGAATACCCCGCTGCATCTAGCAGCGTCGAATGGACATTTGAAGACTGTGGAAACACTACTTGAGATGAAAGCCGAGCCAAGCATCCTGAATGACCGCAAATACACGCCGCTCCATTGTGCTGCCGAAGGAGGGTTCCCGTCAGTGGTCAAGGCACTCCTTAAAGTTAGCACTGTGACAGAGAATCAAGGAGAGCAGTCGATGATTGAGGTTCAGCCGTCGCCAGTCGAACTGGCTGTCAAGAACGGCTATCTTGGTACCGTGACGGAGCTACGGAGCTCGTGCTTCTATGACAACAGCGAGGTTCTTTCCCCAGCATTCGCCACCGCATGTCGAGAGGGAACCAACGACTGTGCCTTATACATCCTTGAGTGGTATAACGAAGTCTCCTTTATAGGCGGACCATTTCTGGACGTAGACGGAAATACCGCGCTCCATCTCGCCGCACGGCACGGCAATGTGCGGCTATTTCAGAAGCTTATGGATTCAAAACACGTCCCGATTGACTCCTTGAACAAGAAGGGATTGAGTCCCCTTCACATTGCTGCGTCTTCCGGGAGCCTTGCCATCATACGGTTGTTCAAAGATGACTCGGCTCTCGGTGGCACAACGGCCAACGGAACAGGGAGGACGCTTCTTCATATGGCCGCAGAGGCGGGCTACCTCCACGTCGTTGAGTGGCTCCTAGACTACACATCACTGAAGAAAGAGACTGTCACGGCAGTTAAAGACACAGCCATAATGCTTGCGGCAGTGGGCAAGCACGAGCCAATCGTTAAGCTCCTGCTAGATTCCAAATATGCAGTACCGACTGGCAATCTCCTGCATGTAGCGGTGCTGAACAGCTGGAAAGACGTCACAAAGCTTTTGGCATCGTGTGACGTCTCTGTTCTCAACTGGATTGACGGCACCACCGGTAACGCTGCCCTACACCTCGCAGTGGTGATCAAAAACCCCGCCATGGTAGAGGCGCTTTTAGCGGTCGGGGCCGATCCCAATCTTGGAAATAATGAGGGTAGGCTGCCTATATCAATGGCCGTAGAGACCAAGAATCTGGATATCGTAACCGCGCTTCTCGACGGTGCACCTACGCTTGACGTCGACCAGACCGATATGGATGGTCTGACACCTCTCCTGAGAGCATGCAAGGTGGCGTATGAGAGCGGACATGGTACCGCCAAGATCGTCCGAGAGCTCTTGTCTAAGCGAAAAGCCGATATTAATCTGAATGCCAAATGTCCTGGCAATGATGAAAAGTATGCGGGAATGACTCCCCTCCATCTGTCTGCGCTCATCCTTTCAGAGGCTGAGGAAAGCAACGAGGACATCATCGGCGAGGAAGACGATATTTTCATCCACGCCAAGAGCATTGATGAAGAAAAAAAGAGCGATGATAAAGCGAAGGATGAGCTCCAACAAGAAAGCGACGAACCGGACGACGAGCTCCTCAAGTTGCTCCTCGACTTTGGAGCGGACCCTAACGCGAGGGATGCCACGGGCTCTACACCTCTTCTGCTGGCTGCGGAAGCCGGACACATCAAGGCACTTCATGCTTTGCTAGATCACGATGCCGACCCTAATATCAGCAATACTAGAGAGACCACGGCGCTGCACATTGCCGCTCAGTCTGGCCACGTCGCCTGCATCAATCTGCTTGTGAAGAAGGGTGCAAATATGAACGTAGCCAAAGTGGACGAAACACCCAACCGCGGGCTTTGTGGTATTACACCACTGGTACTCGCGGTAGCCCTAGAGCGGCTGGGTGCCGTCAAGGCATTGCTTCGTCTCGGGGCAGATATCGGACGTGCCGTACACATTGCCGCACTGTATGGCGAGTTGGACATTTTCAAGGCCGTCCATCGTAAACGCCCCGATCCGAATATATTCGACTCTGGCTTGGGAACGCTGCTTTGCCTTGCTGTGACGGCAGATAGCATGGACATGGTCTCCCATCTTCTAGAAAACCCAAAAGTCGCGACAAGTATGGCTAATCCCATCGGCCAGATGCCCCTGACGATTGCCGCCATTATGGGCAATCACGACATAGCCAAGTGTCTGGTCGAGAAAGGAGCCGATCCGGATAAGCGAGATCACGAAGGGAGGACGCCGCTGGACTATGCAATCCTGTTCGCCGACGAGGAATTGGCGAAATTTCTTTGTCAGCATACAAGACTTGGTTTTCCACTGGACGGCGTCCGTGGGCATAGTCCGTTATATTTGGCTTGTCGGATGCCAAACGATGACATTTTCAACGATATGAATGAAGCTTGCAAAAGACTTCCATCCGAGGAGTATTTGAAGTTGTCTGAGCTAGCAATCCACGCAGCCATCATGTCTAACAATGGAGAGCGCCTCGCCACGCTGCTCACCACGCCTGGCATCAAAGCAACCGTGGCAGATGACGACGGATGGACGCCGTTGCAATGCGCCAGGTCTTACGGCCGTAAGGAGATGGAAGCACAAATTCTAGGCGCTGGCGCCACCGACGAGTCATCAGGTGAGATGAAGACACCTACTCAATGGCACCCGGACGACAGGCATGCCGCGCTCTCTCCATGTATAAGAGCAGAGCAGACCCTGCGAGTGAGAGACCCAAAGATGGTAGAGGTATTTAGTAAGTTTGTGCTTTGTAACGCCATCTCTGAACTTTTGTTGCAAGCGCATTATTAACCTATAACGGTTTAGCTAGGGTGGGAGACGTGATTGATTTAACGTGTGACTCGTATGGAGTAGCTGTGACTCGAGCGAACCATTGTATCCCAGACGGTCAGGACTTTTTCTTCGAAATCAAGGTGCAGAAAGGCTACAGAGACGAATGCCAGTAAGTGATATCACATGCCTATTCCTTTAGTCGCGCTCTAACGAACCAAAAGAACGCTCGGCATCGGTCTTTGCAGTGATATCGCTCCTCTGAATAGCATGCTCAGCTTTGGACACCCGGCTATCTCCTGTGGCTACTATGCTCGCAACGGGGAGGTGCTCGCAAGTGGTGTCCAGTCAACTGGAATTTTTAAACCGAGACGGTATGGTGAAGGGGACATTGTTGGATGTGGAGTGGATGCGAACAAAGGAACCATTTACTTCACCAAAGGTAGACAGCGACTAGGTACGGCTTCATGACCCCCCCTCTCTGGACTGTGATCTAATCCCAGCTGAACGTGGCTGTAGAGCATGCTTTTCGCCACCCTTCCGGAAAGCTCTATCCGGCGGTCTTCGTCGACACTCGTCAGACTGGGGTACGCATATCTCTGGAGAGAATGTCGACACGGCTCGATACAAGCGAAGTCGAAGCGGAAGCCGTAAATACCACCAGCCTCCCCATGGAGAAGCAATGCAAGAAAGTGACTTGGAAATATTAGAGGTACAGCAATCCGCAGGGGTAAAATCGTAGGCCAAGAGTTGTTATGAAACGATAACTGTCGGACCCGAGGTTGTGTCGGGATTTCTCACGGGTATTTGGTACGCCATTCATCAGTGCGGAGACCGGTACACTGAAGACGTCGATTTTGAGAGATGTGAGGATCCATCCAAGCCAAACTATGAGCTTAAGCGACTGCCTCTGGGCTCGAAGAGAGAGGGGGACAACTGTAGACGATCTGATTGCAGAGACCCCTGACTTGATATGGTATTGGCTCCGTAAATTGGCGGCATCTCCGGTAAATGTGTGCAGTACACAGTCGAACAAAGGCTAGTACTTGATGTGTAACTGGGAAGCACTTGCCATAATATCTGCAGCACGAGAGAATTTGTTTGTCCAACACCCCCGAATAATCTCACCGCCGAAAAGCCCATCAACTTCGGGGAAAATTCCATCAGCAAAGCGGCCATCTACATATGCATCGTATTCCTCCACTTCTTCCACAGAAGTAAATTGGCCAGTTGTTGCACGAAAAGGCCACCGACCCGTAATAATGGTATACAAGACAGATCCAAGGGCAAAAATATCAACGGCATAAGTCGCTTCCCAGGCATCGTTCGGGTTAAAAAAGCCAGAGTTGGGAAGTTTTCCGCCAAAAAGCTGCAGGTCCTCGCAAGTGGATCCGCCAAAGTCGCAGAGGCACAGTCGAGTGATACAGGCAATGTACCATGGATGAGGAAGTTTTCAGGTCTAAGATCACTGTGTATCACACCCTTGCTGTGGATCAACACGATAGATTCAATCGCTTGAATAAACCATCGATGCCGAAGGCTGGGTGCAATTTCGTTGCCATGCTGATGCAAGAAAGACTGGAGATTTCCGTGACTGGCCTCAGCAAAGAGCAGCCCAGTCGGGAATTCGGTTCATGGGCCTAGAAGTCTAGTGCTATCGGGTTGCGTCGGTGGCAAAGGGCGTCTCTCCGTCTGCAGGCAGTCATGTCAGCCACCAGCCAAAGCTTGTTGACTCGACTTCAATCTCGACATTGTGCAGTCAAGTCGTAAACTTACTCAGGCCCACGAGGGAGACGTGCTGGGCCATCAAATGCGTTTGCTGACTCTGCACACATGCGAGGACGCGCCTGATTGGTGGGGCCCGCCCTGCGGCCCACATGCACTCATCTCGTCCCATGTCAGCTCGTCAACCGGGCGCAGCTCGCCATTCGCAAGCAAAACGAGGGTGCCAGCAACGAGGCCACTTCCCACGTTTCTCGCATTCGAAAGTTCTGGACTGTCGGGGACGACTCTGATGTCTATTACATCACCGTACAGGACCATCTCATGGGCCCAACCTTGGAAGACAGACGGGTCAGCAGGTCTCGCCCTCCTTCCATCGAGCGACTTGCGACTCACTCATGAGCATCCAAAAATGGAAATTATCCCACTTCTCCTCTTCAAATACCCTGCGTGTCCCTCTCTCCCACTTGGGGCGCAGCGCAAGGTTCCAATGGCCGGGTGTGCCGGCCACCGAGGACGGCTGCAGCAAGGCAACTAGCATACGTCTGGTACTAATTTTTTGTATCGGTATGACTCGGGCTGTAAATCCAGATATCTCAGTCGCTGCGGCTTCTTATTGGGTAGACACAAGCCTTTCCAAGCAGGGTCTATGTATCAGAGAGTGTATTATGAGTAGCGAGACTGACGGATAGGCATTTATTTCCCCGACACATGGAACTAGACGGTAATACAACCAGGCAGGGCAATACTGCGCTATTGTGAGATGGATAACCCATAGCCATAGCTCGACTCCTAGAGTATATCTGTTGAACGCAAACGGCTGCAGACTCTAGGGTGCAACTCAAGTATATCTCAACCATAGTGTAGCGAGCTGGGATATGACCTTTCGTTCGAATGGGATGTCGAATTGCTGGTCGTATTCGGACGGCTATCAATTCTCATTTCAACACGAGTCACGGCGACAGAGCTCGGATTGACAACATGTTAAATGAGGGAAATTCTTACTGCATTACAGATTGACACGTCATCAGGAGTACGCAAGAGTTGGAACCGTGCAACGTGACAGATACATATCTCCCTGCAGGACTCGACAAGCATCACAACGGCAGATAGACCGGTAGTGGCTGGCTGAGTACTTGCCTTCGGCAGTGGTCCCATGTCGAGTCATGCGGAGAGCAGGTTGCCAACGTTGTCGGAACAACAGTTGGACGATTAACAGACCCTCTCCCACGAGAAGGCCCTCATTCCCAAAGAAGCACATGTGCTCCTTTCTCTCTTTTGTCATCGACTTTTTCACATAATTTCTAATGAGAATGTGTCTGACCTATCCCACGTGACTACTCGCCTGTGCCAACAATTCAGACCAGACTTGCACTGACTTGTGAACCGCGCCTTATTCAACTGCCTAGCTAACGTGAAAGGTGTGCAGCACGGACTAATGGCGGCACTGCTGAGAAACACCGAATACCTGGGCCAAGTCTCAGTGCCGATGTCGATGTCGCGGGCAGACTTGACTCTGGCACCGCGACGGAAGAGCTGGTTGGTTCGGCCGTGTGAGATGGAACTCCGGATGGCAGATATCAGGACTGACGTCCCTACGTGCGGTGCAACCATCCCACGCCACCCCAGCAATCTACTCCTGCCAACCAGCCAATCTTCGTCTCTCAACTTCCTTCAAATCCTTGATATACGCCAATGAGCCTACTTGCGAGTCAGCGCCTGCAGCCAAGGCAGTCATATCAATATGCGACTTGACACTGGACATTTGATGACGTAAGAAAGTTACATATTCCGTGAAGCCGTGAGTAGGGGGTCAATTAAGTAAGTAGAATGACTAGTAGCAGTCTTGTTGTTGATCTATCTAGCTCCCAGCCTCGTTTCGTTTACCTAGGTGCCGCTATTTGCGATATAAAAGATGAAGACCCCAACTTGTGCTTTCCCTGAAAATCCACCCCTTTCTAACTACTATATATTATATTTTTTGTTAGAGATTAATAAGTCTCCCTAAGCTACTATCTTCTCTACCTGTACTATCTTTATCTGCTAGTACAATATGAGATTCACTGCGTGCCTCCTCTGCGTCGTTGGTTTTGCTGGTCTTGGAATGTCGGCGTCCGTTAAGCGAGATGGAGAAAGTAAGTCGGGAAACAGCATTATGCAAAATAGGGGCTAACTGGATATCAGGTTGCTGGACTTATGAAGATTGCCCCCGACCGAACGTCTTCTGGACACGTTGTTGCTGTCGCAAATGGGAGCAGTCTGTCGACGAGAAAGGGTGGTGTCATGCTGTAGTTTTGAGTGCTTGCTCAATTTTGTCTGACTGCTACCATGTGACTTAGGGTGATGTCGTCACGTCAGGAGCTTTCAGGTAGCTAGTGGAACGGGCTGAGCTAGAGGGTAGCGTGTCGAGCTCAGAAGCTCGAGAGCGCCTCAGCACTCCTTTTCTTGATAACTATAATAAACCTAGATGCCTCTCGCCAAGTGTCGACCCATTCCGTATTAGGAAAAAACATCTATTTTGGGCCTTAATTTAATAACTTCCAGGGCCGACCAAGTATATTATATATATATACTATATAATGCTCTACTTTACTGCGCAAGATAGATGTAGCAGAGTATAGTATAGTATAGAGAGGAGGATGAGAAGAATAAGATGAGTGGGGATTATGCTTCTCCTCTTGTAGTCCTCGTAGCCTGAAAGTGGTCGGTAATAGTAGTTTACCCTTAAAGTTTCAGATGGGGCTTTAAAGTAGTGTTTGTCGTGCTTGCTTAGGACAGGACAGGAATTTACCGGAAGGAACGCCTTTTCTATTTAGTAAGAAGAATAAGATAAATTTAGGGGTTATTCCTAAGTATTTATAAGACTTTACTTAAAGAGAAGAAATAGTTATTATAAAAGTATAATATTATATAATTATAAAGCGTGTTTATAGTTACTAATATTACTTAACTAAACACGCGGTCTGCTTTTAGTAGAAAATATAGCTTTTATTAATGCTCTTCTATCTCGCCCCCAGAATGTTGAGATTGTGCTCTTACGCCCTCATGGCGCACGGGTGGGCGAAGAGTCCCGGAAGCGAAAAAATGCATATAGAAGCAGAAGCTGACTCTCGTGATCGACAAAGTGAGCTTGCTCGGGGGGACCACTCTATGAAATTCCAACTGCCCCCTTTAAGCTTTCCCTGACTACCCGGATAAGCTATTTGCAGGTATTCCTGTTGTTCTCCTGATAGGGGAACTTCTACTAGTTTACTCTTGTACTTGGGATGAGTCTCCTAGTAGACCAGATAGTTAATTTAGCTTATATGGCCCCCTAAGCATAGGCAATTGTTGCTCACCACCGTGGTAACAGTCTATAGCTAATATTTAAGAGTGTAATCCTTCTTGAGGAACAGGTCCGCGTGTAAGATAATACCCAGCCAGGCGCTCTTTTAGACAGAGTACAGGCGGGAACCCAGATAATTAAGGATCTTAACCTGCTTAACACCAAGCTCACAGACCACTCCCAAATTAGCTTCAAGGATGGCTTACGTGCTATCAATAACACCAGCTCTTAATCGCAACCGCAACACTTGACATCTGGACGTTATTAGCTTAAGCAGACCCCACTTATTGGCAAGCCCCCGGCCAATAGGCTGCCACCTTAAGCGCCAGGTACTCCGTACTTAAAAGCGTTTCCGGCCTAGCGGCTAGATCAAGTTGACCGTTGACCTCTTCCGATATTAATTGATAGAGTCTTCTCCCCCATCTCCCAGCGTACTACCATGAAAACATTTTTGAGTACTATTCTCAAACGCCAAGGCCGCACATCGCGTCGTCGAGTCCAACTTCTCTCGGACCTGCATCTCGAGATCGGCCAACAGTACTTGTCCTACACATTCCCTGCATCTGCCCCATTTCTGCTCTTAGGAGGAGACATCGGACGGCTCATCGACTACGATGGATACTTGAAATTTCTCGAGGCGCAGGTGTCCCGGTATCAAAACATTTTTTTAGTGTTAGGAAACCACGAGTTCTATGGTCTAGACTATCACGCAGCGCTCAAAGAAGCGCGGCGTCTTGTGGAGGAACCGTCTCTTGCCGATGCCGTTATTCTCCTGGACAAGACCCGATGGGACGATCCGGACTCGGCACTGACCATCATCGGCTGCACGCTCTGGTCCGCCATCCCAGAGGAGACATCCGCTCTTATTGAGTCCAAGATCAATGACTTCAAGAAGATTGACGGGTGGACTGCCCAGACACACAACGAAGTCCACGCCAAGGAGGCCGCATGGCTTCGCGAGAAAGTTGCTCAAGCAGCCAAGGAGCAGGGCGCCAAAAGGCAGCTTCTGGTAGCGACGCACCACGCGCCTTGCGTGGAAGGCACTTCTGCGCCTCGAGATTCAAATAACCCCTGGACGCCCGCCTTCGCGACCGATCTCCTTGATCAGGAGGGCTGGGCTGGCATTCATACCTGGGCATTTGGCCATACACATTACTCGACAGAGTTGGTGCGGAACGGCGTCAGACTGGTGGCCAACCAGCGGGGATACGTACTGCCGGGTAGTACGACACAAAAGCTGTCTGGGAAATCTCACAACTTTGATCCGGGAATGACTATCGAGCTATAGCTTGATGTATGCCCAGGGTCTCAAAATATGCGGGCATGAATGTCATAAATCTTTCATGATATCTTAACTGTCAACGAGATGATTTGCAGCAGTTATACAACCTTGTGGGTTGTTGACGTGACGTTGTTTCGGCGGCCAAGTTTGCTGGGGGTTCAAATGCTGGGCCAAGGAGATATGTCTGTGCTAAGGAGCCCAATTCAAGCATGACGGACATGACGGGAAGAAGAGCTGGGAGATGCATAATTACAAGAAAGCTTGGATAATTGTGGAGTTAAACTTGTCTGGTCCGTTTAGGTTTAGCAGACAATAATGGAAAATTTGAGAGGGACAGAAGTCAAGGAAGACAAAGTCCTGAATATATTCAATCGCTTTGATGAGATGATTCTTTCCCTCACGTATACTGCGTTACAGTTGTCAATATGTTTTAATATTTACTGAATTGCGCTTTTTATAGTATTTGGTTGATAAGAGAATGCACGCACGTGGTCGTTATCGTGGCTATGTTGGTACACAGCAAACATGGTGGTAATGCTACTCCAAAGGAGGCAATGCCCGAGTCTCGTATTGGGACTTCCTTCTGCCAAAATTACTGGAATGAGTCTCTTGCATTCATTTGGATGTATTTTAATCACAGTAGCCATACATCTGCCAGCTACGATAGGACATATATTGGCTGGCCTCTATTAGCGTACACGTACCGTCGAGCTTGTTCATCAAAAATTTGAGTCTTTCATAGCATCGTTGCGCTATCCATAGCCCTCGGCTTTAGTCTTCAAGTCTTTCTCTCTCAAAAGCAAACACACTTGGTGAGGCGCAATACTACATGCGCTGTGTAGAAGCGTATTATCTTCCAGCCCATGTCCCTCTGGCCCCTTGGCATCCCGCTTAATCCTAGTATATCTTCATGTACTATGTGACAGGTAGGTGTCAGCATTGAATTCAAACTGTATTTGTTCTTGGTACCTATTGAAATGGGGTATGGATAAGAGAACAGTCACAGGTAGCAGTTTCACTTCCAGGGACGTGGGAATCAAGCATAGCAAGGACTAAAGACTGTCTAGACAGGAAGACCAGATGAAGTCTAGATGTTGGGAATGGGCTTAGGGGGTTATCGGATATCAACGAGTAAAATACTTGGGTGTAGGACCGAGAAACGGTACTATCGCTTTATTAATTTAGCAATATCTGCGAACATGACGCCTTTATAATCAGGATGATATGCGCTTAGGGCATGACAGACAAGCTTACCTGAGCCTTTTCAAGACCATAAGTACGCAAAAAACTTAATTTATTTTAATTTACACTGTGTTGCGGCAATTCGTCGTCTTGTTGCTGCCTGTTTTCTGTCTTTGGCGCGGCCGCACTCATCCAGCATGGTGACTCAAGAGATATTTGCCATTTTTATCACAGTAATTACGCTATGTGAGGCTTCTTGAATGATTAAAAGAGACTAGATGCACGTCAATAAGACAGTAACGAATGAAAATGGCCTAATAATGCCCAGGTCTATAGGTAATAAAGTGCTATAACGGGCGCATATTAGCCCTTCAATTCAAGCGTAGTCCAGCGTTCGCAACACATGTTATGGACAAATCATTCAGTCCTCGGGCGACTTGTGTACACCGTCCATGTTTGACAGGGGATAAAACGCACACTATCAGTCAGTTTTCGGCGAGAACCTGTCGAGAGGATAACTCGCATATGGGCTTCCGCTCCTTGGTGTTTACCGGCCCCCGACTGCGGTAAAGCACGGTGCCTGCATAAGGAGAAACGATCTAAAATTGCCGATTACAATCCACTTTAAATCTGCCAGTTGACATCCATGTATATCATTCTCTGCGCTAGCTACAATTTTAGTAAATGAGAACAATATGGCGGCTTGGACTAGTCCGATCAATTGATAGGAGTCTGGACTCCTGGCGCAGTAGCCATGGCTGACTAGACGCACAAATAGCAGAGTTTTGACTGGTCGGGAAATTACAGAGAAGCTATTGAGCACGGTGGCGTCAGCAATTCATCTGCCGATTGGAGCTTGTCGGAAATATTTGAATGCGTTGACCAGCCCAACCCCTCCCGAAACCTTGCGAAACCTCAATCCATCCTTTCGTGTGCCTGTCAACATCAACACCCGCCAACATCGCAATGAACAAAAAAGATGATTTGCAGTCATCTGCGGCAACTTCAAGCGCCGACCGCACTGGCCAAATTGCAGCCGTAAGACCCAAGCTCGCAGGCTACAGATGCCTTCAACTTACCCGGTCTGAGCCTCTACATAGGATCCCAGTTTCCAGGACGATGGCGATTCAGCTCTAGGAGATGACATGTACGCCCTTTTCTCCATCTAAGAAAATATTTTCGTCATTGTGAATATTGACCCGCGTTGTAGTGCCCCTTCCACATCCTCCATCGCCTCCACCATTCTCGAGTATCGCAAGCTCCATGGACGGACGTACCATAACTACAAGGACGTCGAGTATTGGTATTGACTGATCCCTACCCACCTTTCACCTTAAGAAACCACGGAGGAAGCGTCTGACAAGCAGCACAGGGGACCAAATGACGAGCAGCAGAACGATGGTCTCGATCTAAAGTACGTTCCGGTTCTGGTGGGATTTTGATCCTGGTGCTGAAAAAGACAACATGGTAACAAATGACCAGCCACCACAAGTTATATCTCGCCTTTGACAACAAACTCTTCTTCGCGCCATTACGCAACCCGCAAAAGGTTCTAGACGTAGGCACAGGAACAGGTATTTGGGCCATGTACGAAAACCGCGTTTGTCACGATGGCCACATGTCTACGCCGAAACACCAAACTAACCTCGTAGTCAGTGATTTCGCAACCGAGTTCCCCGAAGCCGAGGTAATTGGGACTGATCTCTCGCCGACGCTGCCTAACTGGGTGCCGCCAAACTGCGTCTTTGAACTAGACGATGCCTCGCAGGAGTGGACATTCCCAGACAACACATTCGATTACATACATATCCGCTTCATGGCAGGATGCTTCAAAGACTGGACAAGGTTGTACAGTGAATGCTTTCGGTGTCTCAAGCCAGGCGGCTGGCTGGAGCACCAAGAATGCGGATTCCGAGTCGTATCAGACGACGGGTCCCTGCCGCCGGATAACGCCTTCAACGAGGCGGCAAATCTATTTGCCGAGACGGGCAGGAGGTCAGGCCATACGACTGAAGTCATCGACGACGATAATTGGATCAGGTGGATGGAGGAGGCTGGGTTCCGCAATGTGCAGAAAAAGGCTATCAAGACGCCCATGGGTGAGTGGCCGGCTGATAAGAAGTGGAAGGAGGTAGGGCTGTTCAACAGAATAACTACCGAGACGGCGCTGGAAGGCTACTTTCTGTACAAGTTGACCAGGGTTATGGGTTGGGAGTATGCCGAGGTGCAGTCGTGGCTGGCAAGAGTCCGAGAGGCGTTGAGGAATAAGGCTTATCATGGCTATTCTACATGGTGAGTGCGTTTGCCAAAGCGCCACGTTGGAATCTATGGCTAACAACAGGGAAGGGGTATAGCCTGGGTTCAGAAGCCAAAGGCGTGACAGATGATGGCAGATCGGGGGGCGTGGCAGGATGCGCGCGGTGAGAGGCGCGCGACGGTTTCGGTGAAGGAATCTGGTTTGTGTACTCTGTACATGGTGCCAAAAGCAAGAATCACTGTACATGATGTATGGTTACCCGTTTCTGACTGGGGAGAACGCCTGGGAGGATTATTAGACTCTGTAAATCCGATCTTGTTTCGGTTCACTGCATCCACGCCAACACATCCTTGTGACAGGCGGGCCGGATCAATGAGTGTCGGTCATGAGGGATTCCACATTCCTGTCATGTATAGTAGAGAAAGTAAATTTTATATTGAAAGTAAATTTTACTTACTTCCCAAGTGCGTCACATGCCAGCAAGTCAATATTATGAAAGCCCAATAAAAAGAGAGCCTTTGCATTCGCATTATAGTACAGGGAAAACCCTAAGAATACACCATACTTTGGACATAGGGGCAAAAACCTGTACAAAGGCGTCCTGGAAAATCCGCCATTCGCGACTTTCATGGTCACTCCTTTGGCCTCCTGTGAGGACCTCATGCCTTCTCGAACGTCCAGTCAAGCATTTAATTGCATTTTATGGAATAAGACTTGATAGGAGGGCCAGATACAGTCACTGGGTGAGTGTTGTGGATGTACAGCCGCGGATAAGGATGTTGGCATGCCGAATCCCTGCACGATATTAAAATAAAGCCGATCCCAAGTGCGAATCGGGTACCTACTCGTATAGCGTGCAAAAACGCGAGTAAACTTGAATCGAGGTGACTTTTCCCTTGCTATCAATCTTTGTTAAAGGGTATCATCACTTTACAATAGCTTCCTAAGCTTACACGAGACCATTCAAAGCCACACACGTGCCAAGCGGCCTGATCACTTGGTTATTCTTGCCGCTATAGACGACTGCCTGTGCTGCGTGAGCCCACTGACACTACGTGTATTCTTTTGGGGAGGGGATCATGGCCTACCGCTTGGCGTGGGATAAATTCAGTGCCGTCATATTCAGCATCGTCGATGTTGTATTGAGCGTCGTCGATGTCGTATTGATCCCCGTAGTATTGGGCGACAGCGCTCGTAGCGGCACTTGCCAAAACAAACAAGTTTGAGACTCGCATTGTTTTTATTTAATAGCTTGAGATGTGTAAGATGAATAGAATTAGAATTAGTCGTGCGGGTTGTGCAGGATTTCAGAAGATAATCTTGGGAGATGAAGTAGATATTTATATCTTATTGCTTGTTTTAATTTTCAGAGCTAAATAGCTTTATTACCAACGTATTTATTACTAGATCCGGCGAAGCCACCTACGCTAATTGGAATGTTCTAGTCTGATCTAAAAGCGCCAACGCAAGTCTAATATATAATAATTTAAAATTTACTTTTAAAATACTCGGAGTTATAGGAGAAGGTAAATATATTAGCTTTTATAAGTTTGCGGGGGAAACTTAAAAGAAGGTAACTAAAGATTTTAGCTTTTAATCCCGATATATTTAACCTAAATAGCCCCTCTTTTACTATATTTACACTTTATTAAAAAGTTTATAATTATCAGCCTAAAAGTTACCTGTAAATGTTTCGTTTAAAATACAAAGTCAGACCCTAAAATAGAATAGCTACACCCTAAACTTTCTATATTAAATAGTCTGAATTTTATAATATTATTAGTGCTTCTATTATTTATATTTCTTTTCCCGCTACTTCTATTATTTCTATCCTTTATCTTATAATATATTAACTTATAATACTAAATTACAAAGTATATAACTTTCAAAATGCTCTTTATTATCACAAAAATACTCAATTATCTTCTACTAATAGCTTCCACGCCAACAATAGTTTATGGAGAGGAACAAAATTACGGCACCAACCACGGTGCAGTTGCCTCGGAGAGCAAGATATGCAGCGAAATTGGCACACAATTGCTTCAAAAGTGTCACGGCGGTAGGTGTGGAAATGCTGTAGACGCTCTCGTTGGGACGGTTTTCTGCGTCGGGACTGTTGCCATGTACCACAGCGGTATTGGTGGCGGTGGCTTCGCGCTTCTTAGAATGCCAAACGGAACATACGAGTCGGTTGACTTTCGAGAGGTAGCACCGGATGCAGCGCATGAAGATATGTATCAAGGCAATATAGATGGTAGCAAGATTGGCGGCTTGGCCAGGTAAGAAACTTGACCTCCTGGGGGTGAAAACCTTCTAACACTAGCTTTGCAATATAGCGCTGTCCCAGGCGAGGTTAAAGGCTTGAAATACATTCACGAGAACTATGGAAACCTAAGATGGGCCGATGTCATGGCTCCTGCTATCAAGCTTGCCCGATATGGCTTTCCCGTTAGCAAAGACTTGGTTACATACATGGATTTGACAACACCAAATAGCTTCTTTACAGATGAAAAGGAATGGGCTATAGACTTTGCTCCGCAAGGGCATCGTGTGAGATACGGCGAGATAATGACTCGAGAGCGATACGCGAATACACTAGAAGATATTGCGAATCGAGGCCCCAAAGCCTTTTATACTGGACCTATTGCTGAAGCGACTATCCGGGCTTTGAAAAGCCGTAACGGCTGTATGGAATTGAAAGACCTCGAAAAGTATAACATTACTGTCCCGGAACCCGTGAAAATACAATATCGGGACCACAGCCTCACAAGTATAAATGCCCCGTCCAGTGGTATTGTGGCGCTTAGTGCCTTGAATATACTAGGTGGTTTTCCTCATTTTGAAGAGCCTCGACGATCAAGTTTATCGACACACCGAATGATAGAAGCGATCAAATGGGGATACGGCCAGCGGAAAGGACTTGGCGACCCTTCATTCGTGGCTCTTGGCCAGTACACTAAGAACATGATATCAAAAGAGACTGGTGACTGGATACGCTCAAAGATCTCCGACAATCAAACATTCGACGACGATTATTATGATGTCGATGGTACCGAGTTACTAAAGACACCTGGAACATCGCATATTGTAACAGCGGATGCTAGTGGCATGTCTGTATCTTTGACAACCACGATTAACTTGTACTTTGGCTCACATGTTATGGTTCCAGAGACTGGTGTTATTATGAATAACGAGATGAACGACTTTGACATTCCTAGCGAGCGGAATAGATTTGGCCTTGACTCTAATAAGGCCAACTTTATTGAGAGGGGGAAGCGACCATTATCAGCCATCTCGCCGATTATCGCCGAGACGAGTGATAATAAGTTGCTCTTCTCGATTGGGTGCGCTGGAGGAATTCGGATTACCACGGCTAATATACAGAATGCTATCCACTTGTTGGATGGCAAGATGACTGTTTTGGAGGCATTGAGCGAACCAAGACTCCATGCTCAACTGGGGCAGGCGAAGAACGTGACGATTGAGGGGGGGTATGATAATGGCGTAATTGGCTTCTTGGAGTCATTGGGTCATGGTATTAACAGAGGACCAGCGCAGACCTCGGCGCAGGGCTTGCGGCGATTACCAGATGGGTCGTTTGAGGCTGCTGCCGAGCCGAGACAGTGCAACTCTGGTGCATATGTTGTGTGAAGTATGGGAAATTGGATCTTCTTCTTGATTGCTTGTAAATGCCAACGTACCGACCCTCTTTTCGCGGGATTCTTGTACTTGTTTTCTTTTCTTTTTTTGAACCATTGTCATTCATTATCATCGACATTCTGCTCACTGGCAATCACACTGCCTTGACTAGCTAGTGGCTATAGCCGTATGTGCTAGAGGAGGCAACATTTTCTATTTATCACAGGTAATAGTAATGGTCGAACAGGTATAGGATTAGTAGGTTCTTAATTCACCAACAGTTATAACGAAAGTATGCAAGCTACTACTTGATGATTTCGTTTCAGGACCTACCAATTTAACCTAGCCACTATACAACCAGTCCCTAACCTTTTTTTATCTAACTGAGTACCTTCCAATGCATTTATGTAGTATCTCGATTTAATTTCGAATGCTCCTTACTGGAGTTGCAAGATATCTAGCTCGAATTGCAAGCAGCAATCTAGCTGATGGCCTCTCCGAATTTGTCTTTCTTCTCGGCCTTTTTGCCACGAGTCTTCGCGAGCCCGCTAGATGCATGTGCCTTGAGAAACTATTGTCTAACTTCAAATGGCCTAGTTTTTCAGCGAGACTGTCAAGTAGGCTCTCGCTCGCCGCCGTAGGTTGGCATGGATCAGTGCACTTAATGCCCCCAGTGCAATGTCCGCTCTGGATTTGGAAGCCAAGCCCGGTAAATATGTCGCAGCTGCACTAGCCCACGTACGAGCACTCGAGAAGCAGTCAAGTTGGGATCCAAGATCTGGTGCTGGAAGACGTCCTTGAGCTCGAAGCCACCCAAGGCGTCGTCTTATCATGGACGGTATTGACGAGCTTTACGAACCCTGTCCCCGTCATAAAGTGGTGCTTGGGGACAACTTTTCGGACACGACCCCGGTACCGGTCTGGCATGCTCTGTTACATATGGCGGAGTGAGGCCGGATTTCACCCAATTCGATTAAGCGGACTGTGGCCATTCCTGGCTGGATATCCCTTCTTCTGCATTTGAGTACGGAGCTTAAGAAGAGTATCGCTGCCAAGATCTGCCGTTCAAATTACCGAATATAAAAAAAGAATACACAGAACTTTGAAACTCGAGGTTATTATTTAGAGTTCTATATCAAATATCCTGCATTAAAACAAGACTATCGCAAAACCTCCTTGGTAATATTTGTCATGCCGGCAGGTTGAGCTGCCGTGATTACCGTTATTCACACCCTTCAACACCACGCAGCCTAATAATTGTAGAAGTTCCATAAATTAGGCAATTCAGTCACCGTGATTTCGAGTTTTGTGCCCTCGGGACATGTAATGACAGTCGATGGACCTGGTTGAGAGCACCACTCTAGATAGTCTTGGTTGCATCCGACGGTTGAAACCTGGACACATCCGTCAAAGCCGGGAGCGATCGGCTTTACCTGGTAATTAAACGTGTCTTCATTACCACCAACATAGCTGACCTCTACCTGTCCGTTGATTTTCAGGTCCGCGCTTGGCCCTCCAGGAAATCTAGCTTCTCCTCCTGTCTGCGCAATCTGGATTTCTGGCCCTCCTGGTACTTTAACCACATCGATGGGGTTGTTCATGTCATTCGTTATAATAGCTTCACCAGCCTCGGCTTGTTGTATCCTCCAGTAGTATGCTGGGGAACCCAGAGAGAAGGCAGCAAAGAAGGCTGCAACAGAGAGCATAGAATACTTCATAGTAGCGGGAGTTTAATTAATAGCAAAGAATGTATTGATTAGCATAACAGACTATTTTGCAGAGAATAGATAATCTCGTGTTATTCTCAGCCCTCCTACTTATACTTTTTTATTAACAAATAGCTAGGATTATTTAAAATGTAGAAATAATAATATTTAATAAGAAACTTTAATAAGTAAAGTTTAAATAAAGTAAAATTTATAATTACTTTTTACTTTTATAACGTAGTAAATAGTAATTTTTCTTAGAAATCTTAAACCTTTTTAAAGTTTACTTGGCTGAACTATCACGCCTGGCTTTTAGCGAACAAAGTCGTTTGCGTAAAAATGGCAAGACAGTAAAACGAGTAGTATCTAGCGTGATTTATAGTATTATAATTACTAAAAATTTATTTTAGAGTCGGAAACTTATCTTCAACCTATTCAGATATTTAGGTTAGCCTATAAGCCTGGACCTTCTCAAGTTACTTACTAGAAAGTCAATTGTTTGTTTTTGGTGGGACTGCTGCCATCACAGTCTGGGGTGGATATTTGTTGTTTAGATCAAGAGATGGAATGTAATACTTGCCAAAAAGAGATTAGAAGCTGCCTGCATAAGAAGAATCTTAAAGCTTACTATTTTAAGCTTCCACTAATTAATAGCCACATAATACAACTTATATTGGTTATATTACGCGGTTGGAATTCTTGTATATTCACGACTGTCTACCTTTTTTTATTATATATTGGAAGCTAGCCTTTCATCAAGAAAAGGCAGATCCGTGACAAGTCTGGTGGCTTAAAGCTTAGATTGCGGCGTTGCAACTACAAAAACCTTAAGTATGTTGAGCAGCTATCAAGACATTTTAACTCGACGAATTGATACAAGGTTCTGCCACCTACACCTACAAAAAGTGGAGATGACTCCTCGCAGTGTAAGGGTTGAATATCGCTATGTATGTATTTCACATGAGCAGACTGCTGCCTACGAAATACTACCCACAAACTGCGACTCATAGACTGCCGTTTGCAGAGAGCCCCGTAATCTTCTCGCAGACCGCTGCTTACAAATTACTGCACACAGAAAACTAATTACAGACTATTACTTACACATTACTACGCTCAAATAACTGCCTACAGATTGTCATTCACAGATTCCTATTTATAAAGTACTAGCCACAGATGTGTGCCGCGAAAACAAGTGTGTGGCTGGTAAACATGCACTACTGCATGTACGATTGCGTATTTTGACCTGCAATCAACAGACACCTGCGTTTATCCCAAGAATGTAGCCATCTACGCTGTCATGGCTTCGCAGGGCGGTGCGGTTGAATGCGCACTTTGTGAGGAAATATCTCATAACATCTTAAGGTCAAGAGAGTGACAATGCAGATGAGAGAACATGAGAAGCCATTTCAAGAATGCGGAAAAGACCACTCCAGGTATAGAAAACTCAGGCACAAATCTCAATCCTAATGTATAGAGGAACTCGGACGGAAAGGCCGTTGCACAAGAGTGCTTCAAATGCGAGATTGAGTTATGCATCTATACGGAACGGACGTCAAAAGTTTTGTAGAGTTATCACCCAGACGGCTAGCAAATATAAATGCTTGGCTCGTGGCAGATAGGCCTCCCTGTAACTGCAATACTTATTCGCCCAGCCTCGCACTTCACTGAAGATACCATGATATAGACGTCATGACATAACTTGCTCTTGGTTTTTCTTTGTCGGTTCACACGTATTCCTCGGTACAAGGCGTGTGGTCGGATTTGAATCCGCGTCGACGTCTGGTGTGAAGAGAACAAGAGTAGAAGTCAACTAGCCATAACTATAAAAAACCGGGACACGTACCACCCGCTTGCCATCAAGGTACTGAAACTAGGATGGAGTCTAGAGACAAAATCAAGTTATGTTTGGGATATGGAGTTGGGTAGGAGCCCAAGTTATCTTGATATGGGCGACAGGAAATATCACTCAGAATTATTGTCTACCAGCTAGGAAGGACCTCGGCGAGAAGATATCAAGGTATTAAAGACCCGTTGCTCCTTATAGGATATCTAATTATATTACTACATAAAAAAATAGAAGAAGAATTTAGTAAGCCTTACTATTATAACATTGTTCAAGCAGCTTAACTATACCCTTGTGCCCTCCGGCAGCAGCTATTAATAGCGGCGTCTGATTCTCCTTATTCTCAACCTTAATATCAGCCCCACGTTCAAGTAATAGCTTAACCGTATATACATGGCTTTGCTCGGTAGCTAGCAGTAACGGCGTACTATGCATATCGTCCCTGGTCTCGATATCGGCACCGTTATCAAGTAGCAGCTTAACCACAGCTATATGCCCTCTGTTAACAGCTATTGACAGCGGCGTGCGACCTATTTTATTCTTGACCTCAATATTAGCCCCGCGGTCAAGTAGCAGTTTAACGATAGATTCGCTCCCTTTCACGGAAGCTAGCAGTAACGGTGTATCCTTTGACCTATCCCTGGCCTCAATATTAGCGCCATTATCAAGTAGCAGCTTGACTGCATACTCGCTCTCAAATAGAGTGGCGCGTGATAGCAGTGTGTCACCACACTCATTTATAACCTCAATGACATTAGCCCCGCGGTCAAGTAGAAGCTTCACTATAGATTTATGCCCCCCCATAGCTGCGTTTAATAGCGGTGTAACCTGAATTCTATTCCTAGCCTCAATATTAGCGCCGCGATCAAGCAGGAGTTTAACTACAGTTTCGTGCCCATGCTTAGCGGCTGTTAATAGCGGCCCGTTATCAGATATATCCGTAGCCTCAATATTAGCGCCGCGATCAAGTAGCAGTTCAGCTATAATTTCGTGCCCATTCTCAGCGGCCTTTAACAGCGGCGTGGCCCTGAATTCATACCTCGCGTCGATATTAGCGCCCTGGTCGAGTAAAAAATTGATCATGTCTTCGTATCCTTGTCGAGCTGTCCAATATAACAAAGCGTCTCTTAATTCGGGTGCTTTAGTGACATCGATGGCTAAGTTGTGCCAGTCTCGAAGCAAGGCTTTATGACTTCTTATCGCATGTTCCTTCCATGAGTCGTATGAATATTCCAGGAATAAATGGGGTGGAAATCCACCTCTTTGGTCTTTTGGTTTATCAGGTTCGTCAAAGTCAATTTCCAAGTCTGACCACGAAGAACAAAAGTCTAGACCACTCTGGCTAAACTCGTCTGCGCTCAAATACATCCAGCAAACCTTAAAAATAAGGATATTCGCCTCGTCCACGCTGGTATGATACCACGTATTGGCTGTGTGCTCATCGAGAAGGAAGTCTTTCACAGACTGATGACAGAAGTTGAGAGTTGCATTATCCTCACTGCCTGCATGGAGGATCGAGCTGCAAACTGAGAGAAGGTCAGAATAAAGCTGCATATCCTCGCCACTCAATATTGAATTCGTCTTCCAAGTTGCATATGCGGCTTGGAGCTCAGTCTTCTCCAATGGACGCAAGGCCGCTACCATGAAACGCAAAATGAACTGGGCATTCTCTCTATTTTGGTCGGGAATTCTGTCCAGAATGGTAGAGTACGTGTTGTCAAGCCCGTGAGGAAGGCAGTTCAACTTCTCCTCCACTTTATGCATGAGCGTTGTTTTCAGCTCTGCAATCATGAGAGATACCCAGAGAAAGGTATTTCCAGATTCTCGTTTCAGCGTTTCAATAACCTTTTGCTTTAGGCTTAGTGGGTAGTGCTTTCTATTTGCGAGCTCATCAACTCGGTCGTCGATATATTTGGCCAGATCATGATTTATCTCCGCAGAGCCCATTTGTAGTTGAGTTCCAACATCCTGTAGCTCATCCTCGATATCATTTATATGGGGCCTGCAGGTAAGCAGGATCTTGATTTTGCCCGAGTCCCCGGCGGGAGATAGTTGAGAAATTATTTGGATCCAGGAGAGTAAATCCTTACGAGTCGAAGCTTCACACTCGTCGAGAGCATCAATGAGGACGAATACTTTGTCTGAACGCTCATCCAGAAGCATGTTTTTCAGAATCCGCCGGAGAGCATAGACATCATTAAATAAACTCTCAAAGGTACGGCTCTCTTCGTACTTCTCGAAATCTGGCTGGACATGCTCAAATAATTCGTTTCTTTGTAGTAGAAGCTGCCACACGAGGCTTCGCAGTATCGCGGTTGGTGTCTTTCTCTCCTGATCCTTATCATCACAGAAAAAGTGGATAAACGTCTCTGAGGGATTTTTTTCAATCTTGCACTTCAAGAATCTCACGAGAAATGTTGCCATCATCGTCTTTCCGATGCCTGGGGAGCCGATAAGGCGAAGAAGGTGTGAGTTCGTTCCAACAGCCCAAGCAGAGAATTCCTCGCGTTTTAGAATCCACTCGCAAGTGTTCTCTACTCGTTGACCCTTTTGGGCCTCAATCTTTGATAAGACATCCTCTGGATTTTTAACTCTCATCCGTTGGAGGCATCTCTGGAGTCCTCCGGATGTTGACGTTTCGTCCGTTGGGATAGGCTTCGGGTTTCGACGGCGATTAAGTCCCTCGTCAGTGCCTTCAACCATACGTTGTATCTCCGGGTAGATCAACTTGAAAGAAGGGTCGTCAGCACCGTAGTACTTGTTAATCTTGAGGTGGTCGGTGTGTAGCGATATTTTGTGATGGCCGTCAATGCAGGCGCTGTCTTCGTCAACAACCTGTTGAGGCGTTAGATCTTGCGCTGCGCAACAACAAGGAATAGAACACAAACCAATGTTCTCGAGGGAACAAAGGTCCCCAGAAGAGGTAACCGGGACGAGTAGTCTGTCACGAGCTGTTCAAAGGCGCAAACTACTGGCACCGATTCGGAAAAGAGCCAGCCAGAGAAGTCGCGTAGACGATCCCCGAGGGAATCTGAATGCTTCTCCAAGGCCTTTAGTAGCCTATCTTCAGGCGCCAAACCGGACGGCATAAGAGATGCAATTATTGCTCCCCATGCTGCGGCTGGGCTCCCTCGATGAGGCGTGCCAAGAAAGACCACCCCGATAGTCGATGCGGAGATTGAAAGATGCGGAGAGCAATGTCTGGATGCGGATACGATGGCCTGCCAACGGTTAAAATGGTTGAGTGAGTAAATGTCAGTACACACACAGTCACGTGTGAGGCACCATATCATTGTTGCTATGCCGGCTCGTTCGAGCTAGCTCTTTTCCTCTCCGATCTTGATCAAGCTTTTCACTTCTACCAGGCCTCTTGTAACACGCACTTGATAAGTCGCATTACGAGCTCTTGTGCCTTCATCGTAGACCCATCGCGTGGACCCTCACACTAAGGACTATTTGCGACGGTTACGTACTTGTTCGATAACATTGCCCCCAAAACTATGTCCGATAAAGATCAAGGGCCTGTCAATAGCCTGCAACAGAAAACCATCAGCATACTTGGAAGGTTATAAATCGCAACATGGGACTAACCTTGTTCTGCTCGCGGTCGTTCCGGAGACTATCTAGAAGGGTATCCGAAATGCTCGAGAGTTTCTGTTGAGGGGCGTCCCAGAACCATCTCGAATCGTAGTTGAAGGCTAGAACTCGACATGGCTTGGATATCTTGGCTGGAAGTAGTTCTCGAAGCCAGTTAAAAGGTTTGTCGGGGTATCCGCGACGGTTAGGAGGGTTGTTCTTGGGCAGCCAGACCCAGGCGTAGTCTGGATTTGCGCCGAGCCCATGAACAGCCACGATACTAAGCATAATGGTCAGGTCTTATTTTCCATCACTTGTCAGCGTTGACATACTCAATTTTGGGCGCATCAGAGTCGTGCAATATTTGCAACCCTGGCTCAGCTGCTGGTGGAAGAGTCTTGTTTGATGCGTTGCCTTCGTCTGGCGAAACGCCTTCTGATGGCGTCAAATTCGCGAAACTCTCGTCGCCAGGAGTTTTTTTAGTTCTTTCTGAGCTGTCACTTCTCTCATTTTCTGGTTCGAGTTTACCGCTTTCGGACGGCGACCGACGCAGATAATAGAACGAGAATATGAGTACGATGGGAAGCACGAAGTAAATGGGAGACACGGCCCTAGCGGAACCTTGGGGTCGCGTGAAGCCTTGGTTAAGGCCTGGGAACGGAAATGAAAACATTTCAGAATCATATGCCGTGGGATCTGCCGTATTTTGTGTTGTTCTGTTCTTTGAACTGTTCACAGAGGCCTCGCTTGTCCAGCTACTTGGTTTCTGGCTGATAGGTAGCGAGGAGATTTCACGGTCGTCTGTTTCGTTGTGAGTTGACAAGCTAAAGGGGATCCGCAACTTGTGGCGAGGAGAAAAGCCCCCAGGTGCTCCATCCCGGGGGGTGAGGGGAGGTTAAGGGGGCAAGAGACCGTAGCAGGTGGCCAAACAGCGAGAAGCTAGCCACAGGAGGGATAATACGTGGCAACGTACTGACGTATGAGACGTGCGCTCTGCCCCCGCATGGCGAACGGTGAAGGAAGGGTAGGTCAGGCGTCCAATGTCGCTTCTCCTTGGTCTTCCTGTCACGTCGTATCTCGGGTGTTGTCAGCCCAACGGTAACACGGCAGTGACTTGTACGGTGCCACACAGACCACACCGTATCAAAATGCTATTCGTTCTGTCCATGATTCCACTGCATTTGTTGGTCAGTGGAATGGTTGCCGTGGTGTGTGTGTGTGTGTGTGTGTGTGTATTTAACGGCTTTACTGAGGAATCCCTCACTCCTTTGGAGTATCAGGCGTGCTACGCTATACCGTCTAGATACATGTAGCATATCATTGCACACTTCTGGTAGAAATGGTTGCCGTGGTAGTTCTGTGATTGGAACAAGTGCGATTGCTGACTACGACGAGACTCCAGATCCATGCCGGTATTCGGCCCGTCCCGCCGCTAGTGCCGCTAGCGCTAGTTTATCCGAGCTGCCGCCGTGTGTGGGGTTGACCTTGGTCTGCACCACATGGAGTAAACAGGGGAGGTACCTTTTTGCGCTTTTAAGTCCCAGTTTTAACCAAAAAATTTATTAAAAATCTGTCTAGTTTTCCTGTACTTAAATCTCTTATCACGAAGTAATTGGACACAAATATGACTTTTGAAGGACGAAAAGGAGATAACTTTTATTGATACTAGCTACTGCTGAGAGAAACACCTTGCCCAACGGGTCCATGGACATCTTCCACGGATATATCAAGAACTTGCTTTCCAAGAAGTAAATCGTGGTATACTTCGTAATGGCAGTGGCATTATAGCGTCCAACCTGAGTGGTTGGGTGTTTTGTCCAGTGACGAGTTGTAGACTGCAGTATTGTGACTAGAAACAATGAGTTGTAATGCAAAGTTGAATTCGCATAATAGTTTTTGTGTTGAATGTTGTATAATAGTCCTTTTGTAAAGAAAGAAAAAATGGTGCCAACATGGCTTATTTCCGAAATAAAGGCTCAAATCACCGAGGACCAAGCGTTTTGACCGCTAATTCTGATGCATTTGGCCGGGGTGCCTCATGCAGCCAGCGCAATCTTGGTCATCTGCGTGGCCTTCAGATCTTGTAAAGATCTTAATGCTGGCTATCATGGGACCAGGAGAGTCTAGTCTTCCTCATCGTACGTCTCATCTTCCTCATCGACCCACTCATCCTCCTTCTCAGACGTCTCAGTCCTATCCTCCTTATCAGACGTCTCAGTCCCATCCTCATCCTGAATCTTCAAAGTCGTGGCAAATGCCAGATTACACAGCGACAAAGCAATGTGTCTGTGCAGCCTACCGCACAGCACATCACAGATGTAGCTGTCTGACTCGGAGCGGAAAGCGGCGCGCTCATCAGGAGTCAGTGTCACGCACCCATGGCAAAGGGGGCACATGTGGAAAAATTTCCGGAATTTATCTCTCCTGGCTTCAGTCCTGTCGACAATTTCACACCTCCTCATATAACACGTGCCGTGTTTCTCATCGAGATGTTTCTCAAAATCAGCCTTGTCTTTAAAACTCGCCAAAGGGCCACACGCGAAGCATTCCCAGGGGATGGGCGGACAGAGTTCCCGCGGCCACCTCTTCGAATGGCTAGTCGTCATGTGATCGTCCCACGATTCGAAATCTTTGAAAGGGGTCTTTCGTTTGTCGCATGTTTCGAAAAGGCACGTGAAGGGTCGGACGTCGTCGAGAACATGACGGCTAGGTCTGTTAGCGCCGTGGCGATGGAAATTTTGACTTGGTAAAACAACTTACGTCCAATTTTTTCCCGAGAGTTCCGACCGCGCTAGTGGCTTCGCACAATACTCGCAAGGCTGACCAGTCGATTTGGTCTTGTCCGGGGGGGGAGGAAAGTTTTTTATATCATCGACGTTTACCACATCGATAAATAACTTGCTGTTAGGCCCCATGGTGCCGCACCAATCCCAAAAGCAAACAGGCCTCTCTGGTACGGCCACCTCCTCTTCGGCAGGTAATTCCTGTTTCGACCGGTGCTTTCTGATGGACTGTAGTCTCTGGTGCCGGCGGGGTATGGCGAGTAGGAGGGGAGTTTGCAAACGGAGCGTGGCACTCTTACAGTCGTCATCGAATTGTTGTTGCGCCCGCAGGACGGGATCGGCATCCAGAGGGTTCCTATCTTCGTGTTTTGTCATGACTAGGTTGTTCAGGCTCTGTGCGCAAGCTCTCAATATAACTTCTGTAATTCGAAATTTCGGCACCAATCTGTCGAGGAGATTCCAGCCTTGGTGAAGGGAATTTTGCATCTTGTTGTAAAGAAAATGCAAAAAGTATCCTAAATTCCACATAAGACCTCGCCTTGTGTCGAAGACTTGTCGCAAATACGTCGGCCGAAATATAGTATGATACAACATTTGAAGCTGATCCCCACACACCCGAAGGGGCAGCGGGCTAACATCCCTCGCAGCAATGATGCCCGGCATGTCGTGCTTTGAATGAGCTGCCATTGTTGCTATGGGGGCACCTGTCGAGATGTTGGAAGGTACAGGTCTGAATTTTAGGAGGCGAGGGGGAGGCCGTGTTTTATAGAGAATCGATGGACATGGACAGCGCATGAACAGAACAAGTCCTGGAGCTTACCGTTGTCACTGCAGGTGCACAAGTTGCATCGATATGTCTATGAATACAAGTCTGCACAAGTTTCAGTGAACCAACAGAGGACGGGTGAATTGTCCCAGGACACCCGAACCCCTAGCTCGTCCATGTTGTTCACTGAGAGTCTGAGATCATGTCATAATAGTACTGTTGTTGCGACAGGTCCAACCTCAGTTCATCGGCCACCGGCTTTGTTCTGCAGGTCTCTGTCTCCCCTGCTCTCCCAGTGAAAAAAAGCAGCTACCATCTGCCACGGCTCAATAAAGAGAATCTTCAGTGACAAGGGCAGGGCAACTGAGCTTGGAACAGTAGTTGGATATCGATATCATAAGCAACGTCAAGGTATCAAAGTTCCCTGGTTTTCCTCAAGGTTTTGAAGGACCAGAGCTCTATATAAATATAAGAACTTGGTGAGGGCTAGTCCCTGAGGCAGCCCTTGCTTCAGGTCCGTGTCCGGGTTCTCCCGGTGCTTTTCTTTGTTGTTGTGTCACCGTTGTTGGCCGATGCCTTTGTCCAGGCCTTGGCCGTGTGACACCCTCCTATTCAGGCACCGTTTGTCCCATGCAGCAGAGAGTTTGGCTATTGTTCGCCCAACAACTGTCCACAGCATTTAGGCAACTGGGTGTGGCGTCATGACTCATGACTGCCTACTCTGTAGAGCGCACCATGTAATGCAGAGATGTACAAAGCACTTCATACATACGTATGAAATACGAGACTGGACTTGAGAATACCCAGGACAGGAAGAAATCCTCTCGTACCTGATTCGGGTAGCCCAGAAATGGGGTCTCTACCAATACATCCGCTTCAAAGCTGAAGTAGAAGCCACAACGTGGAATGACTCTACTAACCAGTGGGAGACGTCTCTCATAGTCCTCGGCAGGAAAGCTACCGAATATGGGGCGTCCTACACCGTCACAAGCGACTTTGCCATATCGGCAGTCGGCCAGTTGAACGTACCACGATACCCAAACATCACCGGACTAGATTCCTGACAGGACAGAATGATGTACTCGGCGCGGTGGGATCCAAATTATGACTTGAAGGGCAAAAAGGTAGCCATGATTAGCAACGGCGCGACCGCAGCGCAGATCCTACCAGAAATCGTCGACATCGCCCAGAGCGTCACCGTCTTCCAACGATCGCCAAACTGGATCATTCCATGAGCCGACAAGCCCAACAGCGAGACAATGTGCAAGATATACAGACATGCTCCTGGTGTTCGAAGACGGTACCGTGCCTCGCTGATGGATATCCACGAGACCCTGTACGAGTCCGTAGTTGACGTCGCCTCCCTGGTGAATGATCTGGCAAGGCAGCTGTGTCTCGATATAATGAACAAGCAAATTCCAGACAATGCGGTCTTGGAGAGGAAACCGACTCCCGACTACGCACCCGCTTACAAGCGCGTCATCATCTCGGACGATTACTTTCCCGCCATACGTCGGGAGAACGGCACGCTTCAGACGAACCCCATTGACAACATATCTCCCGCGGGTATCACGAGCGTGGGGACGCTCGCGCCTACCTGGGCATGACGGTTGAGCATCTCCTGAATTTCGCATGATGTACGGGCCCAACACGAACTTGGGCCACAACTCAATTATCCTCATGATTGAAGCCCAGTCTCGATATATTAACACCCTGATCGCACCCGTCATCAAAGCACAAGCCAGTGGTGGTCATTTCACAGTTGTTCCTCTTGTCACACGCATGGATTCTTATAATAGTGAAATCCGAGATCGTCTGGCGAAGAGCGCGATTGCTGATCCGAGCTGCGACGGTTAGTATAAGAATGCCGATGGTCTCGTCGCGAATAATTGGTATGGCACTGCTGTAGAATACCAGCATCGCACGGCGACAGTTGAATGGAGTGATTTCCAGGTTTCTGGGGAAGGGAAACCGTGAAATCCGAGGGGTGTCAATATATCGGGATAGTGGCTGAAGAGACTCGTATTTCGACACTGAATGTTGTTGGTATTGCCATTGCTACTCTTGCTGTAGTGTCCGATTTTGCACCGATTTTCATGAAACGACTCAAACTCATGTAAAGCGCTTTACAATGCTGTATTTTAAGGCATTTTTTGGATGTCTTTTTGGTTTTACATTTGTATCTTAGCATGTATGGTTGTATTGAATAGTGTACCACCGCCGCAGTATTATTTGACACTAGATTGTATAAGTCGTTCTGTTCGGTTAGACTCGATGCCTCTATCTCCTTTAAAGGTTAGTTCATGCAGAATCTGGAAACTCAAGGTGAGCCCAGTGGTTTTGCCATGCTCGTCATCGTCTTTAAGTCCGCCGACGATTGTGACCAAACAGCTTAGAAAGAGGGCGCACTTCAGAAAACTAAGCTGGCACCCAATCTCAATGCCAGAGGAAACTCTTCAAAATACCTCGCAGCATTTCCCCAAGAGCAGATTCAGGAATATCGCACAGCCGGCCGACTGCAGAGCAAGCCACCCCTACCCTTCCGCTAATGACAATGTGGCGTATACTCTCAGATTACCCCGTCTCGTATATCCCATATTCATATCTCGCACAATTCGGACATCTTCCGCCTCCGTGTCGTATAGTTCCCTGTCAAAACGACGAACAAGATGAGCAACGGTCAAGAATAACTCCATGTACGCGAGGCTAAAGTTGCCAGTTAGCTACCAAGCCAGAACCAAAGTTGTCAATACATCCAGGACAATTACTTTATGCCGATACAGGCTCTGCTCCCCCTCGTGAATGAAGTCAGGTACTTCTTCAAATTATCTTCATTATGTGCCGCCTTGACCCATCTTTCGGGGTCGAATCGTTCCGGGTCGGGGAAAATAGAAGCGTCCCGGTGGAGAATGTAGCTAGAGCTGCTGACTGGAGTCTTAATCAACACGTATGTTAGCAGTTCAAAGAAACAAAAGCAAGAGAAGGGCTTTTATCACGCACCCCAGAAGGAATAACATAATCTTTGTATTTAAGAGCCTCTATTGGCGCAACACGGGGCAGCCGTCCTGTCAATCCATACGACAGGCGTAAGGATTCATCAACAACGCCGCTCTAGTCATCCGCAATAAGCAACGTCACCATCTCCGTCATGCGATTACCTACCAGGTAGGGCAACTTTTCAAGCTCAGGCCAAGTCGGCCTCGCATCCAGCGTGGGCATCACCCTCTTCAGTTCCGCCCGCAGCGTATCTCGAAGGTCATCGTCCCGGGCGAGATGGTAAGCGGCAACTGTCAAAACACGAGCCGTAGTTTCTGTCCCAGCGGCAATAATAGCAAACGTTTCATCGCGCAGTCGGTTATAGCTTCGTTCCTTTAATGGAATACTAGGATCCGCCAAGGCGGCGATCATGGTTTTCCTTGCCGGCTGGGAGCCCGTCGTTGGAGTAGGTGACGTTTTTTCTTGCATAGCCGTGGCTGGGTCGTCCAAGAGTGAGGCTAGGAACTTGAATACTGCTGCTTTTCCTGGCATGAGGGTTGAAATGACTCGAGGTGGAAGGATGCGCAGTGCATACACCAGCCAGGGGCAAAACCGGCAAATATGGCCAAACTCCATGGCATCCGCCGTAGCACGACGAATATCATTGCGAAAATGTTGATCCTCTAAAAATCCCCCGTGCTTTCCGCAGCAGTAAGACGTGATGATATCCGAGGTTAGTGCTGCGAAAGCATCATCCAGGCATAGCACAGATTGGTTCCTCTGAAATTCCCGCAATCGCTGCATAAGTTTTTGCACGCGTTCGTTGATTACTTGAGAGAGTTCTAGGACAGAGCGCCTAGAAAAGAAGTCTTTCAAAATACTCCGTCGGAAGCGGTGCAGGTCATGATCTACAGTGGTCACCATGGAGTCGGGCAGGGCGTACGTAGGCACAAACTTGGCGTCCTTGTCACGCGTTCGGCGGCTCGAGGCATAGATTTCATCGTAGAAGTACGGATCGCTAACATGAACTTCTCGGGGGTTGATGCGAACAATAGGGCCTGCGAGCATGTGTTAAGTGCGTAGCCGCTTGGAAAGGTGTCGGAGGTGTGTATCTGACCATATTGCTGGTGCATCTCTTCGATTTTGAACAGGAATTTACCCGGTCGAACCACATTGTAGAAGAACTCGTACAAGTGTGTGCATGCTGTTATTTTCGGGCCAGGAATCCCCGCCAAGGGTTGAAAGGACAGGCGATATGCGGATTTGAGGCCAAGCCATGTGGCCAAAATGAGGGCAACGACCCAGAGGCGAAGCACGTCATGAAGCATGACGGAAATTTGTGAAAGTGCAGGTGCTAGGAGGACTCGAGGCTTGGATGATTGTGCCGTTCATGTTGCATGGTTGGGACTCAACAAAAGCCCAACGCCGTTGAACGAAGCCATCACGGACCAGCCGGAAGCCTCGGGCATCTCGGTTTCTTTCATGTAAATAATCTGGCTCTTGCCCTCCTCTCGTTGATGAGTAACCAAGGACCTTTTGACATCCTTCGAGACCATCTTTAAATTGACTTGTGACCACTCCAAGCCCTAGAACCTAGCTAGCCCTTGTCAGCTTATTCGCCGGCCACATGGGTGCGAACAGAAAAGTATGTGACCCTCCAAGCTTTGCCGTTAGAAACAGTCTGGCAATAGCCAATAAATGAGAGGAAAGTATCAAACTCGTCGGCATACGCGGGCTTTTTAGCTTCTGTGGCATCAATCGCACCAGGAGTCAAAGGGTTGCAGTCGGTGGCAATAGGGATTTTCCCACCCCGGTGGCGAAAAATAAATTAAAGATGAGCAAATACGCAGTGCCCCCCATGAATTTTCGCCTCGCGCCCAATGTGGCGACAAGAGATGTATACCAGGCACTTGGCAACTCCTTGGACGGATGGATCCAACCATCGATTGTCATACGGAAAGGTAGCACAACGTGTGGACGAACCGGCCGCATCAGCACAAAGCATGCATCGTGACGGACCACAGAGGGGTCAAAAGATCAGGTCAGGGCGCAAGGATGAAAGCCCCAAGGATGAAAGCCCAAGGCAGCGATGACCTAGATGCCTCAGTCGTCTAGGTGAGGCTACACACGCTCGGATTATCATGTATATATACGGGCTACAGGTCGGGGGCCTGGATGCACTTCCCCAAAGACCTTTTAAATCCAAAGACAGCTATTAGATTGAATTCGAAGCTATCCACAAGCCCTCACCAGAAGCCCCTGCCACAACAACCAGGCCCAATTCTCAGCTGCCAGCCGTGACACTTGGTACGCCGTACACGTGTATGAGGAATAGGAGCACATGGAACATGTTGATAAGACAATGAGCTTGTGCACGGCATGCAAGATGAGTATTTGCTGGGCGGGAGAGATGCACTGCGCTGGCTGTAAATGGGGGATACCACGGCACGTCTCGAGCGAGTTTCTCATGCGTCTACAGGAAGAGCTTACACGCCGTGACACCACCGTGATTACGCATTTGCTAGATGGGAGTAGAGGCATGGTACACGTCGGCAAAGCAGAGCGCGCGCCCGGATGCAGCCAGAAGTGTCGCAGGGCGGACATGTGCAACACACTTGAGCTATACGCCTTGAAGCACGGATGGGCATCGTGGGCGTTGGATGCGGCGGCGAGCGAATTGCGCGGCGAGAATGGAACAAGGACGAGCAGGTATAGACCTCGGGTTGACGGGCACGCGGCCGAGGACGATGGCGGGCCGTTGGCAACCTGGTGTTCTTGCGGCAACGACACGTCGGCATCCGTGTCGGCACCGGGCCGGGCAATGTCCCTCGCTTCCGAAGTGACGGTCCGAATAGGGACAGCCAGTCACAACGCCACCCCCGAGCAGGAGCATCTGCTAGAATTCGCATATCAACGCGGCGCGTGGACCGGCGCGACGCGTCAAATACTCGCGGATGCTATGTGGCTGGCTGGGCCGGGCCGTCGCGAGATTGTGCAGGCCAGCGGCAAAGCCAGTCAAGAAATCAACAAGGGCTCGCGCGGGTCCGTTGAAACAGTGTGGCTGCATTACTTGTTCAACAACAACCACATCAACCTGCTGGCGGATGGGCTGGAGATGTTGCTGCTCGGGACGTACCTCACCGCGCTGGACCACGGCCGTGTCCGGGCCGGCGACTTCACCGCGTACGCCAGCGAGGTTGCGCGGCATGCAAGCTTGGGCCGGTGGGTGATTGCCTCTGACGAGCTTATGCGCCGGTGGCCTGGGATCATGGACTGGCATGCCGGGTGTGTGTCGACGCTGGGCTTGATGCGCGCTCTGCGGCTGCGTGCGTGGTCCTTTGCAGCCCATTGGAACGTCACGATGCACCATGAACTTGGCGGCGGCACGGATGGCGAGGAACCGGGCTCGTTGTGGACATACATCATGGCAGCCCTCGGGCACGATGCCGGCGACCTGTGCAGTGACGCCAGGAGGGGATGCCTGGACAACTGTTACTATGCGGTCGGTGCTCACGCTGGGTATGAAGGGGTCGCCGCCTGCATGGACATAGTATGCGACGCGCTCGAGGCCGTGGTGCTTCGAGATGCGCGAGGAGCCATTGACATTGGGGTCGTCGCGGGGAGTGCGTGCGCGACCTTTGAACGTACAGGAGGCAACTTGTGTGCTTGCCCCATGCGGCCTTCATGTGAAGCCATCATGGTCATGGCCAGCGTATGTGGGCACAGGCGAATTGTCCCCGACGACGCCGCGGATTTGCGGAGCATGCGTGATGCGGCGAGGTCGCGATTCAGCCATCTGCCTCCGTCATCCAGAGGCGTGGCGCGGCTGAACCACGCAGCTCGTGAGCAGACGTACGCAGAGGCTCTGCGAACCCTGGCAACCGGGAACGGCACACATCAGGCACACAATGACCTGCAGGTTGCATATGCGAGCGCGGCGCGAGCCATGTGTGGAGGGCTGCGCAGAAGAGCCGCCTCCCTCCGTCATCGTGTCGCGTCGAGTAGTGGACATGTGCTGGATTTGAGCAGCGACTGTATGTGTGGTGGGGAGTGCAAAACGTGGTGTTGATGTCCGCCTAGGCTAACATTATTCGTATTGAAAGCTCCAGCGACTTTTCTGCATTCAGTCGTACATTAAGTAGCTTGTCTCACTGTATGCTAGGAAACGATAGGGAACGACGCTCAACGATTCCCTTTCGATATACCCTTTAGTCTCTATCAGGAATTAGCAGATATTATTGTCACAGATTTCAAATGCCCAAAAGTTGTGAAGGGACCGATAACATCACATGTTGAACGGAAACAGTGATCTCAAGTATTGATTGTATTAAACTCTCTTATAACGTGACCACCTTGTATATAAAAGTTGCGCTTGGTTTCTTGCTTATATAAGTTATTATAGCTTACTTTAATTAAGCTTTAATAAATAAATAAACTTATTATAATTTAAAAAATGTATATATTATAAAATTAAATTATAAAATATTTAAAAAAACCTTTTTTTAAGAATTATATAAAAAAAGAAAAGAGTATTATATTATTATTTATAAATAGCTATAATAAATATTAATAAGTGCTTATAAAAGATATATATATATATAAGAATAATAACTTATAATTAATTATATTATTATAGTAGGGTCTTAATAATAAAAAAGGTAAATAATTTAAATATAAAATTAACTTAAAATATAAAAAAGGGTAAACCTTATAAATATATTATATATATAGGTATTTTAGGTTTTTAGTATAACTTAATATAAATTATATTTATAAAGTTAATAAATTTATATAATAATATATAAAGTTTAATTATATAATAATAGTTAAAGCTATTATAAAGTAGCTATAATTAATAAGCTATAATATAATATTAATTATACTAGTATATTTAATATATTATAATATATAAATAGTTTATTTTTTTAGTTTTTTAGTTTTTTATTATTTTTAGTTTAATATAGCTTAATATTATTTTAGATTTTATACTTATATAATACTAGTATTCAGAGCTGTGACGAAAATACTACACTACATGTAATTTTTAGTGTAATTTTTAGTATAGTATAGTGTAGTGTAATTTTTAGTGTAATTTACTACACTACATGTAATTTTTTAGTAAAAATTTAATTATAAAGAGATTTTTTAGTTATAATTATTACGCTAATTATAAGGCTTATAAGGACCCACTTTATATGCATAGAAAGAGCTAATTTAGCCCTTTAAAATGCACTAATTTTTATGTGGCTAGCTTATAAATTAAGCGAGTTATAGCAAGCTAAAAAAA
>JACEFI010000031.1:216210-239411 GCA_020102295.1 Metarhizium humberi
GCTAAAAATCCTAATTTAATAGAAATTAAAAAAAATAATAAGGCTATTAAAAATATAAAAAAGAAGGCTATTAAAAAAGGAAAGCTAAAGTATAGCTTTAAAAAGGCTATTATACTAGCTAGAAAAGGGCTTAATAAGGCTAGTAATACTAAGGGTAAAGCTGCTAAATAAATTTATATTAGCGGTTTTACCTCTTTTAGAGGGATATAATTTTATTTAATTATAAAGTAAAAAACTAAAAATTAATTAATATTATTATTTAGTTTTATTTTCCTTTAAATATTAAAGTAATATTTTTAAGAGTAATAGCTTTTATAAGTTATATTTATATAAATTCCTTTTATAATATAATTATATTTTTAAAAATACTAAAGAATGCCAGATTATAATAAGGTTAATAACCTCACTTTTACTTGCTATAGTTTATCTTACTTATCACTTATAAACCGCGCCGGGGAAAGATCGTGGAATATGCGTGTGACGTAGGCCAAGTTTTAGGATTGGTTATTGCGACGGACACGGCCAGGTTATGCCGCTCAGGAGCACAGTCCTGGAGCGGCCTGAGGAATATCTGGCCCGCTCTCCAGACGATGTACAGGAGGGTGCGATCCGTCGCGACGGTCTCCGCGCGAGTGCAGCGGGTTACTGGACGCGACAGGGTTGGCATAGGCCTCTACGAGAGCAGTGCCAATATGAAGGCTAGCCGCTCTAGGCGGCTTGGTCTTAATGCGAATCGTGACTTGGAAAACTGCAGCACCCAAGTCACCGAGCTGCGTATAGTACGTCAGAGGTAGGGCGTGACTTACAGTCACTCGATCCTCCACTTACGGCCCAAAGACACCTGTGCTGGCCTGGGCTCCTCGCTCTTATAACTTTAATGCACGAGTCTGGCACCCGGCTAAACTTATAGCACTAACGAATGCTTCTCCTTTTATAGGTGATATAAAGGACCTAAGAATAATTTAGTAACCGCTGTGCTTAATCTAAAGTAATAGCTTAAATGGCACCTTTAATACAGAGCTTAATTGGCTTGTTCTACCCGATATTGTTGGTCGCTTTACTGCACGTTAGAGCGATACAAATAAGGCCGTATAAACAGGCGCGCTTCGCTGCTGGTGTAACCGGGGCTATTAGTATAATAATGCGGAGCCGTTTAACTAGACTTAAGATTGCTTAGCTATTATATTTCGATAATTATTATACTAGTAATAAACTTTATTATGCCTAAATGTATTTAGCTAGTATTTCTTATATTAAAGGGATACTTTAAAGATACTAAATAAGAAGAAGAAAGGGCAATAAAACAGATAGGTAAGGTTAAAATCTCTTAGATATAAAAGGATTATTTTATTAATAATAGCTAATACTTAGAGATAGTATATTTTAATAAGTCAGCTTAAAGCTAGCTTATAATAGTAGAATTATATATTAATAGGCTAGATAGCTTAGCTTTATATTTAAGCTACTTATTAAAGATCTATTATACTAGCTATTTTATTTTTTAATAGTAATATATACTTTTTATTAACATGGAAGTTACTCTTATAGAATATAAACGCGGCGTAGAAGGCGAGGATACTAGCGATATAACCTACATTACAAGACCGTTTTTCGCTCACACTTATTTTAAATCTCTTTTAATATATCTTAATAACTAATATTTATAAGTATAATTTACTTATAGAATTTTATTAATATTATTATAGTTAACTTAACTTAAGAAAATACTTTAAATTATATTAAAATCTAAATAAATCTTTATATTTTTAAAGAAAATAGTTTTTATAATTTTAATATTACTATTAATCTTATTAGCACTTATATTTATACTTATTTAATATAAGAATAATAAGAACTTTACCTTCTTAACGCTTTCTTCTACGCTAATAACCATTACTTTATAATATTATTAATAAATAGTACTTTAAAGATTAGCATATAAATACTAAGCTTAATAAGGCGGGTTTAGCTAAATATTCGCCTTAACTTTAGCTAATAGCCTTAAATACCTAGGGAATATTACTAACTCTATTTAATATAACCAGCACTTACCAGAGTAATAATACTTAATAGTAATTATTATTAGCTTTATACCTTTTTATATTAATAATTTATTTAACCTTTTTAAGCTTTATTATTTTATAATTAAATTAATTACTTTTAATATATTAAAAGTAGCTTTAACTTATTTTTTTATAATTTACTTTTTAAAAAGTATTAAATATTAAAAAAAAGTTAAAATATTAATATTAAAAGCTCTTTTTATTATTATTATTAAAATTACTAGCTATATAAAGGATATTAACTTCCTAGCCTTTTAAGTTCTTAACCTTACTTACTTACTAAGACTTATATTTATATTAATGCCCACTTTAATTAATACTCCACCTTTAAATTAATTAAATTACTAGTATAATTATATTTTATTTATATTTACTCCTTTAAAAAAACTATATATATTAAACCTTATTAATAAGGTTATAAACCTATTTAATAAGAATATAACTTTATTAAATACCTTATTAAGTATGCTTATTTTTTTATATTTAAAGCTTAATATAAAGCTTATATTTACCTTAACTTTTTTATTTATTACTATTAATTTTAAAAAATCCTTTTTAACTTTAAGCTTACCTTTTATATTTAATAATAAAGCTTATTTATATTATAATTATTATCCCCTTAAAAAATAAATTAATATAAAGTAAATATTAAAAAACTAAATATAATTATTAAGAAGTTAAAAATAATAATATTAATAAAAAATAATAATATAAACCGCACTGAACGTAAAGTGAGCCCGGAGGTAAGCTAAAGGTGAGCCGGCGCCCTGTATATAAAACCGCTAAAGTAAAAAACTAATATTACTAAACTTAATATAAAGCTATACTTTAAATAATATAAAATTAAGTTAAGTAATATTTTTAAAAGATAAAAGCTTAAAAAAAGTAAAAGAACTTTTTTAAGGTAATTAAATATTAAATTAATAATATTAACCTTTTAATAATATAAATAAAAATATATTAAACTTAATAAAAGGCTAGTATAAAAACAGGATAATTATAGGTTTTTAATTATATTTTTCCTGTAATATTTACTAGTAGAGGTATTAGAGCCTTAAATAGTAAGCTAGTATAATTAAATAATAATAATAATAATAATATAAATACCCTTAAAATTAATAGGCTATAATAATATAATTACTTTTCTTTTTTATATTTAAGTATATAACTTTTTTTATATTTTATTTAATTTACTTTTAATTTAATAATTCTTAAACTTTTATATTAAAATTAATTATTATAAAACTTTTACTTTAACTTTTAAGTTTACTTTTATATTAAAATATTTAACTTATATAAAAACTTTTTTTAAACTTCTTATAAACCACTATATTATATTAAGCTTTTATTCTTTAAGGCTCTTCTAGGCAACCCGCTTGCGGTTTAATCTCCTGTATTTAATTCAGCCGATAATTCGCTTTAATATCAGAGGTCCTTAGTTGTCCCATGCCCTCTTGGGGCAGATGACCCTTATTTATACAAAGCAGCGGTGAGCAAGCGAGTGTTGGGGGCCTAAGGCCTCAACTAGGTCTCGAACCCTTGTATAACTATCGTCAGGTTCAAGGTACGGCCCGTGCCTTCATTACAACGTGACCTCCATGTAGCAACTGCAAAGAAAATAGCAGAGCCAGTGTTCTCATCTGGGCTAGATGCAAAAATTCTTCTTGCTCCCCGCAAGAGGCGAGATGAGAAACACAACCTCCCTTTAATTCGGCACCGGCCCATACCAGTCCTCAAATCCCTGCCACATATGTCAGTATGGACATCCCTTTGACAGTATGAGAACTCGGAGAACTTACCAAATCATGACCCCATGCCGGAGTATTGACTCTCTTCTGCTTGCCACTCGCAGCCATGCCGTCTAATACTTCCATATCCTCTTTTGATAACTCAACCACCTTGAGGTTCTGCTCGATCCGGCTCGCAGTGACGGACTTGGGCAGGACAACGCAGCCCCGGTTAACTTGGTATGAGATTAGGACCGTAGCTGGCGAAATACCGTTCTTCTTTGCAATGCTGGCGATTTCTTCGTCTTCACGAAGCGGGGCACCTGAGAAGCTGTTAATATTCGCCTATATGATGCATTATTGGGAAGGTGTCAAGTGTAATATACCCGTTGAACCCAGGGGGCAGTATGCCTCTAGCAGAATGCTGTGACTGCCGCACCACTTCTTGAGTTTGTGCTGCGGGTTGAATGGGTGGAGTTCGACCTTGAGACAACATGAGCATCTACCGGGATGGTGGGATGGGTAAATCATGGCCTACCTGGTTCACAGCTGGCGTGACAGTCCACATCTTCTTCAAGTGCTCTAGGTACGGCACACTCCAATTCGACACGCCAATTGCCTTTGCCTTTCCGGAATGGTAGACCTCCTCCATCTGCCTCCATGTGTCTTGCTGGTCCCAAGAGCGATCAACAGAACGCGTGCCGTCCGGGTTCACGGGAAGAAGGTCAGACGTTTCGTTGGGTACAAGGCGTCTGGCTGGGGTCAGCAACAATTACATGGTAAGATGGCATGAATGCACTTACACTGGCCAGTGTACAAGGTAAAGGTCAAGATAGTCTGTTTGAAGGTCCTCCAAGGTCTGGGCCAGGCCGGCGGCCACGTCACTCTGGTGCGTGTTCCAGCTGTTTTTCAGTCAGGTCACTCGGTTGAATAAGTGTGTGGGACCTTGGGAGCAGCTCAGAGTAACTGACACTTTGCTAGTTATGAAGATTTCTTTTCGAGGGACCCCAGATCTCTTGATTGCATCTCCTACTTCTTTCTCTAGACGGAAGTTAGTAATCAATGCTCTTTGGACTTGTTGGAGGGGTGTAGCACACCATTGCGGTAAATGAGCGCACAGTCAATGTGCTTGTAGCCAGACTTGAGAGCGTGCTCCACGGCCTTTCCAACCTCACCGGGATTTGCTTGCCATGTTCCTAAGCTCACTTAGTTTTCGTTCTCGCTTCATAACCTCGGGCGTCTTACCAAGTCCGACGGCAGGAATGGAGGCACCAGTGTTGAGTTTGAAGTTCGATGGGGGTGTCATAGTTATGTGCTACCTCCAACGGGAGTACGAGTAATTAAGGGGCTATATTCACTACTTTGGTAATAATATTGGACCTAGTTGGCTTTTATACCCAGCTGACGTTCATTCCGAAATCGCATGTGGCATCGGAGCCATTGTGGGTACCGGAACTGTTGGTGGAGAAGCGGAGACGAGGAACATTGACGAGACAGTACGACGTGAACATTGGGGTGTTGGAGCTGCTGCCATATGTTCATGCGTGAAGGTGGGTCATGCTTGACAGGACTAGGAGCTAGTTCAACTTGAAAGCTGCATGCTGATGATGGAAGGAATTGAAAATACTAGCTCACGAGACGGTCTACGGTGCCTATCACGTACATGCATTGTCCCTTCTTCACCAACTCTGACAGTTTCTTATGATTCATTAATCAAACCATGCTCTTGTTACAAATGGGGACCAGAACCTACAATCTGCTCACACCGAGGGGCCATATCATGTTTCGAGCTGATAATCAATAAACTTCAGCCTGTCACTCCGACGCATTATCAACATGACACAATCCCTTTATTTGAAGCTACTCTTCCCTTTGTAGACTCTGTAATACATGTTTAAATCGCTGGGCTATTCCCCACGACATGCTTTCCAACCGCTCAATAAATATTGACAGAACTTTAGAGCTGGTCAATTCAGACATCCTTCCGAGGCCCTGAAATGCCATCTCCCCCCCATGAAGTATCCAATCACTTGCAGCGCTATTGTCAGACCCTGTACAGTATTTCATGTAAGCATCTGTTCAAGTGGAGGAAGATCCGGGGAAACTTGCACGTTATCGTAGTCGGCCGTCTGCCTTGGTCTGATTCAGTAAGGTTACTTGACAACTTTGTGATGGCCCAGAATGTAAGGGCAACATCAAATGTCAATATCGTCTCTGTCGGTGAACTATAACTTTCGTCAGCCTGGTCAGCTAGATTCGCCGATAGAGCTCATACTCAAATATAAATCTTGGCAGCAAGATGCCTAATTGCCCTGCCTGTACGAGTATACCTCTCGTGATAACTGGGTCCTCTTTAATACGAGCTCGAACCCATTCACGAGCGTCCGCCTTGCTCTCATCTGTCCCAGATTTCCCCGCCGCTACCTTGATGTTTTGAAGGAAATTAGGCCATGTAAACTGAATATGCCCTAGGTGTGAAAGAGCAGTTACACTTAGTATGAGAGTGTTAGGCGTATTAGGCAAGGAATGGCATGATGCAGAAAGTTGGTCGAGGAGCTGTTGTGGATTACTGTGTATATTGTATCAGGAGCATAGTACATGTATTATACGTTGCTACACTTACAATCTAAACGTTGGTGGGAAGGCAAGTCGATAGGGATTGTCTCGGTGTGGCCTGGACGCTGGCAACACCGAATCGAATGCGGCTGCATCTGTGCATAGTCTACGCATAATCAGTCTCAAAGCCTTTGTGACGACGGATTCGCCATACCTGTAAAGAGTGTATGCAACAATGGACAATCCAAAAGAACTCAAGGGCTGCGATAGCTTTCCTCTCGAAAGTAGGAACTCTAGCACCTCTCGAAAATTGGGCCCGTCTCGAGTCAAATTTATGTCCAAGGCCGAAGGTTGGCCCCTTCCAGCCTCATCACCTGTTGGCAGAGGAACATTGATCTCGCCCACAGACAAAAGAGGGGCAACATTGAGAAGGGCGGATATCTGCATGTCATAGAGCTGCATCACGTTGGTCAGCGCAAAGCTCCCTGGCTTGCAAATGGGGTGACCTACATATATGCCCCAGCCCAGGTTTCTCCTCTCCTCGTCATCAGCCTGCGCCTTCTTTAATTCCTCTTGGCTGAATTCATTGCCGTTTCTCTGAAGCTCTTTCACAAATGACAAACTAGGCCTGAGGAGATGCATTCTTCTCGCCGCAGTTACCAAACTGCCTCTGCTAATCTCTGCATGCTGGTACAGCATTCGTGATCCACAAAATAGGCCGAAGACGGACTGTAGGAGGGACGCTTGCGCAAAGCTCAAGTCGAACATGGCTCGCTGATCGTTCTCGCGAGTATAAATGATGACCCTTCGTACTAGCTCGTTGAGGGCGATAGCAAGGCCGCCATATTTGTCTCGTGAGTACATTGCTCCGATGGCAGCCATAGCTAGTAGTAAGATCGGTGGTAGTGTATCGTAGGTGCGTAAACCAATGTGTGGAATTATGGGAAGAGTGTCATGAAAGTGGCGAAAGTAAAGGTTAATGCACATGGATAACGTTCGAGTAGACGGGAGGAGTGCGACATCCACAACAGGCCAGTTATGATTGTTGGTCGTATTGACAAGTGTTATCATTGCCTGACGAGTCGATTCATCGATGCAGTCGAGATTAGTATCTTGAAATATGGTCGCCGTATGTTGATCGACGGGTAGGAGATTCAGCTGGCTGTCAATCTCGGTAGGGCGATATACATGTGGCTTCATTTCTCAATGTTAGCTACGAGGCTCGTATGAGGGACATGACATACCCATGGAGTATCTGATGGCTGTGCATCGCGAATGAGACTAGATGAAGACGACAGCTCAACAGTTCTCGATGTCGACGGCGGCTCTGTGATGCCTTCTGGTGCTTCATTGGCAGACCGGAACCAGTTGAGAGGTGACATGTCGAGAAAATCAACGTTTTCAGACTCGATTTCGCCAACATCCCATCCGAAGAAGCTTTCCGACGGGTCCGTAGCAAGACCATACAAAGGTTCAAATGATACTGGAGTAAGATCAACTATGTAACTTTCGTTAGCATGCTTTATGTGCAAGGTGGACGTGGTCATTTTTTACCGAGCGTTGGAATTGTTGTTGATGACTCACGAGCACTATCACCCAGCGGCTGCGCGAGGTTTTCACTGAGAGATGCTTGATTGACATCCTCCAATCCATCATGATGATTCGGAGTAGGCACATTAGTCTCCTGGGTGCCATCGTTATTCCGTAAGATACACTCCCATCCAGATGCAACACACCGACTGCACCTAGCTCCCGGCTGTCTATCGCACCGGGTCTTGAGCGAGACACATGAGACACTACAATAGATGAGAATTTGTATCACTCAAAGCGAGGGGGGCGCGCTTTTCTCACCAGGCCACTTTACGCGACTTTCTTGATCGAGTTTCGTGTAGGGCACGGTGTCTAGTCATTACATCCCTGAAGTCGAATGTCAGCAACGCAGACAACAAGGGACTGTTGCCTTCATACCTTCGGACAAACCGCTTTTTGCAGATTGGGCACTCATACTTGAAATCGCGTGCATCTGCATGTATGTCAGAGTAGCCGAAGCTGCGGTGACGGGGAAGGCAAGGCAAAGGCGAGGCGACTCACGGCTTCGCTCGTGACGCTGTAGGTGCTCGCGCTTTCGATATGTCCGTCTACAGCTTGGCCAACTGCACGAAAATGAGACATCCTGGCTTGACTGAGCACCACGGGGTGGCGTTCCCGGTACGACATCCGATGGCATCTGCATGTCTGACTGGCAATGTTGGCTCACGGTATGCTCTGTCCGCGGTGTCGGAGTCGAGGTGGAAATTTTGTCACCGGAATGAGAGTGGGAAAGTGGCATCATGGACGAACCAGCCCTAGCTCCACTTTGATATTGCCGAGTTCCGGCAAGTAACCCCACATAGCTGGGCTTAATAGCTTCCCCACAACACCTCCGGAGCCAGCTCTCCACTTCCCCACGTTATGGGAATCATAAATCTTTATATATATGTTGATCTGGGGATCTGGGGAAGAGGAGGTCAATGAGCCCATTGAGTCCATTAGTTCATATTCGTGCAATTAAAAGGAATTCACCATGTCCAAGGAACTTTCATCACATCATGAAAGCCTCTCAGACCGCGAGACGCGGCCATTTGTGGAGGATCCAGCCTTGGAGAAACGGTTGGTAACAGAGTTCAGAATGCATGCCCATGATGCTAATATCAGCAGGATCCTTCGCAAGGTTGACATGCGCCTCATCCCAATGCTGTCCGTCATGGTGGGTTCCAACTTCCTATAAGGGCCGTACAGTACCAGTTGCTGACATTCATTCTAGTACATTCTGAACTGTAAGTAGCTGGATGCCCATTGCGTGGATTCTTGTCTTGCGGGGCTAATAATGTCGGCCTCTATCAAAAGACCTCGACCGAAACAAGTAAGTATCTTGAGCATTTCTTTTTTTTTTTTTTTTTTTTTTTTTTTTTTTTTTTTTTTTCTATTTTTTTTTTTTTTTTTTTTTACTATTCGCTCGCGGTATCAGTCTTCTTTATTGGATATTTCTTACTCGAGGTTCCTAGCAATATGATCTTGAACCGTACAAGACCCAGTATCTATCTCCCATGCCTAATGGTAAGTCGTCCAGGTGTTCCGCACATGCCTCACAATTTCCCGGTGTTGACACAGAGTAGATTGTTTGGGGATGCCTGGTGTAAGCCTTCAAGCAAGTCCCAGCCCGACTACATCATACCTAATAATACGGCAGAATTGCATATGTTGGCGTTAACAAAAAGGAGCATTTGTTTGGCTTACGCTTTTGCCTTGGACTTCTTGAGGCAGGCTACTTTGTAGGTTCTCATGTCTTGTCGTCGACGTTTCGTCCTAACATTCTTTAGCCAGGAGTGCTCTTGTTCATGAGCAATTGGTACAAGAAGAGCGAACTTGCACGACGTTTTTCCATCTTTTACTGTGCTTCACTAGTATCTGGTGCAGTTGGTGGGCTCATTGGTATGTGTAGCCAGGGGTTAACACAATGTACATGCGCAACTGACCTGAGGATAGCTGGTCTGATCACAGATAACATGCAGAATCGGGACGGTCTGCCCGCATGGAAGTGGCTATTCCTAAGTACGTACTCTTGGTACCAAAAGGCCTCCATTCCGAATGAATGTTACTAACTTGGCTCAGTCGAGGGCTGTCTGACAGTTGGCTTCGCCATCATAGCCATGTAAGCCGCTTCCCAAGCTATACACTTTGCCATGGAAACTGACACACTCAGATTTATTCTCCCCGACTTCCCCGCTACAACAAGGTGGCTCACCGCCGAAGAACGCGAATATGCCATTAGCCGTCTCGAGAATGATCACAATTCAACACAGGCGGGCAATCTGAGCCACCTGCAAAGTTTTCTGCACGCCGTTCGCGACTGGAGGTAGGCAGCTGCCCTTCTTTGTCATTGAACTCTTGCTGACGTTTTCGAGCTTAGAACTTGGATGTTTGTCCTATGTCAGAGCCTTTGCACTTGTGCAGGTACCATCACGTACTTTATCCCGACTCTCATGGCGGCGCTGGAATACAAAGGGCATGGGATCCAATATGTAAGACTTGGTGCTAGAATTCACAAATTCAACTTTTCTAACGCCAATACAGATGACAATCCCCATTTGTAAGACGGCCTCCAGTCTTAAGAGCCGCGCTGTCAAGAAGGAAGTGACACTAACCGTATGGCAGACATGGTGGCCCTTGTTATCGTCCTAGTCTGCAGCTTCTCATCAGACTTGCTAAATGAGCGACCCAAGCATATCATGACCATGTCAGGCATGGCCACTGTTGCGCTAATCATCACTGCTACCGTCGAAAATAACAAAGCCCGGTATACATTTCTAGCCTTCGGTAAGTCAAACTCATAGTCAAGCTTGCGGCAATGGCCGTGACTGATAGAAGCTATAGGGGCGTCTGGTATCTGGTGCTGCAGCACTCTGACTCTAAGTTACCTGTCTAACACGATTTGTCGACCGGCTGAGAAACGCGCTGTTGCGATTGGACTTGTTAAGTATGGAACTAAGCTGCCATCATGTGTTTGTCGAGAGCTAACAAGTTACAGTGCCCTCGCCAACTTGTCATCTGTATAGTAAGTGTCCCAACAGGTACCCTGCAATTTGAAACCACACCGCAGCTCACGCGTTCTCAGTGGCTCGTACATATGGCCCTCCAACTCGGCACCGCGATATATAGCCGGCTTCTCTGTTAGCATTAGCCTCATGTTCGGAACGCTGCTTACCGCTTGCGCCCTAATGATTCTGACGAAGAAGTATCCCTATGAAAATACGAAAGATGGATACCTGGGAGACCAGGTTCAAAGCGACTATTCTTCGAATCATGTATAGAGAGCTGTAAATGCAGACACAGCAGGAATGTTTTGAGGACAAAGACAATTACGTAGGTGGTTCATGTGTTGAAAGGCCGCTCAATAAGCTAACTGCCCTTCTGTTGGAATACACAGGGCGTTTTTGAGCCCTGTTGGTCATGATAGTTGCTTTTCTAGGGCTCGGGTCAAGGCAGTACTAGCAAGGGTCTTCTTCATGGGCTCTGACTAGGTATAAAAGGGTCAAATTTGCAGGGCCTTCAAAGGCGACCTTCATCATCAATCATCAGCATCATCAATAGCTTCCTTTTTCCTCAGTGTAAATTGCTGTAATACCTCCAACATCTGCATCTCGTCAGCGTTTCACTTGCGAGCATTCCCACAACACAGTGGAAGGCAAAGTATTTAACCACACCATGTACCTCACTGTCACACGCTATAGTTACTAGAATAATTATTTGTACATTCTTATCAATGAGAAAATATACTCTGGCACAGACTGTAATAAGAGCGTGGAGAAGGGCAAACCCTTCCATATCCACGAATTTATCTACTATAAATAGCAATCTTGAAGATTATGACTTCAAGATCTATGTCTATATGTCTATTGCCATGCCTATAAATAAAGAGAGAAACAAGGGGGCACACTTATAAGCTGGATATTGGGGGTATTGCTGGATTGTCTTGCTGCATATCTCAACGGTCAACCCTGAAAACAGTTATGCCGCCTATTATGCCTCGCATTTCCCACAAGATTCCGCCTTCCGCCACAGAGTTCTCTTGGACAAATCCCCTATTAGAACGGCGAAGCCTAATACGTCCTTTACTACTTAATTAGTGTCTACCGTAACGGGGCCCGTTCCGACTTTTAAGCTAATCACTACTGTATACCCCCACCCCTGTTTAAATCACTCACGTAAACGGGCCCCGTTCCCGCCTATATTCCCTACGCTTCGCAAGACGCGTCCTAAATTTTAAGCGTCCTAAATCTCTCGAAACAGGGCTCTTTCCCAGATTATCCCATGCAGCCAATCACATTACACTGCTATGCTAGGCCTGTAAGGCTTATACACGTTTAAGTATAGTACCGCGTGCCCAGGAATAGAACTAGAGTATACTATTATATATATATAACTTCTCCTTTTTCTTTTTTTACCCTCTTTAAAAAGTATTAAACCCATCTAATACTATAGGAAAACCCTGCGGCCTATAGCTAGTGCCCTAAATATACCGGCGGTTATAACTAGAGGAAGCATAACGCATTGCATTACTTAACCTCTACCTGTATTAACCAGCACCGGCTACTATCTGTATAGAGTGTGGCTTTGCCTTAAAGACCGATAGCGACCGTGTGTCTCGACATCTCGGGGAGAAACACAGCCCAAGCTACCCTCCGCAGTTAATTCTAGTACAGCAGAAGAGATGGCTAGCGGATGCAGGATATATATTAAGCAGTAAATAGCACGATAAACCAAGCAGCAACGACGTGACCCACGCTGTAGCCTGCGTAGCCGATCTGCGGCTTTGAGGACCCATAGAGATATATTAAGTGAAGACTTAGCGGGCTGTATAGATATACACTTATTGCCAGAGTGATGACAGTAGTATCTCAAGCACCGACAATAAAGATGAATCTCTAAACGTTAAAGATGGAAGGCTAAATATCTCTAAGCGCCGCTGGTGGTCCCCCTTAGAGGAGCGTCAACATGGATAAAGTTCTTTTTCCTGAGATGTTTATTGCTATATACCGCAATCAGAAGGATATCCTACTGCCGCTTAATATATAACTTAATATATTTCTCTTTCTTCTTCTGGTTCCTAATAAACTGTTTAACTTTACCCTTAATTATAAGGTTTTAAAGTTTTTAATTAATTTCTTTCTAAACTTTATTATCTAGAGATTATTTAGCTGGTTATATTAAATTAAAAAGGTAATAGCACTTTAAGTAAAAATATTTATAATTATAAAGGTAAATTAGTTTCCCTTTTAGGTTTTTATTATTAAGTTTAAATATATTAAACTTTTTTTCTCTTTTAAAGGTAATAAATATATTTATAATATTTATACTTTATATAATTAATTAGCTACTTTTAGAAAAGGTAAAACCGCTAATATAAATTTATTTAATAGTTTTACCCTTAATATTATTAGCTTTATTAAGCTTTTTTATAGCTAATATAATAGTTTTTTTAAAGCTATATTTTAGCTTTATATTTTTAAAAGCTTTTTTTTTTATATTTTTAATAGTTTTATTATTTTTTTTAATTTTTATTATATTAGGATTTTTAGCTTTATAATAATTATTCTTTTTATTATAAAAAGCTTTTAATTTAATATTAATTATATTACTTTTTAAGCTTTATTAGCTTTTAACCTTTAAAAGTTATAATAAATAATTTACTTATATTAAGCTTTTTAGCACTTTTAAAGCTTATATTATTATTATTTATAAATAGTTATAATAAATATTAATAAGTAAGCGGTTATAATACTTATAGGAGATATATATATATAAGGGTAATAACTTATAATTAGGTATATTATTATAATAGGGTTAATAGTAGAAAAAGTAAATAACTTAAATAAAAAGAAATAAAATTAACTTAAAATATAAGTAAAATCATGTAAATATATTATATATATAAGTATTTTAAGCTTTTAGTATAATTTAATATAAGTTATAAGTATAAAATTAATAGGTTTATATTATATAATATAAGGCTTACCTTTATAATAATAGTAGTTAAAGCTATTATAAAATAGCCTTAACTAGCAGTTATAATATAATATTAATTACGCTAAAATAATTTACTTTTCTAGTTTTTTACTATTTTTAGCTTAATATAGCTTAATATTATTTTAAATTTTACGCTTATATAATACTTATATTATATATATAATTTTATTTAATTATAAAGTAAAATAACTAAAAATTAATTAATATAATTAATTAATATAATTACCCTTTAAAAGAGGTAAAACCGCTAATATAAATTTATTTAGCAGCTTTAGCTTTATAAGCTTTTTTAGCCTTTTTAGCCTTTTTAGCCTTAGCTTTACTAGCTTTATTAGCTCTTTTTATAGCTAGTTTTATAGCTTTTTTAATATTATACTTTAATTTAATATTTTTAAAGGCCTTTTTTTTTAAATATTTAATTATTTTTATAACTTTTTTAATTTTTATAAAATTAGGATTTTTAGTTTTAAAGTAAGTATTTTTTTTATTATAAAAAGCTTTTAATTTATTAATAGCTATATTACTTATTAAGCTTTATTAGCTTTAACCCTTAAAGGTTATAATAAATAATTTACTTATATTAAGCTTTTTATAATACTTAATTATCTTATTATTATTAGTTTATACTTTATATATAATAGTTTATAAATAGCTATAATAAATATTAATAAGTGCTTATAAAAGATATATATAATTAATAAGCTATAATATAGCACTAATTATACTAGTATATTTAATATATTATAATATATAAATAATTTACTTTTCTAGGCTTTTATTATTTTTAGCTTAATATAACTTAATATTATTTTAGATTTTATGCTTATATAATATTAGTATTATATATATAATTTTATTTAATTATAAAGTAAATTAACTAATAATTAATTAATATAATTATTTAAAAATTTTATTAAAAAATATTTTTTATTACTTATTATTTTTATAAAATAAGGTATCCCTTTATAATAAGGGGGAAAACTATAATATAAAGCTACTTTTTATTAATTAGCTTTATAGTATTTTTTTTAATTTTCCCTTTTATTTTTTTTTTTTTTTTTTACTTTTTTAGCTATTTTATTAAGTTTTTAACTTTTTTAATATTTTTAGCTTTTAATAATATATTTTTCTTTTTATTAATATTTTTTATAATAATAGCTTTTTTATTATTCTTTTAAGCTTATTAATTTTAATTCTTAAAATTATAATAAATAATTTATTTATATTAAGCTTATTACCTTTTTTAATATTAATTATAATTATAATTTCTTTTTTAGGTTATTAACTACTAACTAAGTTTAATATTAATAAGCTATAATACTTTAAGGAGTAATATAAAGCTAGAAACCTATAAGTAGCTGCGTTATTTATAAAGTAATTTATTTAAATTAGTATAATATATAAAAGTAAAATAAGGTGATTATAAGGAAAATAATAGGCTTTATAAAAGTCAGGTATAAACTTTATTAATTTATATTATCTTAAATTACTTTAAGTTTTTTAAGGTATAATTTATATAATTATAAGTTATTATTATTATTATATATATTTTTAATATATAAAGTTATAAGCTTTTACTAGTATATAAAATTATAAATCACTTTTTAAGCTAATAAATTTAATATATTATAATATATATATTATTTTTAAAATTATATATTATTATTAAATTAGCTAGGTATAGCTATTAATTATACTATTAGTAGGTTTTAATAATTAGCTAGCCTTTTTTTTATTTTTTTATTATAATTTAATTTAATAAAATAAGGTATTTATTTTTATTTAATTAATTTAAACTTTTAAGAATATTAAATTAATTATATATATTACTTTAAGAAAATATTAAGTTAATTATAAGCTTTTTATATTAAGTAGATTAAAATTCTTAGCTTTATTTAATATAACTTATTATTTTAAAATTTATATTTTAACTTTTATTTTATTAATTTTCTTAAATATAATATAATATTAATTTATAACTTTACTTTTTTATACTTAATTAATTAATTTAATATAGTTTTTTAAGATTATAAATTATTTTATAATATTATTTTCTTTAATAATAATATTATAATACTTATTAATAGTTTTAATAATATACTTTTATAGTATTATTAAAGCTTTTATTTTATTTTTATAAATTTAAAGTTAACTTTAATATTATACTTTAAAAATTTAAAATTTATTAAGGCTATTACCTTATAATTATTATATTTTAATAATATTCTCTTAAACTTATCCTAAAGTTAATTTAACTAGTAGGGTTAAACTTAGCTTCTATATAATATTAGGGTTACTATACACAAGGAAGGCATAAAGGGGGCTCAGGTAGAGTTAATTCAGGAATATCACGATATATTTCTATAATAGGGCGACTATAGCTAAGGCGATATTTACTAGCTAAGCAAGCCAACTAGCTTAAAGATTCAGCTTATTTATATAGCAGTAAGTTAAAGCCTTTTCTCCTTATTTTAAGCTATTTTTAACAGTTTATATAGTATAGAAATAACGCGTTACTTAGTATAATATACTCTAGCTATATAATTCTTATAGCTATCCCGGCTTAAAAAGATTTAAAAGAGTAAGTAAGCCGCTTTACTAGTATATTAATATAAAGAATTACTTAAAGCACTCGCTTATTATTAAGTGCTTTAAACTATTGCGATGGATACTACGCTCTTATTAAAGGTATTATAAATGTTTTATCTACCCTAATAATTACTTTTAAAGCTAATTATAAATTTAATTAAGGATTACATTTACTATTAATTGCTTTTAGCTAGCTATATACTAATAAATATTTTATATTTTTTATTCCTTTACTAAATTTATGTTATTATTATATTATTACTCTTCCTAGCAGTACTTATTCTACTTATTCCTAAAAGAATACATTTAAAATGTCCAGGAAATTACCAGTAGAGTTAATCTCCTTATATAAGATAAAATAAAGTTATAAGTATAGATTAACGCAAGTGGTGGTATATAATTAAGAAGGGTATAATATATTAACAATACTATTCTTACCTATTATACTAGTAAATAATAATATATTCTGCTTTTTAGGCACGTAAAAAAAGGCGGGATATAAATTTAAGCCGCATTAATTATAGGACTTTAACCCTCTTTAATATAATTGCCCTCACTATAAAAATAAATATAAATAAAGCTATATTTTACTTCTTACGTGTTATAATATAAAAATATATAAGGAAATATAGTAGTAAGAATATAGCTGTATTATAGGTAAGCCGCTAAAATACAGCTCCAAGTAGACCTACTCTTTTTTTATTACCACCCTTTAAGGCTCTTTATTAAACCTTTCCCTGAGAATTGTTTCCTTAACTTTAAGATCTAATATATATACTCTTTATACGGCGTAGTTCAGGGGGGTTTATCTTAATTTAAAAAGGGCTAAGCAGATAAATTTAAATATTTAATAGAATCTTATTATCTTACTACCTCCGCTATATAAGGCTAGCTTTAGGCAGCTTTTTAGCATTTTTAACCATTTACTTAGCTGCTTTAATACTATATATTTTTATATAGGCAGAAACCCACTTTATATTTATAATTAGGTTTTACTTTTATAATTCTTATATTAAACGCGTTATATCCTGTAGAAAATATAACCTTAATTTACCTCTTAGCCTTACTACCTACTTAACAGCTAGTTAAATATCTAGTTATTTTTGCTAGTATATACTACTAATATAATATTATTATTATATAAGCGCTTTTAGTTTAATTATTAATTGCTTATAGTGCTTATATAGCTGTTAATACTGCTTTTATTTATAATACTATAAAGACTTTTAGTTATTAAGTTATAATCCTAATAATCGCTTCCTACTTTAAATAAAATAAATAAACTTATAGTAGAATTATACTTTTTCTTAATACCTAATAATTAATTATAAAATATATTATAAAAATCCTTCTTAAAGGATAAAATAAATAGGTTACTCTTATTTATATATATACTTATATTAAAAGCTTATTTTCTTTAAAGCCTTTTTATTATTTTATTTAATTAAGTTATTATTTTACTTAATATTTTATTTAATATAAGCCTTATATTAAATATAGTATTATAGCTTATAATATAAATATAAGCTAATTATTATATTAAAAGGAGGGTATTATATATATTTAAATTAATATTAATAGAACTTAAACCGCTTTATAAATTAATAATAGCTAGTTTAAATTTTACTTTACTAGTTCTATTAATAAATTATTTAATATATAAAATAAGCCTTATTAAATTAAGGTTTAATAGCTTTACTTAACCTAGTAAATAACTTAAAAATATACTTATTATACTTATTATACTAGAGCCCTTTACTATTAAGCCTTAAAAGAAGGTATAATAGCTAAGGTATAAAGTTATTATAAAAATTACGATTAAAATAAGGTTAATATTAAATTTAACTACTATTTATATATATTAAATAAATAGCTTAATTAAGGTAATAGCGGCTAATATAATTATATTATATATATAAAACCCTTAAAAAATATATATATTAAGCTTAAAGTTACCTTATATTACTATAAAACCAGCTAGACTTAAATTTATTAAATTTAGAAAATATTATAATAAAATAGTAAATACCTTCCAGCTTATTTTATATATAGCTAAGGTATTATTAGCTGGTAATAAGCTTAAAATAGGGTTTATAATTATTATAAGAGTAGAATATATTTTTAAGATATACTTAGTAATAATACTATATTAACTGGTATTATTGCTATAAATAGCTTATAAGAAATCTTAGTTTTAAGTTTTATTAGTAGTCAAAATATTACCTTATATTATGATAATACGGGCTTAATAAATATTATTAGCGGCGAGGCTATAAATGCTGGATAAAGGATTATAACTACCGCCTTAAATGTGACCGCCTAGACTAATAATTATATTATTACCGCTTATAATTATATAGCCCTTATTAAGGGCAGTAAAAATAGCCTTACTATAATTTAAATTACTTCTAGCAATAAGTACAGCACTTATTTTATTTACCTTAAGGATATATTAATTACTTACTAGTTTAATATGCTTAAAATAATAAGTTTAAATAAATAAGAAATAAGCGCTACTAGACTTATACACTAGTATAAGCGTCCCTTTATAATAATAGCTAAGTGGGTTATAGTTTACCTTCTATTTAAATTATAACTAGTACCTTTAATAATTATATAAATATTTTATTAGGCGCAAATACGTATACAACACCAACTATTAAATCCTATAATATATCTTATAAGCTATACTATATAATTTTATAATTCTTATTATAATATTATAAGTAATTATAATTATTATAAATAAAATACTTAAAAACTTAATTAAATAGTTTTATAAGTTTAATTTAATTTATTATCTTTTTTCTTTAAAAAAATAATAATATTTATTACTACTTTTTTACTTTTTAAAAGGATAATAATATTAATTAAAAGGGATAATAAACTTAATTATATAATTTAGCTAAATATAATATAAGCTTATATAAGCTTTTTAATATTATATATATTAATTTTAAGGGTAAAGTTACTTATAAGAGTTAAACTTATTAAATTTAAGGAAAAGGGTATAAAGCTACCTTTTTATATTAGTTATATAATATAATTAAATAGTTCCTCCGATTTTCTCCGTTATATAAGCGTTAAAGCCGCTATATAATATTCTTATAAGATACTAATTAAGTAGCTATTATAATTTAAATATTATTTATAGTATTTATTATATAATTTAAGTACCCTTTAAGGGTATATCCCGCTATAATATAATACCTTAAAGTATTAAGTGGTAAGCAGGAATTATTAGTATAAAAAGGAGAGGTAATAGACTTAAGTAATAAAGTATAAAATATTAATTTAAAGTAATTAGTATTAATAGTTTTATATTTAATAGGTAAATAACAAGGGATTCCTTAAGAATAAGAAAATATTATTAAATAAATTTAAAGTAGGGCTTTTTTAATAGAATTATTTAAGGCCGCCTATTTTTATATTAAAGGCTAGGCGCTATTAAATAATATAAGCTTATATATTTATAAGGTAATAATACCCCCTCCGGAAAAGGTAAAACCGCTAATATAAATTTATTTAGCAGCTTTAGCCTTATAAGCCTTTTTAGCTTTTTTAGCCTTTTTAGCCTTAACTTTATTAGCTGTATTAACCCTTTTTATAGCTAGTTTTATAGCTTTCTTAATATTATATTTTAATTTAGTATTTTTAAAGGCCTTTTTTTTTAAATTTCTAATTATTTTTATAACCTTTTTAATTTTTATAAAATTAGGATTTTTAGCTTTAAAATAAGTATTTTTTTTATTATAAAAAGCTTAGAGCAAGCCGCCTGGTTAAGCAGTAAGTTACCCTCTAGTTTATACAGGTAAAAACTAGAGGTTACAGGTTTAAACCCTGCTTGCCTCTTAACTTAACCCACTTTTCCTTAAATTTTTATTAGTTCTAGGAGGTGACTCTCAGCAGCCCTAACCTGATTAGGCTAATAAGGGGGGTTATATAACTAGTAGGGCTGATCCCTATAAATTACGTGATTTATTGCTGACGTAATCCGATATAAATCCCCTTATTATTATGTTAAAATTTACTGTGTATTTAAAACTGAGCTGCTTACGTAATCAACATTTAGGCCTAGTTGGTGGGGCGGAAAAAGTGGGTCCCGGGATTAGGGTTAATTATGTAATTATAGTTGTTACTGCGAATTAAAGGTGCTTTGCTAGGTAGGTTTTTCTTCTTAAGCTAGTACTAAAGGGGTCTAGTATAGGGTTTTCTAAGCCTAGCGCCGGATAAAGAGCCTTCCTATACAAATTAAAACCCTAATTAGCTTCTAAAATCCGTAAAATTAGGTATATTATGTAATAATATAATAAGTTGATAATTATAAAAAGCTTTTAATTTATTAATAATTATATTACTTATTAAGCCTTATTAGCTTTTAACCCTTAAAGGTTATAATAAGTAACCTACTTATATTAGGCTTCTTATTATACTTAATTATCTTATTATTATTTATACTTTATATATAATAATTTATAAATAGCTATAATAAATATTAGTAAGTGCTTATAAGAGATGTATATATATAAGGGCAGTAACTTATAATTAATTATATTAGTATTATTAATTTTAGTATCCGCTAATAACAGATATTTTACTAATACTAATATATAGTTATAGCAGGGTCTTAATAGTAGAAGAGGTAAATAACTTAAATATAAGATTAACTTAAAATATAAAAGAGACCTTATAAATATATATTATATATATAAGTATTTTAGGTTTTTAGTATAACTTAATATAAGTTATAACTATAAAATTATAATAATATATAAGGTTTAATTATATAATAATAGTTAAAGCTATTATAAAGTAGCTATAATTAATAAGCTGTAATATAATATTAATTATACTAGTATATTTAATATATTATAATATATATATAAATAGTTTATTTTTTTAGTTTCTTATTATTTTTAGCTTAATATAACTTAATATTATTTTAAATTTTATACTTATATAGTACTAGTATTATATATATAATTTTATTTAATTATAGAGCGAAATAACTAATAATTAATAAGGTAATAATACCTTTTAAAAGAGGTAAAACCGCTAATATAAATTTATTTAATAGTTTTACCTTTAATATTACTAGCTTTATTAAGCTTTTTTATAACTAGTATAATAGCTTTTTTAAAATTATATTTTAGCTTTATATTTTTAAAAGCCTTTTTTTTTATATTTTTAATAGCTTTATTATTTTTTTTAATTTTTATTAAATTAGGATTTTTAGCTTTATAATAACTATTTTTTTTATTATAAAAGGTTTTTAATTTAATATTAATTATATTACTTTTTAAGCTTTATTAACTTTTAACTTTTAAAGGTTATAATAAATAATTTACTTATATTAAGCTTTTTAATACTTTTAAAGCTTATATTATTATTAGTATATACTTTATATATAATAGTTTATAAATAGCTGTAATAAATATTAATAAGTAAGTAATTATAATACTTATAGGAGATATATATATATATAAGGGTAATAACTTATAATTAGTTATAATCTTAATAATAAAAAAGGTAAATAACTTAAATAAAAAAAAATAAAATTAACTTAAAATATAAGTAAAGATAAACTATATAAATATACTATATATATAAGCATTTTAAGCTTTTAGTATAACTTAATATAAGTTATAAATATAAAGTTAATTTACCTTTATAATAATAGTAGCTAAAGCTATTATAAAATAGCCTTAGCTAGTAGTTATAGCGCGGTATTAATTATACTATATAGCGGCTTTAACCCTTATATAATAGAGAAAATTAAAGGAACTATTTAATTATATTATTTTACTAGTATAAAAAGGTGGCTTTATACCTTTTTCTTTAAATTTAATAAGTTTAAATTTTATAAGTAATTTTACTTTTAAAAGTAATAAATATAATATTAAAAAGCTTATATAAGCTTATATTATATTTAGCTAAATTATAAAATTAAGTTTATTACTTTTTTTAATTAATATTATTATTCTTTTAAAAATTAAAAAAGTAATAATAAATATTATTATTTTTTTAAAGAAGAAAAATAATAAGTTAAATTAAACTTATAAAATTATTTAATTATATTTATAAGCTTTATATTTATAATAATTATAGCTATTTATAAAATTATAATATAAATTATAAAATTATATATTATAACTTATAAAATATATTATAGAATTTAGTAGTTAGCGTTATATATATATTTACACTTAATAAAATAATTAAAAAATACTTAATATAATAAAAAAATAAAGCTTTTATATTTATTTAATAAAATAATTATTTAATTTTAATAAAATAAATTATTTATAATATAGCTTAATTATTATAAAGCTATATATATTAAAAGCTAATATATAATAAGTATTTTAATAATAATATTTATATAAACTTAATTTTTAAAAAGTTAATAATAAAGAAAATATAAAAAAGAATTATAATATTAATATAATATAAGCTTAAATTAATAATTTTAAAAATTAATATATAAGTTAAGTATACTTATAAAAAGTAATAAAAGTTTAAAGTTATTAACAGAGCTGTAACAAAAATACTACACTACATGTAATTTTTAGTGTAATTTTTAGTGTAGTGTAGTATAGTATAATTTTTAGTGTAATTTACTACACTACATGTAATTTTTTAGTAAAAATTTAATTATAAAGAGATTTTTTAGTTATAATTATTACGCTAATTATAAGGC
>JACEFI010000032.1:0-232443 GCA_020102295.1 Metarhizium humberi
AACCCTAACCCTAACCCTAACCCTAACCCTAACCCTAACCCTAACCCTAACCCTAACCCTAACCCTAACCCTAACCCTAACCCTAACCCAAAGTAAAGCCTTCTTTTATATAACTTTTAATTCTTACTTAAATTATAAATAGGTTTATTAAGCTAATATTATTTTATATTACCTTAAAACTATTAATAAGGCTATTAAATTATTATTACCCTTATTTTTAAGTTTAATTATAATACTAAACTATTTTATATAAGGTTCTACCTTTAATATATACCTTATAATTATTCCCCCCTTTTAATATAATTATTCTTAATTAATTAAAGTGGTTTAATAATAGAGATTTAATAACACGCTATTTCTATTATATTATATAATATAAAAGAGGTATATACTCTTAGTTATAATTCTTCTTTTATTTCTTCTAATTATCCTTAATTTTAGTTATACCTTAATAGTTCTTATATAACTTAGCGTTAAAATAAGTATAAATTAAGTTATTTTATAACCTAAACTACTCTTATTAAAACCTAATAAGAAAAAAAGTAATAATTATTTTCTCCCTTAATTAAATAATTACTTAGTTAAGTATCCTTATATTAGGACTTAAAGCAGGTTCTTACTAATTATTATATTTTATAACTTCTACTTATCCCGGTTATTTATAGTATTTATCCTAATTTTACCTTTTTTCTTTAACTTTTAACTTAATTAAATCTTATTATTCCTAATTAATTTAGTATTTTAATTAAAACTTTATTAATTTTAAATTAATTAAAGTTTATTATTAGTAAAAGCGCTTTACTTTTACCTTTTCTTATTTTTTATTACTTAAGCTTTTAAGCTTTTAACTTATCTTTTACTTATATACTTTTTTTTTTATTTAAATTAACTTATATTTATATATAAAAAGTATTTTTCTTAATTATTAATTTAAGGAGAAACTTAATATATATTTTTATCTTTTTTATTTAAGTTTTAATAGGATAAATTCCTTAAAGTTCTATTAAAATTATAGACTTTTTCTTCTTTTTTCTCTTATTTAATTCCTTCCCTTTTTCCCTTAAAGGGGGGAACTATTTTTAGTTTTATAAGTTTTCTTTATTTTTAAAGCTTAAATTAATTACTACTTATAATATTTCTATTCTTATATATTAATTTAATATACTATTATATAATTATACTTTACTAATTTAATAGGATTTATAGCTAAAATTCCTATTACTCTTTTAAGTCCTTAATTTATACTTTAGTTAGTACTTTTTTTAATTTAGCTTTAAAAACTCTTTATATTATCTTATATTATATAATATATTATTACTAATTTCCTGCTGGTTCTTTTAGTAAAGGCGGTATATTTAGTTAATAAGCCTAAATTAATTAGGAAAACCCTGGTTACTTATCAAGTATTTATTATTATTATTTTTTACCCTATTTTTAAACTGATTTTAATTAATAATAACCTAGGTTATAATTCTTAAAAAAAAAAAATTTTACTTTACTCCTTTATTACTTCTTATCTTAATTAATTATAGCTGGTTATAAGTTTTACCTGCTATTTAATAATTTGCTTTATTCTACTAAAAACCTATTTACTATAAGTTTAATAAAGTGTTTTATCTTTATTCTATTTTTAATTTAAGCTTATAATTATTACTTATAGTATTATATTTTTAAGAAGGCGTTTTTAATACTACTAATATTATAATTAAGGGTTAGCTAATTTATATAAAGCTTAGTAAGGCCTTAAATAAGGCTAATTCTAGTTATTATTTAATATTCCTAAATAATCCTATTAAATAAGGTAAGTTTCTTTTATTTATAACCTGATTATTAATAGAATTCTTTAATATTCTTCTTTTAAATAAAGTAATAATTTATTTACTAAAAGTTATACCCTTTAAACTTTTAATAATTATACCTTTTTATACTGATTTTAAGTTAATTATTATTACTTTTATATTAATATAAAAGAATATTACTTTTAAGTTAAAGTATAAAAATATTCTTATTTTTAATTTTAATAATAATATAAGTAAAAACCTTTTAATAACTTTAATTAAATATATTAAAATTAATTTATTAATTTAAGCCCTTTATTTCTTTAAGGAAAAACTAATTTCTTTTATTTAAGTAATTAAGAAGGGATTTTATATACCCTTTAAAAAGAGTAATACCTTTATAATTTATAAATATACTTATAAATAATATAATAATTTCTTAATAAAAGGAGATTAATTCTAGTATTTTTATTACTTAAAATATTATATTTAGCTTATAAAGTAGAATAATATTAATAATATTATATTTATTCCCCTAGTTAAAATTAATATTTAATATACCTTAACTACTAAGAATATAAAAAGTAATTATAATTATTACTTTTTATAAAATAGTATATATATTTATATAAAAACTAGCTTTAATTCTTAATTAATCCCCTTTTTTTTTTATATTCTCTGCTAATTTATAATAGATTTTTAATACCTTAATAAAGGGTAACCTCCTTAACTTTTATATAATTATAACTTATATTTAAGATACTTTTTTAATTAAAAATAAGGCTGGTAGTTTCCTGTATAATATAAACGTTTATACTAGCATTTTTTATTTTATCTTTAAGGGTATAAAGCTACTTAAAGCTACTTTTACTAAATATTAGCTTAAAAATAAGCTTTTTATTAATAGTAATCCTTATAGTTAAGTAAGTATTCCTTATTTTATTTAAGTTTATTTTATCCTTAATTTTAACTTAAATTATAGCCTAGTTTTAAAGTATATAAGAATTATTAAATTACTTAAATTATTAAATTAAAATTTATATATATTCTTTTAGCTAATATAATATATAATTTTAATATTTTAGTATTTTTATACTTAGCTAACTTTTAGGTTTTAGTTTTTTATGCTTTATTAAAAGATTATTACTAGATATATACCTTAACTTATTCTTAATAATATAGCTTATAATTATATTTCTAGTCTTTTTACTATTATATATAATAAGGTATTAACTACCTTATAAATCCAGCTTACTCTAAATAAGGCTTATACTTATTTAGTAGACTTCCCTTATAATTTTAATATAAAACTTAAGGAGTTACCTAGTATATAATATAAATATAATTAAGGTTATAATTAAAAAAATGCTTTTATAGCTTTTAATAATAAATAATAGTTAATTTTAATCTGATTTTTTTTTTAGGAAGGCAGGTATTTATTATTACTATATTATTTTTATTTTTTTTAAGAAAGTAAGTGCTTATTATTATTATATTATTTTTATTTTTTACTATAAAGTTATAAGTAAAACCTATTATCTGGTTTTATAAGTTAAGCCGCTTAAACTCTTATTAGGTTTTCTTTTTTTTTTAATTTTATATTTTTCTTTTAAAAATATAATTAATTTAAATATAAACTAATTAATATGCTTTTTTAGGTTACTCTCTGCTTTATAGTACTTATATAATTTCCTTTTATCTTTACTATAAAAGTATCTTAATATAATTAGCTATAATAATAAGAGTATTAATTAAATTATTACTAGTAATCTACTAATTATATTTATAAGGTTATTCCTTTTATTTTATTAAATATTATAATTAGTTTCCTTTTTAAATATAATTCTTAATGCTTTTAACCTTTTATTTATTTAAATTATCTTTTAATTTAAGTATAAAAAGTACTTTTAACCCGTTTTAATTACCTTTATACTAATATTATAGCTTTAATAGGTTTATATAAAATATATTATAAATTCTATTATATTATATTAAGAGTACTAGTTAATATACTTATAGTTTAATTTTATTAAAAATTTAAAAAGGTTTAATATATTTAAGAATTAGCTTACTTTTTTTACCTTTAAATTAAAGATTCTTTATATATAAGAGAATTATACTATTATTTTAAAATTATATTAGCTTATATTTCTAGTTATAATATTTAGCCTAAAATTAAACTACTTAGCTTTAATATCTTTCTATTTTTTACTTAACTTATAATAATTTCTTAATTTAAGTTACTACTTTTAATACTTTCCTTTTTATAATATTATCTTTAATATTAAAATACTATTAAGGTTTAAAGCTTATTAAAACCTAGTTTAAGAATAAACTTATAATTATATTTATAGTATTATTATAAGTAAATTATATTATAAATAATAATAATAGCTATTATAATTAATAATTTATAATAAATACTTAAAAGTAATATTTTAGTATTTAATTAGTATATTTTATTTATTTATTAGTTTAAGGGTAATATATAATAAAAAGTTATTTTTAAATCTTTATTAAATAGTATAAGTTTAACTAAAATTTATTAATAAATAATAATCCTTAATTTAATATTATTTCTTTAAGAATACTAAATTTATATTTAACTTCCCTATAAAATAATATAGCTAGCTTATTAGCTATAATTATATTTAATATAAGTAAGAATAATAAGTACTTAATATAATAGTTTATAATTATAAAGATAATATTAATATCTTCTTTATAATACTAAATTTTAAGTAATTTTATTATAAAGTTTATTAATAGTTCTCTTTATAATTAGCTAAGAATTAATAAGGATTTTAGCTTATTATATAGCAGGTATTTTTATATTATAATTTGCTAGTAAACCACACAGGTTTTAATATAATCTTTAATATTTATATTTATATATATTTAGTAGAATTTCCTTTTTAATAACTTAATTATCCTTTTAATACTAAAATACCCTATTAACAGGTTATTATAATACTATTTAAGTAGTTCTTAAATTAGCGTTTTATTAAGTAGTATTTATATATATTAATAATATATTAAAATCCTTTAAGTATTATTTAAGCGCTAATCTTTTAGTAGATTTTAATTAAGGTAAACCCTTTTATATTTAGCCTTTATTTAAGAGTCCTTTTTTTATATATTAAAAATTAAGTCTTTTAATAAATAATTCGCGTTTAAATTATAAGGGTTTTTATATACTATAATACCTTAAATTTTCTCTTAAAGTAAGGATAATTATAACTTATCCTTTTATATTTAAGTTAAATTAAAGTTAATATAATAATTACTTAATTTCTTAAAGACTTAAAACTTTTTTATTTATAAAGATTTTTTATTATATTTCTCTTAATTAAGTTTATTATTTAGGAATAATAAATTATATTTTTATATTTAAATTAATTTAATAAGCGCTTAATTTACCTTTATAATCTTCGCTTAAATCCCTTTAAGGATTATTAAATCTTTATATAATTTCCCTATATAATCTAGCTATTAAAATAGTATATTAATAGGATTCTTATTTCCTGCTTAGTATTTTATAATAAAATTAAATAAAGTTAAGTATAAATACTAATAAAATTACCTTTTATTTAACTATTTATTACTTATAAATATTTATAGGTTATAATAATTTATTAAAACCTTAATTAATTCTTTAATATTATTTATATAATATTACTAGTATTTAAAAGTATTTTTAATTACTAATATCTTCTAATTAAGCGTATTATAATAGGTCTTTAAATCCTATAATTTCTATAACTAGAAAGTAATAAAGTGCTATTTCCTATTATCTTTAAGTTATAATAGAATTATAGTAATTATAAAGATAAAAGCATTTATTTTAATTTAGGTATACTAATTAAAATTAAAATATTATAATAAGAGAGCTTTTAAAAATATATCTTTTAAGGTTTAAAACGCTAAAACCTTTTTTAATTTAAAGGTTATTACTCCTGGTTTTTAACTATTTTTACTTCTTTTAAGTAGTATTATAAAAGGTATAATTATATAAGAGTAAGCCTTAATAAAGCGCTAGTAAAAGTTATAAAATCCTAGAAATACTTAAATATTATAATAATTTTTTAGTTTAAGCTAGGTAGTAATAGTTTTAATTTAAGCTAGGTTTATAATAATTCCTTTAATAAATAAAATAAAACCTAAAAACTCCACTTATAGCTAAAAGAACTTATATTTAAATATTTTAGTATATAAGCTGGTATTTCTTATATATTTTAATACTTATATTAAGTGCTTTTTATATTCTTTTTCTGTTTTTAAGAATACTAAAATATTATTAAAGTATATAATATATATTATATTATTAAAACCATTTAATACCTAATTTATATAATATTAAAAGGTAACTAAAGTATTAATTAATTTAAATAGTATAACCAGATAGTTAAAGTAATTATATTATATTTAAAATACTATTTTTTATTTATCTTTTTCCTTAATTTAAATTTTATAATAAGCTTTCTTAATATTTAATTTTAAGAATATAATTACCCTTTAAATTTAATTAAAAATCTTAATAATAAAAGGTAATAAGTATTAATTTTTAATAATTACCTTATTTAGCTCCTAGTAATTTATATAAAAGTAGAGGAATTTATCCTTTTTAAAAATAAATAAAATAAGTACTTTTATTAAGCTTTTAAAGTATTAAATTCAGCTTATTTTTAAGTTTTTATTTAAGTAATTTTATAATATTATTAACTTTTTAAAAGATAATAGGTAAATAGGTTTATATAATAGAAATTCCCTTTTTATAAAATTTATTATATAATTAATTAATTAATATAAAAGAAGGCTAAATACTTTTTTATTCTTAAATATATTTATATATACCTTTAATCCTAATAATAATAATATTACTTTTAAGAGTAAATTTAACTAGGTTTTTATATTAAGTATTATTTCTTTAACTTTAAAAACTATAAAAATATATATATATTTTTAAGCTTTCTTTTTAAACTTATAAATTAAAATTACTTTATATTTACTTTTTTAAATATTATATTACTAGTAATATACTTTTATATTTAAGATAATATCTTTATTAATTAGTATTAATATTTTAAGTAAAAGTAAATCCTCTTTTATATTTAATATTATATAATATATTTAAGTAAACTCTCTTTATTTTCTTTATAAGTTTATAAGTATTAAAAGCACTTTTTAAGCCTTTAATTTCTTAAAATAAATTAGCCTTAATACTATAAGCTTAAAAGGTATTTTCTCTAAGCGTTTTAGGCCTGCTTTTTTTATTAAGCTAATTTTAATTAAATTAGTACTAGCTTTAATATTAAGAACAGCTTTTATTAGTAGGAATTTTTATTCTTAAATTATAGCTTATATAATAAAGCTAAATTTTACCTTTATATAATTAATATTAATTATAATTTAAGTATTACTTATAATTAATTCTTGTTTTTTAATAGCTTAAACTTTTTCTTTTTCTTTTCTTTATTAATATTTATATTATTAATATCTGCTTTTCTTTTTAAGTAATTCCTTTAATTATAATTTAAGCTGCTATATATTTAGTAAGTAAAGCTATTATTTTTATTTTTCTTTTCCTTATTACTTTTATTTTAAAGCAGGTTTCTTTATAAAAAATATTCTTTATTAAATTTATATTATCTTTCTTATTAATTTTTATTTAATAAAGGGGTATTTTTAAAGTATTTTTTATTTATTTTACTTAATTTCTTTTAAGGCTTATTATTCTTAAATTATTTATTATTTTATTATAAGTTTATTCCTTCTTAAAATTAAGTAAATAATATTATAATTTTTTTATATATTTTTAAAATATTTATTATATATATTTTTATATAATTATAAAGGTAAAAATAAAGTTTTATAAAAAAGTTTTAAGCTTATTATTCCTTAATTATATATAAAAAATATTTTTTTAATAAGTTTAAATATATATAAAAGTTTTAAAGTAATTATTCTTCCTTTTATTTTATATACTTTAATTATTAAGCTATAAATATATTCTAGTTAATTAAGTCTTAAATTAAGTTTATTATTTATTTCTTAAACTTTTTCTAAATAATATTTATATTTAAGTTATATAATTAAGCTTTTTTTATATAATAATTTTATTATAAATAATATTTACTTTTTATTTAGGTAATTATATAAAAAATTTAAAACTAATTCTTCTTAAACTTTTTAAGGGTACCCTTAAAGGTATATTAAAGGTTACTTAATTAATTATCTTTTTTATATTATATAATATTAATAAATAACTTAAATAAATCTTTTATTTTAATTTTAAGGCCTTAATTCCCCTTTAAAAAGAATATAAATCCCTTTTACTTTATTAATCCCCTTATTTTTATAAAAGCTAAATCTTAAAGTAATTTATACTCTTATATTTTTAGCGCTTAAATTCTTTTAAGCTAGTATAAGTATTCTTTTAGCTATACTTTTTAAGCTATAATAATAAAGTATTAATTTTTAATTATTAGTTGTTTTGCTTTATAGTTAAATGAAATTACATGTATAATACTAGTATTATATAAGCGTAAAATCTAAAATAGTATTAGGCTATACCAGGTTAAGAATAGTAAAAGACTAGAAAAGTAGACTATTTATGCATTATAACGCGTTAAATGTACCAGTATAATTAGTGCTGTGCTATAGCCTGCTAGTCGCGGCCACCTTATAATAGCTTTAGCTACTATTATATAATTAAACCTTGTATATTATTGTGACTTTGCGGCTGTAACTCACGCTAAGTTACGCTAAAAACCTAAAATACCCACACATATAGTATATATCTGTAAGGTTTGCCCTCTTCTACATTCTAAGTTAATCTTACATTTAAGTTATCTGCCTCTTCTATTATTAAGACCCTGCTATAACAACACAACCAATTATAAGTTGCTGCCCCTACACACACACATCTCCTATAAGCACTGTAACCGCTTGCTGACATCCACCACAGCTATCTACAAACAATAATAATAAGATAACTAAGCATGATAAGAAGCCTAACACAAGTAGGTTACCTATTATAACCTTTAAAGGGTTAAAGCTAATAAGGCCTAATAGGCAACGCAGCTATTAATAGATTAAAAGCTCTCTATAACAGAAGGGATGCCTGCTTTAAAGCTAAAAATCCTAATTCTACGGAAATTAAAGAGGTTATAAAGATAATTAGAAATTTAGAAAAAAAGGCCTCTAAAAATACTAAACTAAAGTATAGTACTAAGGAAGCTATAAAACTAGCTATAAAAGGGGCTAACACGGCTAGCAAAGCCAAGGCTAAAGAGGCTAAAAAGGCTAAAAAGGCCTATAAGGCTAAAGCTGCCAAATAAATCTATATTGGCGGTTTTACCTCTTCCGGAGGGTAATAATAAAGTATTTTATTAAGGTAAATAAAGTTAATAATTAGCAGGTAAAAAACGCTATTATACCTTTCTTGCTTATTATATTATTATATAATACTTAATATTATATATAAATTCTTATTATCTTTTTAAAGGTAATTATATAAAAGAAGTTTTAGAAATTATAAGGGGAACCTAAAATTAAGGAATAATTAAGTAAGAAATTAAGAAAAAACTTAATTTTTAAGTATTTTATAATAATAAAACTAAAATTTAATTAAATTTCTTAATATTTAATTAAGGGTTTTTATATTATAAGTTCTTTACTTAAAGCTTCTGCCCTTAAGTTTTAAATTTAAGCTAATTATTAAGATACTTATATTATTTTTAATTCTTACCTAAATTTAAAGTAAGGCCCTCTTTTATATAGCTCCTAATTCTTACTTAAATTATAAGTAGGTTTATTAGGCTAATATTATTTTATATTACCTTAAAACTATTAATAGGGCTACTAAATTATTATTACCCTTATTCTTAAGTTTAGTTATAATACTAGACTGTTTTATACGGGGTTCTACCTTTAGTACACGCTTTATAATATAGCTTATATATATTATAATAAAACCTTATACTTTACTTACTTACCGCTTAAAAACTAGCGCTAACTATTAATAGCCTTTTAATTAAGGAGGAAAATATAATTTACCTACTTTAATAAAATATTAAAATAATATAATTAAATAATAAATTAAATTATAAGAAATTAAAATTATTTATTATTAAAAATAAATATTAATAAATAATTATAAACTTTTATTATTAAAAATTATAAGAAATTATTTTATAATATATATTTTACTTTTTAAAAAAGTATTAAATAATATATTAATAAAGAAAAATATTAAAGTTATAAATAAAATAAAATATAAAATAAAATAAATTTTAAATATAAAAATAAAAAATAAAAAATACTAATATTTTATTAAATAAAAAAACTATAAAAATAAGAAAAATATATAAAAACTTATAAAGTACTTAAGAAATTATTAAAACTTATTATAATAATATTATTAATAGCTTATAACTTAATATTAAATAAAGTATTATATAGCGGTAAATACCTACACGAAATAGGGAGAAAGACTAGGTGGACTAATTAATTATATTATTTTACTAGTATAAAAAGAGGCTTTATACGTATATTTTTAATTTAATAAGCACTTTATTTTATAGCTATTTAACCCTATTTTTTAATCTTATTAATTTAAATTATTTAATTAATCTCTTATATTTATTATAATTAAGGCTATAATTCCTTTTAATTATTACCTTTAAACTTATAATATTACTTATAATTTTAGGGTAAAAAAAGGTTATTTTTTACTTTAATATTAAGAGCTTTAATAATACTTTAAGTTTAGTAATTTAAACTATTTAATTAATATAATCTTATTTATATATAATTTTTTTAAGAGGAATATTTTTATAATTAACTGATTTCTTTAGAATTATAGCCTTATTATAAGGTATTATAATTCCTGGATTAGCTTTATTATGTGTATAAGTTTTACCCTATTAAAGTATTTTAGTTTAAAATATTAAAAGTACTTTAATTTTAAGTATTTTAAATAGCTTTAAACTTTTATTATTAAATTTACTTTAATTTATACTTTTAAGCTTTTTTTTCCTTTTTTTTTAATTTATATCTTTTATTTCTTTTAAAAAAATAAAGTTATAATAAGCTATTTTTAAACCCTTTTTATATAAATAATAATATATATACTAAAAATATATTAAATAATTTAAGGCTTTATTTATTTTTAATTAAGCTTTATAATACTTTTTAATTAATAGTTTTTATATTAATTTCTTCTTTTTTTTAAGCTAATAAAGTTTCTTAATAATATAATTTATTAAAATATATTAATAATATAATTTATTAAAATATATTAATAATATAATTTATTAAAATATATTAATAATATAATTAATAAAGGGCATAATTATAATAAGTATAGCCTTAGTAGGTATTATCTTCTTAGCGGGCGTTTTTTTAGCTAGTATTTTCTTAGCTAGTATAGCTTTAAGCTTTTTAAGAGACTTATAAGCAGGTATTTATATATTAAGTTAAATATAAACTTAAAGTAAAACTAATATAAATATATTTTAAGTAATTAATAATTATAAAAGAAGAAAACTAAAAGCTAAAAAATTTTTTTAATTTTTAAAAATAAATTAATATAAAACTAGTATAAAATTATAATAAAACTAGATTAAAAACTTATAATTTAATATAATTTTAAGGCTATAAAAACATATAATTAATATAATAAAATATAAAAAAATAAGTAAATATAAAGCTATAAAAGTAATAATAAAGGCCCCCCTTAAACTTAAAGTTATATACCTTTTTAAAAGTATAAAATAAAGAAAAAAAAGAAAAAAAAAAGCTAAAACCTAGGGGAATTAAGGCCTTTATACTTAAAGCTAAAAGCTGGCAGCTATTATAACTAGCTAATATTAGCTATTATTAAGTAAGCTATAATAATTATACTAAATATAAAGTAAGCTTAAAGGTAAGTTAAAGGTAAACTAGTACCTTATATATAAAACTATTAAAGTAAGAAATTAATACTATTAAACCTAGTATAAAACTATACCTTAAATAGTATAAAACTAAGCTAAGTAATATTTTTAAAAGGTAAAAGCTTAAAAGAGGTAAAAGAACCTTTTTAAAATAATTAAATATTAAGTTAATAATATTAACCTTTTAATAATATAAATAAAAATATATTAAACTTAATAAAAAGCTAATATAAAAACAAAATAATTATAGGTTTTTAACCATGTTTTTCCTATAATATTTACTAGCAGAAATACTAGAGCTTTAAATAGTAAGCTAGTATAATTAAATAATAATTAAAATATATTAATAATATAATTTATTAAAATATATTAATAATATAATTTATTAAAATATATTAATAATATATATTATAATAAAAAAACCTTATATATATAGTTTATTATAAAAGTATAAAAGCTATTATAAAAATAACCTAAAAAATAATAAAAAGTATAATAATTAATACTTTTAATAATTTAATAAAAACTTTTTTTTTTATAATAATAATTATAAAATAATATTTTAAAATTATATTTATAAATAAAAGTAATAATTATAATATAATTAATAATAAAATAAGATTTTTTAAGTTTTTTTATATAATTAAATATAATAAAAAAAGAATATTATAAAAAAGTAAAATATTTATAATTAATAAAAAAAAGAATAATAAAATTATTTATAAAATAAAGCTTAAATCTTAAAGGTAAAACTATAAGAAAAAAGATATTATATTATAATTTACTTATAAACTATAATATAAATTATAAGTTAAGCTAGCTATATAAGCTATAAAATAATATAAGTATAATAAGTAATAAATTAATAGTTAAAATAAGCTATTAATAAGGGAAAGTTTACTAGCTATTCAGTAAATTCTAAATAAATTAATAATATATATATAATTATAATTTATTAAAACTTTAATAAATAAAAAATAAACTTTATAATATATAAAAACCTTTAAATTTACTTTATAAATAAATTTTAGCTTCTTAGCTTTTAATATAATTATTATATTAATTTAAGCTTTATTTATAATTCTTTAACTTTAATTATTTAATTATAATTTATAACTTATTATTAATATAATAATTAATTACTTAAATTAATTACTTTAATAGCTTTATTAATATAAACTATAACTAGTTTATCCCTTAAGAACCTTAGCCGTTATACTTATAAAAATAATACTTATAAAAAATACCTTTAAGGGTAAAAAAGTGCTTATAAAGGTAGCCTTAACTTAAAGCTTTAAATCTTTTATATTTACTTAAATTTTTACTTTTAAAAATATTTTATATAAAAGCTATTTATAAATAATTTTTTTTATTTTTATAAAAGTATTTTCTATATAAATAACTTTTATAAAAATACTTTTATAAGTATTTTATATTACTTATAAAAATAAATTTTATAAAAATACTTTTAAAATAAAAAATTACTTATAAATAACTTTTATATAAAATACTTTTAAAAGTAGAAATTAACTTAATTAAATTAAATTTAACTTAAAGCTTTAAACCTTTTATACTTACTAGAATATTAATATTAATTATATTATAATAATAAAATAAAGTAAGTATAATATTAGCGTAATATCGCGTAGTAAAATAAACCCTTCTCTATAATATAATTCTCTTTATCTAGAATTTAATTCTTATTACTATCTCTTAATATAAATTCTTATCTACTTATAATGCAGGTCGCCTCTAACCCTTAACTATTATAAGCAGCGGCCTCCCTGTTGCCCCTTCTATTCTCTGGAGGTGTATACTTCTCTTTATACTTTATGTCTACGTGAAATTTATTAGTCTCTATCCATAGGTTTACTCTCTGAATAACGTCGTTCCCTAACAGTCACTTAAGTTGCTAATGCCTAGCCAGCGCGGCTTAGCAAAACTCTATTCTTCTTTTCAGGTTTACTTTTATAGCTAAGGGAGAAACTTATTCTTATTTATCTACTATAAGTCAACGTTTATCTATCTGTTCTGCCCGTGTCTTATAACTTCCTTTATCTCTTAACCCTTATTCTTCTATTCCACCATGTTCCATCTGCTTACTCTTATATCTCAGCTTATTTATCTCTATTATAATCCTGTTCTAGTATTATCTCTCCACCCACAACCTAAGATAGCTCCTTGTAGATCTGCAGGCATTGCTCTGCTAATACTAATATACTCTCTGCACCATGCAAACTAGACCTCCTAGTCCCAGTTAACCTCTACTACATATTTTATAACGGCTACCTTATACTTTATCCCTAGTATTATTTCTTGTATTCTACTCCTATATGTTCGCACTAAATACTCTCTATCTACCTATAGACTTGTAGGTACTCCTGCGGACTAACCTATTAGCGCGTCCTTACTATATTCCCTTCTTTTATAAAAGGGGATAATCTGGTCCACTAACCCATTTCATGTACTGCACGCCATGACTGGCACTAACAATAACTCCTCCGCCATCTTGTCTCCTTGCTCTAACTTAACGCAAAGTCTTACTCTATTCCTCTCCTAACTGCCGCCCTAGCTATAAATAGGACCATCTCTAACCGCTCACTGGCTTCTGCTTGTTCCCCCTTGCTAGTGTATAAAGATCAACTCCTCTGACACCATAATGCTATCACCTTTTATGCTATATTACATTCTTTAAACTAACCCCCTATTGACTAACTAAGTCTATTCATAAACCCTAGTTAAACTAGCTGCCAAGAACACTCCGTATCTAGGTCTCATATAAATAGCGTAAAAAACAAAACAAGAACTACCTAAGGTTCTTTATAGCTCTAATAGTAGGCAGCCTGCCCTCTTTATACTTCTCTGTATATACCCTAACCACTGTGGATCTGTCCTTCCCAGTCCTCTCCAATTAAGTTAAACCCTGGAACCTCTACTCTCTGTCGTCACCAGCTAATACCGTATCTATTCAGCCCACTGAAGTGGATGGTTAGTGACCCTACTGCAGGAGTAAGTTAGGACAGAGGACGGAGCACAGTGAGACTGTGTGACCAGGGCTGAGCTGGGCTGGCCCGTGGTCCGTGGTCCTTATATAAGACTAAATACACGCACATTATTTTATATTACTAGAGGTATAACGTTATATATCTACCCAGCTAACTCTTGTATCTTGACGTATTGGCTCTTCTCGGCCGCTATAAAACCCAGTTGGAAAATGGACAAGCCACTTAAAATTTGCAAAACAGCCATGTCAGCCCTTATCTCAGTCGAGAACCAGAAAAGAAGCTCCACTGCAATCAGCGAATCCACACTATACGAGTATGGTGGTTTGTGAAGATCTATATCCTCAATAGGCACGGCTAAAGATCTCGCTAATCTTTCAGCGAATAGCTTGCTAATTACGGCTCCCGCCTCGGCAAGCGTTTTTGATGCCTCGAGTTTTAGTCTAGTATTGTTGGCCTTCGCAACCACAACACTATCCGCTTGACTTTGCTCCATCCGATACAGGGGCTGAAACATGGGAAGTCGCATCCAATTGTGGTCTTGTAGTACGCCGCCACGCCTAACGTGTGCTGGCGTTGTCAAGGCGGCGGCTACCTGTGTGTCCCAAGGGCATTCTATGTTGAGATCCGGGCGGCAGGCATACCTGAGAAGGAAGTGTAAATCACGTACCCGTAGGACTTTACTATCCAAGTTTACCATGGAAACATTTCGAGCAACATCCGCGCTCTCGGCGATACGACCAACTTGTTCTATAATTCCCAGGTCGAGCGAGATACATTGCTCCCCTTGAGCGTGACGGAACCGCGCAAAGGAATCTAAAAAGGCGTTGGCAGCTCCATAATTAGTCTGGGACCCTGCGCCGCAGACTCCTGCCAGGGACGAAAGCAGAACGAAGAAGTCCATGCCTGGAGGGAGGAGGTTATGCAGGTTAATCGTCCCTTGAATTTTTGATCCAAGGGCCGAGTTGAATGTTTCGAGAGTGTAGTTACCGAACATGCGATTCTAGTCTAACTTAGTAAACTCAATCTTGTGACGGTAGAGAACCTAGACAACTAACCTCAAGGACCATTGATGACTGAATGCAACCTTTAATAGGGGGCATGTTCTCGTTTACGTAGGCAAGCATCCCGCTGACTGCCACTAGGTTCGAGATATCACACTCAGGCGCATACACGCATAGACCTTTATTTCTCATTGTTTCGACAAACTCTTTAGCCGCGTTGCTGCTTGGGCCGGAGCGGGAAAGCAGGACGAAGTTTTTTGCCCCATTTCTGCACATCCATGAAACGGTGCTCCTTCCAATACCTCCCAGTCCACCGGAGATAATGTACGTCGAGTTTGAGCAGAAGTTGTATTCCAGTGGGCTTCTAGGAGAGATCTAACGACTTGTCAGTAGTGGTTATCATTTTGGCATTCCTCAAAGTCACGGCTTACCCGTATAGTGTCCCGAAGCTCCCAATCCACCACAGCTTTCCCGGCGTGTTGACCAGTTTGTAGATATCGGAACGCCTTCTCAAACTCTGATCTCTTGAATACCGTCAAGGGTTTCGGAGTCATGTTCTCTGAAAACGTCTCATCTAATACAAGTTCCTGAACTTCTTCCACAAGACGCCTGAACAATACATCACGGTGTTTCTTGACGATGCTTAGATCAAGGGAGCAAAATGAGACGTTGCGTGCAAAAGGCTCCATTGAAAGAGTCTTGAAGGCACTGATATCACGCTTGCCTATCTCGATAAATCTTCCGAAAGGAGCGATACATCGCCAAGTTTCGCTGAGGGCTCGACCAGCAAGCGAGTTCAGTACAACATCGACTCCTTTGCCCTCTGTTACCTGCATGATTTGCTCTGCGAATCGAGTATGTCGGCTTGAAAAGAAGTGACTGGATTCAATGCCATAGCTATCCATGAGTAGCCTTTTCTTCTCCGGCGAGCTTACCGTCACGTAAATTATTGCGCCGATTTTTTGACCGAGCCGTATCGCAGCCTGACCGACAGCGCCAGCCGCCGCATGGATTAGTATGCTCTCTCCTGGTTGAAGACGCGCCAGATGACTCAATCCATATTGCACGGTGAGGTATGCCATAGGAATGGCACTTGCCTCCACCAACGACAACCCCGGAGGAATCTTTATGACGTGACTCGTTTTAGTAGTAAGATACGTGCGGAAGCTGCCAGGCCCGCACCCGCAAACGCGATCTCCGGGACGAAAAGTCGACGCCGCTCTTGATCCGGTCTCGACAACCACTCCCGCAAACTCCTGTCCAATGTGGTCGGCGGATACTTGGTTCAATGCTACCAAGACGTCTCGAAAATTGATCCCGGTTGCCTTGACAAGTATGCGAATTTCACTTTCTTCGAGAGGAGGTGAAGTACCCCGACTTTGAACGAAATGGAAGGAGTCGAGGCGTCCGGGGGAGAAGTTTAACTCTAGAGCCTCATCTCCAGTTTCTTCGCCACCGCCCACTTCAAGAGACTGGAACTTTCGTCCGTGTATCTCCGAGTCCAACAAGTTGTTTATATGCGGGGCCTCGATGGCTCTTGGGATAAGCATTATGCCTTTATCTTCCGTTATATCTGTCTCTCGATACTTAAGGGGTGTTTTACAGTTCTGGGTAACGACCCGTGAGATATTATTTGGTATGTCGGACTCACTCATCAGATTAAGATGGACCACGCTGAGTTGAGGTCTCTCGCGCATAAGACATTTACTGAATCCCGTCATCATGGCAGCTTCGGGACTCTTTGCGTCTTTGCCGCAATTTTCTGTGACCCAGGTTATGTGTTTTGACAAGTCAAAAATCCGCTGAAGAGCTGCGAATGTCTCCTCGGTTAGATGCGCCAGCATAGGCCTACCGAATTCTGCTAGGCTTATAACTTCATCATATTCTTTTTGGATATCTTTCACCTGTGCTAGAGGCACAATTTCGCACCGGTTCCTGGACTCGCTATTCAAGTCCCCCTGAAGAAGGCTTGCTACATGCTGTTGACGCGTGGTATCGGCCACAATGGCTATTGAAGCGTGCTTGTGCGGACCCGTAAATTGCGCTGCAGACGTCGAGCGAGTTATAAAAAGAGACTGGACGTGGTTCTCCTCGACGGAATCTGGCAATGAAACAAGGGGTTGTTCAAAGCCGGCTTTTAACAAGGCATCATTCCACTCTAGCCTGGTCAAAAGTGGCCCCATTGACCTTTGCTTCTCAGTAGCTAAGATGTATTAGAAGAGTCAAACGATATAGAGTACCAAAGCTAAGGTATTTACTAACACAGCCACCAACCTGGTAGCAAGCCAGAGAAGAACGCAATTGATGCAATCTTGGGATTCGTTGGTTCTGTGAAAACGAGATAGCCATCTCTGTCGCTGTTAATTAGTGCGTGTATATATAACATCCCGTTGAATTGACTCTCACGGTTTTAATAATTTTTTTAAATATAGTAGTGTGTTCTGAATAGTACTTGTAGCGTGCAATACCTATCACGTCATGTCTCGTCAGTCAGGTATCTCCGCAAGGTATCAAGGGAAGAGGGCCAACATAGCCCAGTGCAATAAGATTGATCAATAAAGTTATTTTAGGCCTTAAAGTCATGGCTCCTTTAAGAATTAAACCCTTTAATTACCAGAAATATCCCAGGGCCCTGGTTGTTTCGCAGAGCGCTTAAATGTCGAGGACAATTTGTGTTTTCAATGTCCACAACTCCCACTTCGTAATAGACTGCAACGTATGGCAAATGGAGGTGTACTCACCGCTGCTGCGAGGATAACATTATAGGAACCGGCTTTAAATCCCTGTTTCTCAGGATCTTGCTCCAGATCTAGCACTTTGAATCGCATATTATTGCCGTAGGAAGCGTACTTATCCTGAGCTTTGACGAAGAAACTTGACGAAATATCCGTGTAGTCGTACTGAGAAAATCGCGGAGAAGCACCGGCAAATCGACCATGCTTGTGAAGCACGTCTAATATTATAGTAGTCATGCCACCAGTTCCTGCCCCAACTTCAAGGATCTTAATATGAGGGTTCTTGTGTGCGAGAAGGTCAACGAATGCTGCTGCCCTGGATGCTGAAAAATGGAACAAGGGGGCCTGGTAAAGAGCGTCTGCGAGCCCATCATTAAACAATATCTGTAGAGGATCAATTTCCTCTTGGATTATGCCACGTAAATGATGGCCGTATGATACGATGAGCTGATTTTCTGGCCGAATAGATGCGAACTTGGTAATGAGGCTGGGCCGCAAGTTGGCATCCTCGAACCCGGGCCATTGTTTTTGAAGGAGCCTGGTTCGCCCCTTCTCTTGTTCCAGAAAGACAGGTGCCCATTCCAGGTACTTTCTTAGGTTGATTTTTGATGGTATTATAGGAGTTGCCACCAGATGATGCATAAAGGTTGTCAGGAAGTGGCGACAGAGAATCTCGGTCTTCAGATCGAAACCTGTGTATGCTAGGCTGGCTGTGTGGGCACAACAGTACTTTTCAAGCTGCACAGGCAAGAGAAAAGCCAAGTCAGGCTTCCAGCTAAACTGATGGAACAAGCTTGTTCGTTGTAGCTGGCCGGGCACCTTTTGCGTAGCGGTCGGGACGCCGAGCAGTCGCAGCCCACGAAAGGTAATCAACGACTTACCTGTCGACGGAGCTATCGCGGTAACGTCGCCGTCTAGGTGGAATAGCCCAAACTCGGATATGCGGCCGTACAGCTGGAATGCATCTTCAGAATCCCGAGTCAATAATTCTTGCGACATGTATACTTCGGAGAGCTTCGTGGGCACAAGAGTGGGAAGACGGCGCCACTCTCGGTAGGCTGAGGCGAAGATGATGTGGATCAGGCCGTCTAATGTTGCGGGATGAACGAGATGTTCTGTCAACTGATGTTCTCGCACTCGTCGTTTCCAATCCCCAAAAGGCAGGGTGGCGACAGCCCTTCTACAGCTCTCGTCATAACGAATGTCATGCAAGGTCTGGAAGCTCTCGCCAAAATGAGACCCGACGTGGTAAAGATCCTGGTAAAATTGGGCCCTGTCGATGCCGGCATTGCAATTTGCTTGAAATTGCTCAAATTCATATCCCGCCGGGTTCCGACGGCCGTTCTTCTCAAGCGGATACTCTGACACGGTATCGGAAAAGACCTCTTTCTCGACGGATACCTGCCCGGAACAATGCACTTTCCACTCGTCCGCTGAAACCGAGTAGACCCAAAAGTCGTAGTCGAGGCTCTCCTTGCTCAGGGTGTGGCTTTGCAGGCTCATGTGCAGCTGAACCTCAATTCCCTCGTCTGTAGGGGGTATAACCAAGGCGCTCACGATATTGACGTCTCTTAGACGATATCCGGAAGTTGTGGACCCGTCGGCAGTCATGCTGCGAATCCCTTCGAGAACCATGACCAGCATGCCGGCCGCGGGATAAATAGTAATGTTATTAATCTGGGATTGTTGTCTCGTCAGCATGAAATAAAGTCAGACAAAGGGAAATGTCAAGCGTGCGTAATACCTTGTGGTCTGTTATCCACGGCAGATCCGATTCTCGGATGACCAATCGCCACTTTGGCTTCAGAGGACTCCAATCCTCAGATGCAGATCCCAGCAGCTCATGCCGCGGCCTTTGGCGGTTTCGAATATTTTTGAAAAGCCTGCTCTCCAACCAGTACGACTGAGAGTGATTGAAGCGATATCGAGGGAGGTCAACAAGCATCTTGGGCTGCCGCCGGCCGTCCCTGTGCCTATTCACGGCTTGCAGATCGACGGGATACCCATTGGCAACAAGCCTTCCTGCCACCAGCCTTGCGTTCTCGACATCACACACGTTGCGGCGGAGAACAGAGTCATAAATGTAGGCCACTTCTTCAGGGACTGTCTCTCGGACGGAGCGCTCGAGCGTGCAGTGCGGGCCGATTTCAAGCAGGAAGAGCACAGCGTTGACGCCGTTTTTGCTATTTTCTGAGCACATCATCTGAAGCGCTTGGGCGAATTTCACTTGAGAAACTAGGTTTGTCACCCAGTAGTCTGCCTCGGACAGATGATGGCTGGACATTCTTCCACCTGTAACAGACGAATAAAAGGCTGGTGAAGGCTTGCGGAAGTCCGAGGCACCGGAAACCAAGTAGCCCTCAAGCGAGCATCGATATCCATCGGCACATGCTGACATTTGCGAGGAATGATAGGCCACTGGTACATTGAGCTTTCTCACAAACACCATATCTGTCGCTAGGCGACGAGCAAGTACGTCTATGCGACTGGTGTCACCGGTTACCGTAGTGTTCTTTAAGCCATTAACGCAGCCACAGGTCAGACGATGCGTCTCATCCTGGCCAGCATTCACAGCTTCCAGGTAAGGTGCTAACTCGGCTTCAGACAGTCCAACGGCTATCATGGTCCCTTCAAGTGCTTGAGGACTCACCAGCAGACTGGCCATGTTTGCTCCACGAAAATACGCCACTCGTAACGCAGACTCCTTGGTCAGACCACCAGCACAGTAGGCAGCGGCAATTTCGCCAGATGAATGGCCCTGCACGGCTTGTGGGAAGACATGCCACGAGGCAAGTAGATCTACAAGCGCAATCTGGAGTGCTGTGCACAAAGGCTGCGCAAGTTTCGGGTTATCCAAGTTGGGTCTGGACGACGTGTCGCGCAATTCGTCTGTCAACATGTTGTAAGCAAGATGTCTTCCAAATCTCAACGACGTTCAGAAGGTACCTAGAAGGGAGCACTCTGAGCCTATAGAACGAAAATAGGCATCGCTAAGCTCCATGCTCTGCCTGAATACAGAGTATCGCAGAAGCTCTTTGCCCATGGCAGCCCACTGCGCGCCTTGACCGGTGAAAATGAGACATAGAGTCGGCCTCTCGGTAGCACGGGTCGGCTTTTGAGGCATCGCCCCCAGGGTTCTCGCCAATTCTTGTACGGAGCCTGCCAGGGCAAAGGATTTCCAAGGAAACAGGCTTCTCTTGTCGCTCAGTGTGAAGGCCAGGTTTTGCAGAAAGTTTGCTGGAAAGTCTCTGTCGAACTGGTCCAAGTAGTCCTTTAAAGCGGAAACTTGGCGGCTAATACCTTCCTCGTCTGCAGCCGTCAGCAAAAATAGCAGCTTGTCCTTTGCTGATGTCGAAACGCGGTTTGCCGTCACTTGGGTGGAATGATCCGAGCACGCCATTCCCGGAACAGTATTGTGCGTTGCCTGTAGTTTGTGGCTTTGCAGGTAATGCAATGCATCGTCAAGTACAACATGAGCATTTGTGCCACCAAATCCGAAGCTGTTCACGGAAGCTCTCCTTAGCCCATCCGTGGGCCAAGATATTGCGGACGTAGGAAACTGGTCTTGTCAGCAATCGTCACAGTGCGCTTGTCATACACACACCAAACTTTGTTTGTACCTTGAGATTCCACTCCTTGGCTAGTATATTGGGGTTTAAATTTTTAAGCAGCGCGTTGGGAGGGATTACTCCCTTTTCGAGCATCAACACAACCTTAATCACACCTGCCATGCCAGCGCAAGATTCGAGATGTCCAACATTAGCCTTGACAGAGCCAACATATAGAGGACTTTGAGGAGACTTGTGACTTGAAAATGCTAGGCTGATGCCTTTCGCCTCGACTGGGTCACCGACTGCAGTACCGGTGCCATGGGCTTCAAAGTACCCAGTACGGCCGAATTCTAAACCGTGATGATTGTAGGCCTTTTAAATCAAGGACGCCTGGGCCGCAGGGCTTGGCTGCGTTATAGTTGGCGTGCGGCCGTCTTGGTTTACGGCTGTTCCACGAATTACTGCGCGGATCATGTCCTCATCCGCAATAGCTTTGGAGAGCCGCTTCAAAACAATTATACCAACGCCTTCGCCTCTACTGTAGCCGTTGGCTCGGTCATCAAAACTGTAGCAATGGCTGTCGGGCGATAAAAACCCCTGTCTTGATATGGGTATCGTCATCAGGTTCGGCTCGAGTTGCAACTGCACGGCACCCGCTATGGCCTGCAGAAGGTAGATCAGTACGGGCCTGTTGATTTCCGGACTATCAAGACATTGATCTTTTTACCATGTCTGCCTCGCCTTGAATGAGACTCTGGCAAGCAAGATGGATTCCGACAAGGCTACTCGAACATGCCGTGTCAATCGTCACGCTGGGGCCGCGCAGGTCGTAGAACCAGCTAAGTCTGTTGGAATGCATAGACCCAGAATTCCCAGTAGCTTGGTATGGAGGGTTTAACTCGGCATCATATGCAACCATGGCAGAGTACTCTTGGACAATGCTTCCGATGTAGACAGATGTGGCACTGGCCCGCAGAGCATCTAGGGATATGCCGGCTACAGAGAAGTTAGTTAGTGCAACCAGAAGAAAGAAGAAACACAAAGTCACCGCCGACGAACCTGATTCAAAGGCATGATATGCCGTCTCCAGCAAAAGACGGAGTTGCGGGTCCATGGCCTTGGCTTCAGCGCCGCTCATTTTGAAGAAGGCGGCATCGAAAGCTGAGATGTCGCCTTTGAGAAAATGGCCGCCACGAGATGACATCTCCAGTCTCTGTTAGCTTCCATGAATAATTTCGGGAAATGATGGCGATGTGGGATTACTACCGTATCCTGTCGACCTGGAATACGAGAATGATAGCCATCAACACTGTAACGGCTCCCTGGCACCTCGGTCATGGTGGAGAGACCATGGTGTATGATATTCCAGAATGCATCATCGGAATCCGCATCCTGGGGGAAGCGATAGGAAAATCCTATCACGGCAACAGCATCTTCCATTTCTGTTGGTAGCATTTTCAAGTGTATTAAGCTACACTGGGCAGAAAATGTTGATTGGAGTTTGTCATAGTTGGAAGAAGAGGACTCCGTCACGGTTCTTTTCCAGTCGTCTATTCCGTGCCCCCTTAAAGATGGGATTGCCCCTCAGAGCGAACATACAAGAAGTAGTCAGCCTCATCAGAGAGACCACCTACGCTTTCCAACATGCATGTGATGCCGTTTTTGGTCGGTGATTAGGTAGCCTCGTTGCGATGTCAAAACCTGAGGTTGCACTCGATTTCAGCCCCCAATATCCGGAGGTGGGATTGACGGGATAAGTCTGACACATGCTCATTTCCCATGATACCCAACCGTTGGTGCAACGGACGGCTTCGACCAACACCTTCATACAATGCATAAGGCTGTGCAACAATGTTTTTGCCAGGCACAACTGGGGCTCGCTGATTGGTACGATGCCTAAAGGCGGGGGATTCCAAGGCAAGAATCCGAGCCACGCACCTTGATTGGATGCATGGGGGAAAGGGGCCCTCGTATTCGTACCAGACATAAGTATAGTAAACCAGGTCTATAACGATAATTTTCGTGACTAAATTTTTATCGTTATAAACTAATTATAAGATTATATATATATAATATATAAGCCGAATCGCTATAACACAGAATTATTATAGACATGTTTTACTGTACCTATGTAGCACTGACCAGAAAAGTGCGGCCAACATGCCGATACATGCCCAAGACAATGTGACCAGTCATCCTCTTTCAAGAGGCCTACCGCCCAACGCCCATTTTACAACTTGACCATTTATTTGCAAGCAAACGTACAAGACCTCCGCACGGCGTGTGAGAGCCAACCTGCTTCATCCAGACTCATCCTTCCACTGTCGTTGCCCGAGCTCACCATGGAGCGCCCTCTGTTGTCCAAGCAGCCTTTCAAGGCCATCTTCATCCTTTGTTTTCTCGCCACGTCCTCTGTCCACGTTGCACTGCTCGCCATCAAGTATCTGATCAGGCCCCTCCGCCCGCTGCCAGCAAGGGGCTGGGGCCCTAGCCTCCTCAGCGCCATAACAAAGATGACCTTCCGCTTGTTGGCGAAGACTCGGCTCCAATATGTTTTATGCGACGATCCGTCTCTCAATAAAGACAGATATCTATTAATAGAGCCTCCCGCCGCTCATGTCTTCTCTGGCGTCTTGGCAGCTTCGGATTCCGTGAAGCCAGCTCCACTGGGCGCGCTCTGGTTCCCGAGCCCGCCACCGTCCCGGCAGAACATGGACGAGCTGAAGAAGCAAAGAGTCATACTCCACTTCCCCGGGGGTGCCTTTGTCATTGCCCTGGGCCAGAAGAAGTTTGGAAGCGTCATAGCCGATACCTTGATGAAGCATCTCAAGGCGACGAGGACTCTCTGGGCGCAGTACCGCCTATGCGACGGCTCTCCAGACTCCTGTTTCCCGGCGGCCATACAGGATGCACTTACCTTCTACGCATATGTTCTGGGACTCGGCATAGACCCCAAGAACATCATCGTGTCGGGCGACTCGGCCGGCGGCAATGTTGCCCTCGGACTCCTGCGCCACCTCGAAAGCGTCCAAGGACAGGGACAGCAGCCTCTCCCAATGCCCGGCGGCGCCATTATTCTCTCCCCTTGGGTCAACGTCTCGGCGCAGTCTGGACGGCATTACGATCAGTGTACCAACTCACCTTCTGACAATCTATGCGGCGCGTTGCTACAGTGGGGGGCGGACGCTTACAGGCCTCGGGAAGAGCTTTCGAGCGAAGTTGAAGCCTACGTCTCTCCTCTCCACCACCCGTTCAAACTGTCGATACCTCTCTTCATTCATGACGGAGCGGCCGAAGGCTTCCACGAGGATATTGAAGCATTTGCAGACGAGATGATGGAGATGAATAGCGGCCGAGTAGAATTCCGTTCAACACCGCTCGGGGCTCACGATGTCATACTTCTGCATCAAGACTTTGGTATCACGCGGGAGTTTGAGGCTGACCTTGGTCACGCTGCGTCGTTGCTTTGCTAGGGTCAAGGGCTGGTTAGGAGGAAAAGAAGGCCAAATCATGTCGCCCCTGCTTCCGTTCTAGTCGTTACCTTGAGCCATCTCTTCAATCTATCTACCTTGACTTGTTCAATTTTGTCCAAGATGCACATGTTCTTGATGGCCGTTGCATTCGTAGCATTCAACAGCGCCACACAATCGTGGGGGCGGCTTTTTGAGGCTTTCCGGCCATACCGATGAATCGCAGCCCTTTTCCATTGAAAGAAGGCCTTTGGCGTCGATGGCAGGCTTTTTCCGTCGACATTATGTTATGAGACTATTTAGACGGCATGGCACTCTGCAGTTTGTATCACTCTATTAGACGCGCCACGTTGAAGAGCCTTATCTTTGCTGTTGGCCAGCTCGCCTTGTTTTGTTTAGTAAGATTGACACTCTGCAACGATTGTTGCAGGGCTCGAGAGAAGGAATGTGGGGGCCGAAGGCGATATTTCTATCCTTCAATGTTCCATTCACCCTGTTTTTTTTTTGCTCCCGCGGCGCATGGAGAGCCTGACTACTCCGTATCAACACCCTGGATCGGTGTCATATATAGCAGCCTCCTGGCAGCATTTTCTCTGTTTCGCCTACGCAACAGGCCCATCTACTAATAAACGGCTATTTTCTATTCATTCCAACATTCGTAATCGACAAGGCCCGAGTGTAAGCTTCCCGTGAAGCGGATACACGGCTATACCCGACTGCTTCGTTCGGTTTTCTTAAAGTTGAAAAAAATGCGACCTCGTACTCAAAGTGCCAAGGAAAACTTGGCGGCCTGCATTGCCATGATTGTCATCACTACACTGGCGATAATAGCACGCTTTGGCATCAGGATGCATCGCGGTCCCAAGCCCTCTGGCGCTGACTGGCTCTGCCTCGCCTCCTTCCCATTCTTCTATGCGTATTGTGGCATAATAATGAACTGTAAGTGTCAAATTTTAAACCAGTCGTGGATTTCTTGCCTTGTTCCCTCTCCTTTTTAACCCAAGGCCTCGCAAAACAGTCATATTGAACACGTCACAATATGGTGCGTTCGAGTACGATCAGCGACTGGGTCTGCTTGAGCTGCAAAATCTCACCAAGGTTCGTTCAATGCGGCCTATTTACCTTCTCTGCACCATCAAAGCTTACTCTACTATAGGCTGTATATGCCACCGAGATCCTGTTCGGAATCATCATCACCGTGGTCAAGCTCAGCATTCTTTGTCTGTACTATGGCCTCTTTTTCAAGACCAGCAGTAGTTCCAAAATCTGGGTGGTCAAGGGGTTCGCAATCGCCTGCATTGTATGGTTCCTCATCGCCGAATCTATCGTGATATTCCAGTGCCATCCCATCCACCTCCTGTGGGATTCCGTCGGGGCTTCGCCACGTTGCTTTAAATCTTCAGCGCTTCTGCTGGGCTACGAAATGACTAATTTATTCCTTGACGTTTCTATCCTGTGCATACCTATACCCGTGGTGTTGAAGTTGAAGCTGGCAACCTCCCGACAAATTGCCGTTTTGGGTATTTTTATGCTCGGGTCTTTGTAAGTCGCATGCGTTTGACTTGACTTGAAAGGATCGAGATTAACCAGTAATTCAGCGTTTGCATCGCAAGTATTGTACGTTTGAGTGCGATATGGAACCAGTCCGGCTCGTTATTTCTTTTCTCAGAGGTCATGATGTGGTCTACCCTACAACTTGGTCTGGCCATAACGTGCTCTTGTCTGCCAACCCTCAACCCCATCTTCACCGGTGTTATCAAGTCATTTGTGTACCTGGGGAGCTGGACCGCCTCGCTATGGTCCCACAGCAAGTCCCAAGGCACCAGCACGAGACAGAAGATGCCAGACCATCACGCAATGAACAACGAATGTCTCATCCCACCATTACCAACCTTTACCGGGGCGAGCACGTCGCAACATAATATTTCTGGGGACCTGTTTGATGGTAGCCCCAGCAAGGTGGATAAACAATCACGAGTCATCTTCAATGCCTGCTAATGCATGGGGGGGTAAGTGTGGTTTAGGGCTTGATCTTGTGTCGGATGGTAGTTTTTATTACCAGCTCTATAAATTGTTTCACGGAGACGAGTTGATGGACCATCATACTTTTCTTCGAGTTGTTAAGTTTGATTGTCCGGAGCGAGCGTCGATGTCTGTAGCAGCTCTCTACTACGAGCATCTTGCTATCGATATATTTAAAGATTGGATATTCTGTCTTAATACGCCTGGCAAAAGTTCTCCGTCCTGTTTCGCAGGTGACGAAAGCTGGAACAAGCATGTCAAGATGGGGAAGGAGACGACTAGCAAATCAACTCTGAGGAATCGACCGTCGACACATGGAGCAGGCTAGACAATTTATCGGTGACTGCCGAATAGAGACAGATACAGAATATGCACACGACAATCCACTGAAACAAAGCAAGAGTTTTCTCGAGCCTACATGCTGCAGGTCTCTCGTATTCGGTGTGGAAACCCTCCAGCCAAGAGGTTTGTAGTAACTATGTTGCATCACGTCGTATTTGCCAATGCCACCCAAAGGTCCGATGCAAACGTAAGCCCTTGCCATGGGTGTAAGCAAGGCTGTCCTGCCGGGGGGCCGCTTGCAGCAGGCTACTGCGTGCGCAGCTAGATTGAACCTTGAGGCATTCAATCTTATCATCACGCGGGCTCAGACCACTTGGTACAGAGTAGCCGCCCGGACTTTGGCCAATGCCGGGGCACATGTAAAGGCAGTCTGGTAGCTGATACTGGCAGGGGCGGTCTTGCCTGCTGTGCGTCTCATGGCCCCAATGTTGTCAAACTATACTTTATTATATTATAATATAAATTACAGTAAAAACTTGCCATCGAGACGGATTAACCTGTTTGGCGACTACGCCGGCAATGAGTTATTTCTAATCGAATTCGACTCGCTACTTCTTCACTGCTTCTCTGACCCCAATATTAACTTTAGCAGTAAGTAGATCGATCCAATGGGACAGGTATAAGGCTGACGTTCCATAGCCGGATTCCAGCTCCTCCACGCCGTTTACGTGGTTGAGAAACTCCCAAGTGACCTCCTTGTGCGGAAATGTCGCTTCTAAATCGTCTGCTTCCATCAAAACGAGCTGCTGTGCATCCCTACAGCAGCTCACAACGATGATGCGCCGAAGTATCGCCTTGCTCGTGCAGTCATCATGCATCACTTTTCAGCTAATGTACCTTCTAATTGCGGGATTGAGTTCCACCGCTTTAAGTCGCTTGACGACAAAGAGTTCCGACGGTTTCTCGATGTCTCAGATGCTTACTTTGTTATGATCCATGATGGTGCCGTGGCAGGGCAGCTTCAGTCCAGAGGTACAACTATTTCGGGACTGGGGACGGGGTTGGATAGCATCCTCGACATTTTTCGAAAAGCTGAAGAGCCTGCGGGAACCAACACCGGAGCACTAACTCGCACGGCCACAAGTAGGGTTTGGCTCCGGGTTATGATTGCCTGGTTCCTCACAAACCAGTACAATGTTGCCCTTATCAACGAGGTGCAATTCCTCGACAGCAAGGTATGGTATCTCTGAGTCACTCCTTTCCACTAGTTCTTAATATTTCTCAGATATTGACCACTATTCTCGAACATGCCGAGCTCAAGAAGCTGCCCGAAGCCACATTCCAACCTCCTGAGGCTGCGAACTTGCCATATCCGCCGTTTGCCCATTTACAAGCCGTCGAGGGGCTCAATGACTTTTCTGGGGCTGATCTTGTTACGCTCCTGGCTCTCCAAAGCTCGTTGACAGCTAGCCAGATCTCCAAGGACAATGCTGCCCTCATGCTGCTCCACACTGCGGCGTTGTTTGTTCTTCCACTTGGGCACCGCTACTTGCCTATGTTCAGCAGTCCGGACGGCTATAAGCGGACTGTTTCTTCATTTACGCAGTCGGCACTTTCGGTTGTCTCGAGCTCGGCATATATCAGCCAGCTCGAAGCCTCAGACATCTCATGCAACCTCGTTGATCTCGTCGATGGGCGCTTACTCGCTACAATAATGGCCGACCACGACTTTCGCTCAGTTCTTCTGACTGAAAATAACATAAAGAGGAAGTTTGACTCCCTATGCGCAGCACTTACCCGTATCTGCGGTGTTTCGATAAGCATCAAGGTTCAGTCGCTCGTTCCTACCAAACGCGAGATGCCTGCATTAGCCACTCCGTCCAGTGATGGCGCCATCCTCTCCTTCAAGAACACAGTACTCGAAAGACATCTCGATCCCCTTCGTCTCAAACCTGATGATGAACCCGTAGCCCTGACCCCGGGCCAAACCCAAATCTTCAAGGAGCTCTCATACTGGCGCAGACAGGCAAAGGCCCCGGTCAGTCGAGGATTACCTGTCCGGCTCGAGCGAGAAGCGAAGAAACATGCCCTCACTCAAAATCAAAATCTCCAGAAGGAAATCCAAGTGTATGCTGCCAGTCTAACCAATGCCTCCGGTAAGATCCTGGAGCCCCAGATCATTGTTACTGGCTCCTTCAGCCAAAATCTGAAGTCGGACGCTCTCAAGCCAGCCAAGCAACAAAAGCCTGCTGATGTCTGGTGTCTTCAAACCGAAGCAAAAGACCAGGCAATAAAAAGGGCGGCAAGCTCGCCGCACTAGAAGCTGCTGCGGAAATCAAGGCTATCGCTATGAAGCCAAAGAGCGATGTCAAGACCAATTTTTGGAGAGCCAAGTGCAAAGAGTTTCTGACTGAAGAAGACCTGATATCCCGTTACAACCTCGGCCTCCAATATCTCCAGAGTTTGAACAAGGCTGATGAGCTAGGCCCCGAGGTTCAGCTCTTCACTGTTGACTGCCTTTTCCGTATCATTGTCAACGGGAAGACGTCCATCGATCAAATGAGCATTGCCGCTCTAATATGGGACTCTGCTTATCGCTTGTCCACTGTGACTTCAGGTATAACTCCTGTGACAAGGGCCTAGCTTGGAGCAATTACTCAATTCATCTAATAACAGTCTTTGGTATCAAAGGTCCTTGGTTTTCCTCAAGGCCTTGAGGGACCGATTCTAACATTCCCGGAGTCACTGGGATTTTGTCTTGTTCTCATGTTTCAGATATTTAAAAAGCGTTTCCGGGCCACTAGAGATGTATTCGGGAGCGAGCCCCGTTGTGATGCCGTTTGAACTGCGTGAAAAATGGGCAAGGTTCCAATCCCAAACGACGTCTTCAAATGAATCAATGCCAGAGCGGGCCTTGGGACGATAAGCATGTAGTTGTTCACCAGACCACAAAGAGAGCCAACCGCTTACAAGGAGACCTGCCCTGCCACCGAGACAAAAGGCGTCCTGTCACACTCCAAGACAACCCACTGGCATCCTTTATTGCGACAACAGAGGCGAAGTGTCCCGTTCGCCTTGCCAAATTTGTGTCGGGGCGGGTATCCTGTGACTGATTCCTGTCGGTCGTTCTCTACCCTACCTTAAAAGCCACCAGGGCAGGGTGCACAATAAGGCTACGTCTTCCAGGCCGCTCGATTGACTTGCGTTACCGAGTAGTAGTGTAGGTTTGGCATGGCGAGTGTGTGCGGGACTTGCTTCCCCGTCAGATTTTTGAGGTTTATTAAGATTATTGGTCTATTAAGAAAAACGTACTGCTACAAAGGTGGTAGTCATCTCTTTCCTCTCTCCCCTTCCGGCCGAACACATCTATCCCAGTCCATTCGTCACCGGTTGTGTTGGGCCGCATTGATGCCTACGTATAGCCTCTGCAGGTGACTAGTCAGAGATGTCCTTTGTACTTGAGTAAATCTTGGATAAATTCTGCACACTTTGCAGAAAAGTAAATGCCGTGTCTCAAGTCACTTCAGCAGCCATCCAATAATTGCACAGAAGCTGAGCCAACTTTACTGATGGGGTGGAATTCATGCAGCAACATGGCAACAGATACTACGGGGTGTTTTGTTGACATCAGGCTATGCGCTGCTACGTGTTGGTCAAGCCACTGCTGTCGATCCTCCCCGCAGTACTCCGTAGAAGAGGTATCAATTAGGCGCTTTGAGCATGCATGCATCGTGATTGAGTCTTTGTTCGCTGTCTCAAGTGATGGACGATCATGTGTGTGAGTGAATTCGAGAGACGGTTCTTGCAGGCAACAATGAAAAATCCCCAGATTTAGAACTTGTTCCCGTCGAGGGGAAGGCAAGCCATAGTGTTGGTACATGCGACAGCGCTTCACATGGTCGTTCTCAGACCCCAACATGACTTGCAAACTCTTATCTTCAAGTCAACAATTGACCCGAGGGGGGGCAACGAGGAAACAAGTAAGACTATTTGTTACTGCAGACAGTCGGCCTCGAGGTGAAAACGGGCCACGCACACTGCGTCCGCTACTGGTGAATGCAGATATAGTCAAGTCAATTGCTATATATTTTCCACGAGGGCAATTGGGGCAGCCCATGAGTAAAATACAGAATTCCAGCTCTATGCTATTTCTGAGACTAGTGCTGGAGTTACCGTAACTTCTTCCGCACCATCGAGGAATCCATTCGGGGCGGGCGGCAGGAATGGCGAGACTCCCTCTAGGCCAGGCGATAAGATTGGCGGCACGTTTCCGCCTGTAAATGGCGGCTGTCCTCCACTCGGGCCAGTCGGCAGAGTTGGCGGTGGCGGATAAAGAGGCGGCGAGCCAGGCCCTGTAAATGGCGGCTGTCCTCCACTCGGGCCAGTCGGTAGAGTTGGCGGTGGCGGATAAAGAGGCGGCGAGCCAGGCCCTAAAAATGGCGGCTGTCCTCCCGGGCCAGTCGGTACAGTTGGCGGTGGCGGCCTGGGCTGTCCTCCCGGGCCTTGAGGCGGTGTGTCACCAGAATCATCGACGTCACCGCCGCCGTCACCAGGCGACTGGGTACCTTGACCTTGAATAAAGTCAACTTTGTTACCCACTCTGGCGTAAACGCCAGGAACTCCCTGCCTGGCACAACCATAGCCATACGAAACTACACCAACAAGCGTATCGCCTTGAACAAGCGGGCCGCCACTATCTCCATTGCAAGCATCCTTGGCCTGTGCTCCTGCGCAAACCACATTTTGGGTGATTGGCTGCGCCTGCGGTACCTGTTGTCGGATCATATTTTGGCACTGGGCGCGGCCTACTGTAGTAAGCGCGACTTCTCGCAAATCGTCGGGAGATTGACCGCCTTGTTGCAAGTTGCCCCTAAACTAAAGTCAGAATTTTGCTTAATAGAGCTGTAGATGAAATGTTTCCCAACTATACATACCAACCAGCTACCATTACTGGGGTGCCGTCTTCGAGGTCGGAGCCCTGCTGCGGAAGCTTGGCATATTTAATTGACTGGCTTTCTTGGATGTCTGGTGATATTTTCAAGATGCAAACATCGTTATCAAGTGGTTCAGGGGTAAACTGAGGGTGTATACTTTGAGACACCACCCTAGAGACTTTGCCGCCACTTAAGCGATTCTGTATGATATGTATTAGGGACAAGTTATCTTGTAAGAAAATACAGGACTAGAGTGTAGTTTCCAAGGAGTAATTATAATAAAAAAAAACTTACATATGATCCAGCGCGAACCACGGCATTTTGAGGCATGCCCTGACAACAATGAGCGGCTGTGAGGACGGTATTCTGATTTATAATCGTGCCACCGCAAAAATTTGGAGCACCTTCTCTAGGCAATAAAGCAACAATGTAAGGATATTTACCCGGAGCGGCGGGTTGTCCATTCACAATTTTGACAGTAGGCCCTTCTCCTGATAGCGGCAGTGCAGTCGCCGTTTGCGCTGCCAGCATGGCAATGACGGCTGCAACAGCCATTTGGAGCACCATTTCAGAAATCAGCAAGAGGATTCAATGTTATTGGCGTAGGATGAACAAATGGCTGCTGTCTTTAGACCTCAAAAAATACTTTTGGCAAGAGAGCTTGACCAAGCTTATATGTAAATTTACTGCAGTCAAGACAAATAACATGACTGGGGACTATTAGCCTCCTTCCCTATTCAGAGTATATGCGCGGGAGGCTGTGTTGTGGATATAGAACCTTTGCGAAACGAACTTGATAATGGCATAAATTATGCTAGAGTCCAAACCGTGGGGCTGTCAATTATTACAAGGTAGTCGATACACGAGCATGACTTTTACCACTTCTTATTGGCCGCATGGTTTCCTGTTAACATCAATTGATGCTTCGGATTCTGCCGTCTCCGATGCAAGTACCTAGGCCATGCGCTGGGTGGCCTTGATCGTGACATCTCTGTAGATTCCGTTAAACCAACGGTGCTAACAATCAACCGTCTGCAGCGAGCCGGAATAAGTTAACCCTTGCCACCTTGACCCGACGACAGGCAAATGGGCTTTCTCGAGTTTTTATAGCCGGAATAACGATGCGTGTACGCTACTGTCGCCACAGTGGTTAAAGTACGCAAGTACATATTCGTAGGACCAGGAGTTAATGGGAATTCAATGTTGGCTCAGGATGATGGAGAGGGTGTAAGTTGTATTGCTTTGAAGCCTTAAATCAACCAGGGTCTATTGCGTAGTGTTATCTTGTAACTATGTCACCACATTTTACCCTATTTGGTCATGGTATTGGCTCACAATGCAAGACTGTGATCTCAACTGGAATGCGAATATATGCCAGAATGGGAGATCACGGTGTGAGTATCAATTGCTGTTAGTGCAGCCGGCTACACCGCCTTTAGGGGAAGTACTAGCGGGTCACGAAAGTTTAGGCGAATTAGAAGTGGTAAAAGTCAGACCAGGCCCGTGTAAGAGTCAGGCCCATGTCAACATTGAAAGGGCTCGGGGAATATGGATAAAACGCCGGTTGTATGAACTAGTAATGTAACACCACCATCTCCACTCTGCCCGGGACAATAAGTTGTAAGCCGCTTGTGCACAATAAAAAGTCGTTGTGTAGTGTAGAGATAGCAGATAGGACGGTATTATTTGGACCGCCTACGTTTACTGTCTTATTAGCTTTCCGCACAGCTCAAAAAACTCAGTTGTCCGTTCCCAATATTCTGTGCTTGGGATTTTATGGTCCATAGCTGTCGGCGTCGCATTTTTGCGGGGAGAATTAAAGGACGGAGCACGGAGCAGGTCCATACGAGTGTCATGGAAGCTTGTGTCTACGTACACGGTGTCGAGTGCGAATCGAGTCAGTCGTCTCTTATAGACTCCATGCAGGCTGAAACAGTTGATTTGTCTGTGTGACAGGCCGAAGCCCCTGAGCAGCGAGGTCCTCAAAGGTTGTCGCAGGCTTCATGAGAGCTGTAGCGCAGGCTGGAATGCCTCTGACAGCTGAGTGTAGTATATCTCTTATCGTGTTAAAACCGGCATCGCTTGGCTTAAAGAGGCCTTGATGGAGCTTCTCGATGCGCTCCGTTAGCATTTCCAGGCATTCAGCGATGGATTTATCAGGGTTTTTCTTGATAGTGGTCTTTAGTAATAGGGCTTGCTACTCAGTGCGGTAACGTAATATCATTGATTCTGGCTTAAAGCGTGTTGTTAAGCTATTAATAAGGTTGTTATAGCTGGGGCCGCGGTTAGAGAGATTATTAATATGGTGCTTTAAAGCCGTGCCGGTAAGTATGACCGGCAGTGCCTTTGCAAGTGCGTATTTAAGGACCTCTAGCTGATGGCATTTGTTGACGAAAAGGTTCAGCTTTGTATAGAGGAAGTTATGTTGCTTGCCCGAAAATTTCTTACTCTTATGATAGCTCTTTATAAGTAGGTCTAGCTTTTAAGGGATATTAACCTGGGTTAGAGTAGGGCTCAGGGAAGGCTTAGGGCTTATTAGAGGCGCGGGGCTAGTCTTAGAGGGGGTCGTCTTAGCTATTACTCCTGCCGTTAATGTAACCGAGGGTGTTGTTTTTGGTATTGCTATTGGTACTATTCTTGGTGCCTTTAGGTTGTTATTATTCTAAGCCGGGAAGGTCTTAGAATTAAAAGTATAAATAAGGCATAAGGCGATAGTATATCCTTTGCATTTTTGTATATAAATTTTACGGCGCCGGATGAATTTACAAAGCTTGCGAACAGGGTGTTTTTTGGCCTGTTTAAACGTCTCCTTGCTCTACGAGGCAAAATCCTCCGCGAGGTGTTCCCAGAGGTCTTAGGCGTTAAGATCTTTACGCTTATTGTAGTACTAGATGACCCAGAAGATGGAATTATTAAGGTCTTCCTTAGTTACTATTGTGACTTCTGGTTTTGATGGAGTATATACCCTCTAATTTGGGGAAAGCTACTGCCTATATCTCTCAAAGCCTGGCGGTATAATAACAGGTTCTTGGCGAGAGTTATAGAAGCTCTGGTTATCGTCTTGGTCGGCTATCGTGAAGGGAGAGGGGGTTATTGCTTGACGAGAGGTTATGGTGTAAACGGAGTCGTTCTAAGACTGGTTTAACAGTGCTTTTTAGGGCTTCGGCTTGGGATTCTCAGAAGGGCAATAAAGCAGCAACGAGTTAGGCAAACTCGTCGTGCCTTTTGCTTTTTATAGAAGGCCATCTACTCATGGTATTTAATTAAGCCCTGGCATGGTTATAGCAGTATTAATTCCGGGCGCCTAGTTGGTATTAATACTTCTAGAATATATATATTCAATTAAAAGGGTCAAGTTAATTATATATTATAATAGTAGACTTATAGTAATATTTCTCGACAAGAAGCAGTATAAATATAAGAATTAAGTTAATTATAAATATATAACTAGTATATAAATAGTTGATTAGAAGGCTAAGTATGAGCTGTATAAATAGGTAATAGCAGTTTATTTAACATGTAATATAGCGCATTTAAATTGATAACTCTGCACCAGATTCTTGTTTTTGTTGATAGCCATCTTGTTACTGCTGCTGCTATTTCTGCTGCTCTTACGCCTGCTTTTTCTGTTGCTCCCGCCCGAGTGCCGCACTCAGGCATTCATCAAGGCTGGGATAACCTTGAGTCTTGCCTTCAACAAGGCACTTTTCTGACATCTTTCGACAAGCACTATCAGAACCGCGATTAAGCTTAGCACAAAGCTCTCCGTTCATTTTGTAAATGTGCCCTTCCGCCCCGAATTTCTGATTTAGGCAATCCTGATGCGAGTTGTAGCCTTGAGCTAAATGATTTGAGAGGCAGTCTTTCGAGACAGCTAGACAAGTACTATCAGAACCGCTTTGAAGCTCATTACAAGCCGCTTTAATCTCGCCATCTTGAGCATTAGCGGCTGGTATAGCCCGGACTAAACCGGCGCATGTAATAGCGATAATACCCAGGTACTTCATCTTAAGTTGGTGTGCTGATAAGTGATAGGTTGGTTGGCAAGTATAAGTAGTTGTTTTTTTTTTCGTGAATAGAGTAAATATAACTTGTAGACGAGTAGATAGATTTAGACAGTCTGGTTGAGATAAATACTTGCCTTAGTATTTATATTTTCTGGTTACAACTTTAGGTTTACCAAGAATATTTGCATAATTATAGAAGCCTTTAATTTCTGCCCACGCATAAATACTGCGACTCGCGGTCCCACCTTACAGGCACTTGTATTTTCGGTAAGTAACTCGGCTTCTATTCTCTTCAAGCCAGATTACAAGGTATATCTCTAGGCAATTTATCTGCTTTTAATACCTTGTAAAAACTTGAAGCATCTTATATGGGTCCCTTTGTCCCATGAATCGTACGATGATTTTAAGCCAAGAAAAACTGTGAATAAATCTTATAAAAACGTTTTCAACTACTATAATCTGATTTGCTATTCACCCCTGGAACCGACTCACCACAGGGTCCTCGGCGCTTTATAATAATAGGGCGCATAACTCTTGGGGGCTTACTAATAAGTTAGGAAAGCTTGGCGCAGACGTGGAATCAGCTGACTTGTGGGTTTAGGTTTCACTATTCACCCCTGAAACCGACTCTCCACAGGGTCCTCGACGCTTTATAATAACAGGGCGCATAACTCTTGGGGGCTTACTAATAAGTAAGGAAAGCTTGGCGCAAACGTGGAATCAGCTGACTTGTGGGTTTAGTACATAGGTCCTATAACAACGTAAGCCCTTGTTATAAGTGTAAGCAAAGCGGTGAGCCGGGCGTGTCAAATTTAAGGCTTTTGGGGCTTCTGAATTGGAGGGCTTTTGAAGCTGCTATCAAATTCGAGGTTTCAATGTGCAACAACTAATTATCATGGGGAGAAAAGTCTTGCCTGAGCCTGCGCATCCTCTTCTGCTTACTGCTATACCTGCCTTGTACCACGTCTGCTAGCTTTCTTGGGATCGCGATTAATCCGCTACTTGACCTCCGTATCCCAATCGATATAAGCTATTATCTCTTCTTTAGTTTATTCCCGTCTTTTACCTCCAGATAAAACACAGTGCTGGCCTATTTGCTTGTAATCTCGACACTATGTATACAAGTTTTTCTGGTATCTTACTGGAAGTCCCATATCTCTGCGATATGCTTTGTTTGTCTTTAAACTGCCTCTGGGTTAGCTGTTATACCAGGCCTGTCTTGCTAGAACGTAGCGTTTATAAATCGACTCAGGAGCATAATAAGGCAACAGCGTCTCTTCTTCTATTGTAGCATCGAACAGAGCAAGTTATGTTATTGTATTGGCCTTCCGATTTGAATAATTTGTGTTATGAGACTTCGGCGATATTTGCAAGTTAGAGTTGAGAGTTTGTAGCGCCAGCTGTACTACTATTATATCCTTAACTCTGTTATAAGTTGTCTTATTAATTCCGTAAATAAGAACCCTCTTATCTGTTTTCTGATCTATTTGCTAACTCATAATGTAGCCCAGGTCCTTATTCAATTCCTCGTTCACCGTATAATCGAATTGTTGATCCCTTCTTTAGTCCCTGGACACGACATATCGCAAACTATTTCCTCTAGCTGGCATGCAAAGCTATTTTCAGCGCCAGCAGACCAGCCAGCTAACGCTAGCGACATATCCCTTGGTTCAGCTAGTTGTGGTATAGAGGACTCCAGGATTATCTCCTGTTACCGTAGTGGGCATATTCGTGATGACCTCGTATAACCAATTGCGTGATATATTGAGCACGTAGGCGCAGAGCGGTCTTCTACATGTTTAAACATGCTTGGTTCTCGTTGCGTGCTTGATTTAGCCATGGCTAATCCTTCTGTATCCTCGACTTAACTCGAATAGGCTCGAGTATTAGCTGATGTCGTCCCTTATTGCGCTTGAGGTGCTGCTGTTAATGGAAGTCATGTATGCTAAGAGCTTGATTTCTTTGGAGAGTTTGCTTTATTTTATGGACGCAAGGTTAGCCAGCTAACCCTCAAAAGATAGCTGGGCCAGCTGTCCCTGCGTTTTTCAGTAACCCCATATCGGAAAGCCGGGCTAGACAATAGCGTGTAATCCGAAATTCCTCACACGCGTATCACTCAAGGTGCAAACTCACAACTGCATCAAATGTAAGTCTGTTTGTTCAACCAAATATATATCAAACTTGTGGCTGAGAATTAAGAACCCAAGCAACAAGCCTAACTATAGCTATTCTGGGATTAACGACAACGGAATTTTAATCATCTGACATTCAAATGTAACAAAATATCCCGTCAAGCCCCCACGATCCAAAAATAAAAAGCTGTTGGAAATACTCAGAAGAGTCATTATTCCGGGGCATATAGCATCGGCCATACTGTATTCGAGTCAAGTTACATCAAGACCAGGGGCAAGTCACAGCGTAAAGACCGAATGTCATGACCGAATGGTGCAGAGCTCAGGGTTTCGCTTGTTTGACTCCGGCTGGTAGCCGAAGAATAGTCGCCGAGAAAATTCACTATTACTTCGGCGATTACTACAAGACGGTATGTCACGGACGCGGTGAATAAAGTCGTCATCCCGCGTAAGCTCCTTCAGACCTTGGTACGTGTAGCTATAACCTTGACACTTTGAGGCAGACTCAAGCGCTTCATGGGAACCAGTCCATTTCCCGCTATTGGACCCACGTTATTATATCGTATTAATTGGAGCTTTGGCATTACACTGGTCGTTGGGGCTTCTCGAGAAGGCCGTGGGTCGCGGGTCTTCTATGCGCCGGAGGTTACACGGGACTGGGGGAAATCCCAACAAGATCGCGAGCCCAACAAAGAGGCACTACGATCGAGGACTTATTGGTTACATAACTAGAACACGTGCCTGGGTAAGGGCCCTAGACACGGGTGTTTCTTTCATGTATATAGTGGTCACTAGTCCCATCCCCTATTGAGCCCTTGTCACACCGGTCGAGCTACCCGAATTACAGCCCTTACTGACCAACCTACTTTTTCCGTATCAGGCAATGTAACATAAATAATTGCTAGCCTGTCCCTACTTCAGTACTATTTGACTACAAACTCCGGTGGCGCAGTGTCGACACCATCTCTATGAACCAATTTTACCCCACCTTAAAGCTTAAGAACCAGTCAGTCAGTTGATAAACGGGCAGTGGCAAATCTTTCTTTTTGTCGATGTACAATCCAAGGGTCTCCAACGTCCAACATTGAATGTCACGTATGGGCTTGGCTCTGCTTTACCACCAAAAGGCCATTCCTTGCTAGCCTTGTCCTGCAACATCGAGCCCAAAATCTGAATATGGCGGTTTATAGTCCTAATAATAGGATAGTCGCCCATGAAAAAGCGCAGAAAAACAACGGCGACGGCCAAATATACAACCAGAGCCATGATCCTATGCCTTTCGAACCAGTCGCCATTATTGGTATGGCGATGCGCCTCCCCGGGCGTGTAAGGAGTGAAAATGACTTCTGGAACCTTCTTTCCGGCAAGCAAAGCGGGCTCTGTGAAGTCCCTAAAGACCGGTTCAATATTCACGGGTTTCACGATTCATTTGGTCACGTTGGAACCATTCCAATCAACCGGGGATACTTCCTGGAAGACGTGGATATCCAGCAGTTCGACACGACCGTTTTCCCAATACCCAAGGCGGAGCTGGAGCGTCTGGATCCTTCCCAACGGCAACTCCTCCAAGTAGCATATGAATGTTTCGAAAACGCTGGCATATCTTCGTGGCGTGGTAGCAGTGTTGGATGCTATGTGGGCGAATTTGGAGAGGACTGGGCTGATGTGAATGCCAAAGAGCCGCAGCACAAGGGTGGTAACCGCGCTACCGGGTTCGGGGATTTTGCCATGAGCAACAGAGTCTCGTATGAGTTTGACCTACGCGGCCCCAGCATGACGGTGAAGACGGCTTGTTCGTCATCGCTCGTTTGCCTTGATCTCGCATGTCTCGCAATCCGGAATGGCGAGTGCGATAGTGCGCTCGTGGGAGGCACTAGCTTGATGTTCTCGCCAACTACATGGATAGCCCTCAATGACATGGGACTACTCTCGCCGATGGGTCAGTGCCGGACGTTTGATGCTGAAGCAGACGGTTATGCTCGCGGTGAGGCTGTCAACATGGTTCTGGTTAAGAAACTCACCTACGCCTTGCGAGACAAAGACCCTATCCGGGCTGTTATTCGCGGGATTGGAGTGAACAGCGATGGCCGGACGCCTGGTATGCTTACTCCGAGTCCTCTTGCACAAGCAGCCTTGATACGTCGCACATACGCTGCCGCTGGCATTAAAGACTTGTCAGAAACGGCCATAGTTGAGTGCCACGGCACAGGTACCCCTGTTGGCGATCCGTTGGAGGCCCAAGCTGTGGCGGATTGCTTCGGCGATGAGGGTATCGTTATTACGTCAGTTCGTTACAGTTGTCCCCTGACCGAGGTAGTAAATTCCACATACTAACATGCCCCAGGTCAAACCCAATGTTGGCCATTCAGAAGGCGCTGCAGGATTGACGAGTTTGATCAAGAATGTTCTGGTTCTGGAGCATGGCACGATACTGCCGAACATCAACTTTGAAACGCCAAACCCAAAGAGTGAGTCATGGATGTGTATATGCCTGGAACGAAAATGCTCATCCACCTACAGTCCCTTTTGAGGAACGCAAACTCCATGTTCCTACGGAGCTGGAGTCATGGCCTAAACGCCGTGCGGAAAGAGTGAGTGTAAACTCATTCGGTATAGGGGGTGTTAATGCACATGTAAGTTCGCAGTAGCCCGTACCCTAATTGCAGTAACGGAGCAGGCAACATGCAGACTGTACAGATAGCTAAGACTGCACAGGTTATTATCGAATCGCCGAAGCAATTTGGCATCACATCGCAAGCATGTATTCAGCGTGAGTCGCGCTTCACTTTCGACGGCTTTCTAGCCAGGCCATACACCACCAGCTATTTTCCAACTAATTGATGTCTCACCAGTCAACCATGGCTAATAATTTCCAAATAGATATGAGCAAAGGAACTGAAAGTCTGAAAAACTTCCATGGTGCTATTAAGAGCGGCACTGTTCCCTACGTGGTACCTATTCGAAATAATAGTTTTACTACCAACGGTACTGCTGGCAATGATTCGCCTACTAACAGCGCTCTTCCTAATGGTCCCATCACCAACCGTGCTCCTACAGCTGAGTCTATTACTAACAGAGCTGTTACTAAGGGTGCTGTTACCAGTGATGTTTCCACGAATGACATCGTTGGCGATCTTCGTGCAGATGTGGCTCGTCAGGGGGTGGTGCCATCGAGTTTGCTCCTTTTCTCAGCTCATAGCGCAGAATCGCTCGATTCGCAAATTAACGCCCTCATAGAATACACCAAGAGCCACAGCAAGGTCAGGCTGCGTGACCTCGCTTACACGCTGGCAAACAGGCGGGAACACCGTCCTCATCGCGTCTTCGCTGTGGCTAGCAGTGATGGCTCAAGTCTTAACATCTCTGCGAAGCAAGCCCTCAAATATAAATCTGGCTGCACCAAGGTAGTTTGGGTCTTCACGGGGCAGGGGGCTCAATGGCCTGGAATGGGCAGCGACCTGTTGGACACAAATTCTATATTCCGGGAAACGATCCGGAATCTGGACGGGTTTTTACTGACACTTCCTACACCGCCACCATGGAAGATTGAGCATGAGTTGCGCAAGGTGGCAGATGACAGCCAAGTCCACGGTGCCGAGCTTGGCCACCCCGTCTGCGTGGCTCTACAGATAGCCTTGGTCGACGTGCTTCGCTCGTGGGGAGTAATGCCAGACATCGTCGTGGGACATTCGTCTGGTGAGATAGCTGCCGCATACGCCAGCGGCGCCATCTCGGCAGAGGCTGCCATGGCTGCTGCAACATTCCGCGGTTCTAGCAATGTATCGACGGACCAAAAAGGTTCCATGGCTGCCATAGGACTCGGCCAGCGCGAGCTATTGTCGTATCTAGTGCCTGGAGCGGCCATCGCATGTCATAACAGCCAATCGAGCACCACTATATCCGGTGATACAGACGCCGTCAACGAGGTCGTCCAAAGACTCAAGACTGAGCAACCCGGAGTGTTGGCCCGGTTGCTACGGGTGGACAATGCATATCACTCTCATCACATGCTTCAGTACGGACAGTCTTATGAAGAGCAAATTATGCCATACGTCTGCAGTCGTGATCCCTTGGTGGCACAACATTCGTCTGTCACTGGAAAGCGTGTGACTGGGGACGGATGTCTCGATGCGCACTATTGGCGTGCCAACATGGAGCGTCCCGTCCTATTCAACTCGGCCTTGCGTTCTGCACTTGCCAGCGACGTCTTGGAAAGTAGCAATATGGTGACCTTGATCGAACTCGGGCCGCATCCGGCCCTGGCCGGCCCAATCGGGCAAATCCTGAGAGACACCGGCCGCGCTGGCCAAGTCACTCACATGGGCACTCTCCTCAGGGGTAAGCGTTGCCAGGAAAGCCTGATGCATCTCGCCGGTAGGCTCTACCAACAAGGCATCTCACTGGATTACTCGCGTCTCTGCCCACCCGGCGACTTCGTCAGAGATTTGCCCCCGTATAGTTGGAAGCAAAGCACGGCTCACTGGGCTGAGTCAAGAGTCTCCCGCGAGTGGAGGTTTCGAAAACATCCTCCGCATGAGCTTCTCGGGAACAGGATCGTCGAGACGGCAGCCAACGAGCCTGTTTGGAGGAATTCCCTCGCCCTTGAAGATGTACCCTGGCTGGCCGGACACGAGGTCAATGGACAGGTTGTGCTTCCTGCCGCCGGGTACATCGCCATGGTCGGAGAGGCTCTTCTGCAACTTCACGAGGTAGCAGATGAGAGCCATGAAACCACTTTCAGTGTCAAAAATATACACATCGCCTCGGCGAGGATACTCAAGATGAACAGTACCGTAGAGCTCATCACAAGTCTGAAGCCTATCATGCTTGACGCGTCTGAGACCACCGCATGGTATCAGTTTGCAATCAGTTCCTTTGATGGAACGAGGTGGATGAGGAACTGCTTCGGCGAGACAAGAGTCTTCGAAGACAAATCTTTTATACCTGCTTGTCAAGTGGGCCCTCAAAACGCTTCGTTCCCACGAATTGTAGATGAGAAGGCCTGGTACATGGGTCTGCGACGCATCGGATTCAATTACACGGGGCTCTTCGAGGGCATGCAAGGCATCACAGCAGCGACAACAGCGACCAAAGCCAAAGCCACCGTGGATACGAGCATTCTACCCAGTGACTCAAAATGCTCCAGGTACGTGCTGCACCCGTCTGTCATCGATCAGTGCTTCCAGCTCTTCACCGTGGCATCATGCCGGGGCATGCGCCGAAACATAGGCCAGGTTTCAGTACCGACCTTCATTGAGGAAATGGTCGTGTGTCCCTGTCCAATCAGCCAGACCCTGAGCGTCGTGGCCCATGTTGATAATGCACTGGAGCGAGGCTCTTTCACGGGTAACCTTGTGGCTCAGAGTGCCGAGGGTGACGAACGCCCGACCACTACGTGCATCAGCCTGAAAGGCCTCAAGACAAGCGCCCTTACCAGAAGAAGTGATAGGGATGCAGACGAGGAAGAGATGCCTCTAATCACGCAGATCGAGTGGATGCCTCACAGCGACTTCGCAGATCTGGGGAGCCGTTTCCGTCGGCCGGCACCGCGCGTAATGGAATGGCCACTGCTGGAGGAACTCACTCTCCTATGCATGCTCGACCACGATGAGGGCATCGAGACCAACGGAAAGACGGCGGAGCATCTCGTCAAATTCTCGGTCTGGATGCAACAGCGGATTGAGAACTATAAGCAGGGGACCAACAAGTTTGTAGACAAAAACAAGCGCTTGGAGGAGAAGAGCGCAGAACAAAGACTTGACCGTATCAAAGAAATCATGGATATACTCTCTCCATCGCCATATGCTATCTTGGCAAAGGCAGTTGATAAGCTCTTCTCGGTAGCACCAGCCATTTTCAGCGGCGAGACACACCCTTTGCACATTCTTATGGAGGACAACGTGCTCGCCGAATTCTACGACGCACTCTCAATGGACTCGGCAGATCTACTCAAGCTCTTGGCCAACACAAACCCACACATGTGTATCCTCGAGGTCGGTGCCGGCACAGGAGGAACAACAGCTCGTGTTCTGCGTGCACTTACGTCTTCGTACGGAGAATGCCTCTATAGTGTCTACACGTACACCGACGTATCAGCCGGGTTTATACCTGCTGCTAAGCAAAGATTTGCTAACCATGAGAAAATTGAGTATGCCGTGTTGGATGTTGCAGCAGACCCAGCTCAGCAAGGCTTCCAGCCGGGCAGCTACGATTTGATTATCGCCGCGAACGTAGGCTCATATTATTTTCACCCCCTCGCCAGATGCCCATGTTTGTAACCCTGCTGACTTTGTCATTTGATTAGGTTATCCATGCCACCCCATGCTTGAATGAGACTCTCGGAAACATGCGTAACCTTCTCAGGCCCGGGGGGCGGCTATTCTTGGAAGAACTCTGTCCTGGTGAGTGTACCCTGTTGCGACAACATCCCCCTTGATACCAAGGACCACCGACAACCGGCGGCAACACAACACGGAATGCTGATACCTACTTACTCACTTCAGATGTAATGGTCTTCAATTATGTCATGGTGAGCACACTACATATTCGTCCGTTGCACTTACAGAACATGAATGGTAATCTCAATCTTGTTCAGGGATTCCTCCATGGCTGGTGGCTCGGGGCCCAAGACAACCGCGTGGATCAGCCGTACGTTTCGCCGGAAAGGTGGACCAAGGAGTTGCTTCATGCCGGCTTTTCGAAGCCTGAAGTTGTCGTCCTTGATGATTCAGCGCCATATCATGTCAACACTGGCATTTTAGTCGGCCGTGAGAGTCGACACGCTAGTCTATTGCCAGTCAGCGTACTGTGCCACTCTCCTAATAGTCCATACGTTTCTGAGGTGCATCAATTCCTAGAGTCTCTCGATGTAGCTGTCCATGTCTGTCATTTTGGACAAGAGTTACCCGCTCACAACGATATTATTTCACTATTAGACCTCGAGGTACCGGTACTCCACGAAATGACGGAGGAGACTTTCGACACTATCAAGGAGTATTTGTCCTCGCACAAGGCCAAGATTCTCTGGGTGACACCCGCTTCGCAGGTGGGCGACGTAAAAGATCCACGGGCAGCTATGGTACTTGGTCTCGCCAGGACTTTACGGAACGAGCGATCCCTCCCATTCTTTACAATCGAAGTTGACGAGACAACGACATCGGCCGTGGCCGCAGCTAGCGCCATAGGCAGGATCCTACAGCACGCCGGGTCAGAGCAGCTGAACAATCGTGAATCCATTGACCCCGACTACGAGTATGCCATCATCAAGGGGGAGGTTCTTGTTCCACGACTGCACCGGCAAACGATTTCCGAGGCACTTCAATCGACTCAGCGGGGGGATGACTGCGAAACTGACGATTTGACGACTGACAGGCACATCACCATGAAGATGCCGGGCCTGCTACACACGATGACTTGGAGCAAAGGTGGAAGCAGCCGCTCCCCCGCCGAGGGTGACATTGTCGTTGAGACTAGGGCTGTCGGACTAAACTTCCGGGTATGTATTGTCGATTCCTAGGCTCTTGTCCAACGAGCATTTACGCATTTAGCCTTTCCGGACACGAATCCCAATCTCAATCACAAGCCGCATCAAAGTTCTGACTCGGACGGTGCTAGGACGTTCTTATTGCCTTGGGTATCATTGAAAACAGCCCCAGCGAGATGGGGTTCGAGGGAAGCGGCGTTGTCCGAGCTGTAGGGCCTGGGGTCTCTCGCTTCTCCATCGGCGATCATGTCATGTATCTCGGAAGTGGGTGCTTCAAGACAATCCACACAGTGAATGCGGCGTTGTGCGTTAAAATGGACGACTCGATGTCTTTCGAGCAAGGCGCAGCATTGCCGTGCGCCTACACCACAGCTCTCATGGCGCTGGTGGACAAGGCCGATTTGAAATGTGGCCAGGTGTGTAATAAGCCCATGATTTGAACCCAGGTATTGGTTGACTCTGGATACTTACAAGATGCTGTGCCGCAGTCTGTCCTCATTCATGCAGCCTGTGGGGGAGTCGGCCTCGCGGCGATACAAATTGCGAAGATGCTTGGTGCTCAGGTGAGTCGCAATCGGTACACAAAGACATGACTAGACGTAGACAATACATTATATCTGGTGCGTACTGACACGGGCACAGATATACTGCACCGTGGGGAGCGATGTGAAGCACAACCATCTCGCAGAATACTATGGGATTCCACCCTCGCACATATTCAACTCGCGGGACTCATCCTTCCTCCCTAATGTGTTGCGTGCCACAGATGGCAGGGGAGTAGACGTCGTACTCAATTCGCTGTCTGGAGACCTGCTTCAAGCGTCGTGGCAGTGCGTTGCTGAGTTCGGCATCATGGTGGAAATCGGCAAGCGAGACTTCCAACGGCGAGCTATGCTGGCCATGGCGCCCTTCGAGGCCAACCGCACCTTTACCGGTCTTGAGCTACGCCTGGTCTTGCAGGCACGTCCACACAAGGCCGCCGCTCTCTTGGAGCGCTGTGTAGGATGGATACGTGAGGGACGTATCCGAGGTCCGACCGTCTCCAACACGTTCGAGGCAGTCCAGATCCAGGACGCCTTGCGGACGATGCAGACGGCTAGGCACATTGGCAAGATGGTCGTCAGGATGCCCTGTGATGCTCGGGAGCTGGATCGGCCGACGATGCCAACGCCATCATTCCAGTTTCGGTCGGACCGCACCTATCTGCTGGTAGGAGGTCTTGGTGGACTTGGGCGAGCGCTCGCCACCTGGATGGTAGAGAAGGGCGCGCGATCCCTCGTATTCCTCTCGAGATCTTGTCAAAAGGGGCCCCAAACTGATGGCTTCGTCAAAGAGTTGCACTCGCAGGGCTGTCAAGTGTTGCTGGTTAAAGGCAGTGTCAGCAACAAGGCCGACGTCCAAAGAGCTGTGGATAACGAGGTGACTGCTTCTAGAGCCCTTGCAGGCGTAATCAACCTGGCCATGGTCCTGAGGGACGTGGCGTTTGCCGACATGTCCTTGGCCGACTGGAACACAGCAGTCGAGCCCAGGGTCCGCGGCACGTGGCACTTGCATGAAGCCATCTCAGACATCAACGAGTTGGAATTCTTCGTCCTCTTGTCGTCTTGCAGTGGAATTGTCGGCCAGTGGGGCCAGGCCAACTACGCAGCAGCCAACACTTTTCTTGATGCCTTTGTGCATTTCCGCCATGGCCAAGGGCTCGTGGCCTCCGTCATCGATCTCGGCGTCATGGGCGATGTGGGCTTTGTATCGCAGAACCACGACCTTCTCGAAAACCTCGGCCGGATGGGCATGCGCATCCTACGGGAGCAGAACCTGCTCGACGCACTCGTTTTGGCTCTGAGGGCATCTCGGCCGACTCAAGTGGCAACCGGGCAGCTGGGCTCGCAGCCTGGCGGTACATGTATGACATACCGGAGCCCCGGCCAAGTGCTCTTGGGGCTGAACACCACCGTCCCCATCTCATCGCCGCTCAGCCGCGTGCCTTGGCGGCGCGACGCGCGTATGATCATTTACCACAACCTGGAGGTCTTATCCAACACTGGTGGGAAACAGACATGTCCTCTGCGCGACTCTCTGCGAGCCACTCTGGCGCCTTTGACGAATAACGCGGACCGAACCGCCACTATAGCTTGTGCGCTGACTGCTGCCTTGGCCAATTTTCTCATCAAGGATGAGAACGATATCCCGCTGGACCGACCGCTGGAGAATCTTGGCATTGACTCACTAGTCGCCATGGAAGTGCGTAACTGGATTCGCCAGCAGATCGGCGTGGAATTAAGCACCATTTCCATTGTACAGAGCCCATCACTATTCCACCTAGCCGAGGATATTAGATTGCGTATGGGGAAAACCTCATGATTAGACTGGCCAGAGAATCTATGCTTCCCACTTCCCGTAATGTCGCGCCTGCAAATACGTGCCTACATTCCCCCTTTATGCTCTTTTGGGTTTGCTTCAAGTGTCTAGGATTCCCTAACCTATAAGTTTGCTAGTAGTTAGCCCTAGGCTGCTGACCCGAATAAGTAGGCAGACTCTCTTTTTCCATAAGACTTCAAATGTTCTCACTTATTGCTTTTGGGGATAGCCAGATCCTAGCGTAGCAACCAGTATGTACTTGTAACAGTAGCCTGTATTGGGAGCTGTGTATTGGCAATGCTACCCAGGGTATCCCTAGATGCATGACAAGTTATCAAGGCTCCTTTTATTCCTCAAGACACATGCTATAGCGTATCCCGAGGGCATTATCTGTGCTTGCCAGCTTCTATAGCTATCCGCCAAGTCTTGGCGCCTTCTAATATCAGAGACTAATCACGAACATTAAGGGGATAACGCAGGGGCCACGCGGGACCACCTGGGGCTCCTGGTCAGGCTCGACCTGTGCCCTAGCTATGCCCTCTGGATACATCTGGTATAAAAGGGAGACTCTAAGCCTGTAAGAGTTGGGAGGTTCCCAGCTATGCCGGAGATTCAAGGTTGATAGAGTCACGATAGCATTAACCAGCTGACACCTAATTCATTATTGATAGCTATCTCGCAGCGAGGATTCCTGCCACATCTCCCGAGTTACTCTGCCATCACAACCACACCTTGATATATTGACGGCAACAAGTCACGCATTTGCCGCCAACGGTTTTTTTCCCCACATGTCAACTGCAACTTTCCTCAAGTGCTCGGTCCTCTTTATCACGCAGAGCTAGTGCTGACAGACACCTCGCCTAGAGTCTTGCAGTACCCGCCTAACCAACTTGAATACTAATTTGGATCCGATTAGATAGTCGCTTAGACCCCGAAACACCCAGGTGCCATGTGAGCCCCACTGCGGCAGCCAACAATCCAGCACGGACCTGCGGGGTGTTTCAGGTACTGACTGGTTCTTGTTTTTAAATAGAGTTAATAACCTAATAGTCGTGTGTTTAAACAGGTAAACAGGCTTGAAAGATAATAAAACAGGTTTTTTTCCTACCTTGCAGACGCAATTAGCTTTTGATAGCGTCTGGTAGATCTAGCTCTAAAAGTTGTTCATTTTTATATCAACATATCGTAACAACTCTTGCCGTGAACGCTTGAGCTCTGCTCTAGAATTCGTATATATCTCTACCTACCCCGATAGTCTCGACCTTTCTAATTTCTATTTAATATCTTTTTGTGTGTCATTCTTATTATCCTGCATTCTTTTTTATTGTGATTCGAAGATCAGTCAAAGCCGTCTTCTTGGGTGTCAAACGTTTCAACTCTATTATTTTCTGGCATCAAATTTGCAACTTCGGCTCCACCCGCATCAGGCCCTACAGATTATCGCATATTAGCCATGTTGGTAAAGGCAGTAACTATCGCCACCGCCTACATTCTCGGCGCTACTGCATTTGCACATTCCCGGTTTGACCGGCGATCGCCCTCACCATGCTCAGGCAACACCCCTGCAGATCGGTCGGCATGGTGCTCTCACTCTATAAAGACGGATTATACTCGTGAGGTTCCGGATACGGGTGTAACCAGGGAGTATTGGCTGGATATCGTGGATATCATCGCTGCGCCGGACGGAGTGTCGAGGCCAGCCATGGGTACTTCGCCTCGACTTGAGCTAGTTGTGATTTTTCACTGACGTCTTGTTAGCTGCAAATGGTACTATCCCTGGGCCTACCCTTTTCGCAGATTGGGGCGACACCGTCATTGTTCATGTAAAGAACTCTCTTCATACCTCCAAGAATGGCACAAGCATACACTTCCACGGTATACGTCAACTATTTAACAACCAAAACGACGGAGTAGTTTCTATGACACAGTGTCCTACACCAGTTAATGACACTATAACCTACACTTGGAGGGCGATGCAGTATGGGTCTACTTGGTACCATTCACATTTCGGGCTACAAGCGTGGGAAGGAGTATTTGGCGGCATCGTTATTAATGGTCCTGCAACAGCAAATTATGACGAGGACTTGGGCCCGCTCTTCCTGAACGACTGGGATCATGCCACCGCAAACCAGCGTTCTACTGTTCACAGGACCGACTTTCTCACCCCGCCGCTAGGGACGGGCTTGATTAACGGCACCAACACATACGGTAATACTGGCCAGCGCCTCAACATCCGCTTCGAAGCGAATAAGACGTACCGCCTGCGGTTAGTCAACGCTGCCATTATCTCACATTTCAAGTTCATGATAGACAACCATGATATGACAATTATAGCTCACGATCTTGTTCCCGTGAAGCCTTATACTGTCAAAATCCTAGACATAACCATGGGTCAACGATATGATATCTTAGTCACCGCCAATCAAGCTGCTACGGCACGGCAGTTTTGGATGCGGTCTATACCTCTCGGGTTATGTGGCGATCCAAACTGGAAGTTTAATGACATTCGGGCCATTGTGCATTATGACGACAACTGGACGCAACCATCCACCTTACCCTATTTGTATTCTCAACTATGCGGCGACCAAACTATGAATGCCGTGCCGTACATTGCAGAAAACGTGCAGCAACCAGATGTGAGCGTCTCTGAGACTACAAGCTTTGATAAAATAGATGGAATTTGGTACTGGACCTTGAAGGACGCCCCAATGCTGATCGATTGGCATGATCCAACACTGAGCAAGATACTGCGCCACGAAACTACTTTTCAGAAAAACGACTCGGTTATCGAGCTGCCCGAGGCTAACAAGACGTTTTACTTGGTTATCAAGAACCCTTTGTTTGTAGCTCATCCTATCCATTTACATGGGCACGACTTCTTTGTGCTTGGTCAAGGTGTTGGGCCCTACTTGCCCGGTATTTCGCCTCTAAAAACCAAGAACCCCCCGAGGCGAGACACTGCTCTCCTTCCCGGATCGGGCTACCTTGTTATTGGTTTTGTTACAGATAATCCCGGTGTATGGCTCATGCATTGTCATATCGGATACCACGTCGACATGGGATTTTCACTTCAGATTATTGAGCGTGCTAATGAAATACCTGCTATTATCAATCAAGACGAGCTCAATGCAGGTTGTGCCGCTTGGTCATCGTTCCAGCAAAGTAATAATATAATTCAAGACGATTCTGGTGTTTAACAAGTAGCTAGTTGAATATTTTATAGCTATTTAATAAACCTAAAAATGTATTTTTATTGGAAAGAACTGATTCACGTAGAGCCCCTTTTTCCAATACAGAAAGACCAATATTTTCTAACGATAGGAGAAAATTCTGTTCTTGCCATCAGAGCCACTCGAGAGTTGGCTTCTTTGATTGGGCGTCATATCCTCATGGCGTTTCTCTTAAGAACAACCGTCCTTGAGGAGCTAGCTCTCGCTATCGACCAGTATAGCACACCTTCTTCCTCCATAGCCCGAAATTTTGAAACGGAGTAATTTTCTGCATATCTATCCTCGGCAGGACTGCATACTCTTCCATATAATATATTATCTAACTCGCCTCACTTATCATACATGGAAGAGAAGCTAGTTTACTCCCACGGCGCATCAGACACCAACCAAGCATTCAATACCATCATCCAATTTGTTCTTAACGGCATACTTAATATGAAGGCTCTTATTTAATCCTTTACAGCTATACAACTAAATAACCTATCTTACAGTCTCGATATACTATCGATTCGCAGGGCCGTCCTTGCGGTGTAACTAGTGATAACGTCGCAGATGCGCGATATCTTGTTGGCGACGAATGGAATGATAACAAAATGCAAGCTTTGGCCAACACGCCGTTCGATCTGGCCAGACACCAGCTATTAAGGGTTGTTATTTGGGACAGGGGTGACAACAAAAAAGAGAAAAATGCTTTGCGGAATGTCGTAGAGGTTGCAATTATCACCCATCACATCATAACTGATAGAGCTTCGTTTTCACTAATGCTGGAGTCCCTGAGCCAACATTATCGGCGTGTACAAGCCCAGGCATTACAAGACGGGGCTACAATCACACCATTGGGATCAAAGCAGAAGCCTGGGTCCCGGCAAATAAACTATGCCGGCTGGTCTCATTGGCTTCATATCCATCAACAACCGCCGCGAGAGCAGATGCAGCGGCAAGAAAAGATGGCCTTCTGGAGGAAAACTCTTGGGAGCATGAGGCAGATTCGCATACTCTCAACTGTTCATCGTCATGATCATCTTGATTCTTGTAATGAGACGGCTACAAATCCCGGCGCTTGCCAGCAAGTCTCCATCCCGTGCCCTGATAAATGCGCAGACGCGCCTTATTCGCAGCGCTTCGCCGTCGCGGCTACGGCTCTCGCTCTGCGAGCCATCTTCGGCATTTCGGACGTCGCTCTTGCCTCTCATGACAAGATGAAGGCCAAGGTAGCGGGCGGATACAGTGGACGAGACATAAATTTGGAAATTATTATTGATGGATAGATTACGAAACTAGTGGATGCGATGCGAAGGAAACATGTTGGCATAAACATGGTCGACTTTGCGGATGTTAGTCGGTTTTTCACACTCGATGTTATTACGAGACTGGCTTACGGCAAGGAGTTTGGGTGGATGGAAGCCAACGAGGACTTGCATGGGTACGGCGCTGAGATAAGTAGCCCTAGGAGCTCTGATATCAGACGTTACGTAGCTACATACATTCGTGCGATATTCGTTTACCAATAGCCGATTTAAGCCGAGACCTGCAGCCAGCCATGGGGTTGGAAAAGTTGTTGGGCATGTGACAGCATAGAGTTTCTTTGTCTACATCGTCTCTATAAGTTGACCTGACGTCACACGACAATCCAGATCTGTTAGCCTCCCCGTCCGTCTCCATGGTGAGAAGGCCCTACTTCGCCTGTGACGCTGACCAGACATAATCTCGGCGAGTAACCAAGCCCCAAACTTCACGCGTACGCGAACTTCTTGGGCATCGTTGACCCCTTTTGTCAGCTGCACTTGGGTACACCACCACTATTATTAGTCTCAATTCTTTAGCCAAGCCTATCTTGTGGCAATCCCTGCGATATTAGATGCTGGAATTGGTGCGGGAACCCGCCTCTTTTCACGTCGTCTAACGATAGGCCGGACTTGTCGAGCGTGACGGTCTTCCTTCGGGGAACTTGTTCCAAATGGCTATTGGCGCTACGCGCTTTCATCTCCTGGCAATAGCCATGGTCTTTCACCTTGTCTACATCCATTCCATTTTTGACATATACTTTGTCAGTCCTATAGTCACAGGAATGCCTCTTATCCCCATAGAACCTCCACCAGGAACAAAGTCTCCCGCCGATCGCCTGGTGCTACTTGTCGGTATGATCGTCGCGGATTAGGCCACAAGTCACCCTTGGCATTTGCCTGTGGCAGCGTCTCGAGACCCAGATGATAAGGTGCCTGTTTGGGCACCGAATCAGTTCTATTTTATGTGCTTAACTCACCGCCCAACTACCATCACCACCTCGTGTTACAAATAGCAGACGCCGCTTCAGCTGCCGTAGACGGGATCCTGAACACTTGGGGAACAAGCTCCAAGCTGGTCCGCTGTGAATGATAAAAACCAGAAACCGTAGTGACACAAGGGGATAAATTGTAAGAGCAGAAATTGGATGACAAGGGCTCATGAGCTTCAATGAGATCAAGGTTAAATTCCAGAATGTACACGTGCCATAGGTTTATAGTTGCCCTACATGTATTTCAATTTCTCCACCGGGCGTAATAAATGAATGAATGAATAATTGCTCCGCAAAGAGAGCGTTCCTTTTGTCACACGCCTTCTACATGTCCCTTGGCAAGAAACGAACCACCAGAGCAGGTTTTTGCCATAAGATCCCTTCCCGCACATCATGCATCCAGTCTTTATCACTGGCCAATTCCCAGTCAAAGAGATACACTAGTTTTGATAGCACTAGCCTCATCTCGAGATATGCAAGACTGACTCCAAGACAGCCGCGAGGTCCTGTAGAGAAAGGCTTGCTGGCACTCGTATTGTCCCTACATGGGTCGTTTATCCAGCGCTCCGGACAAAATTCGTCCGGGTTATGGAAGTTGCGATGATCACGCGCTGTAACGAATGGGCTGACGGATACAACTGTGCCTGCTGGAATATAATGGCCACTAATAAATGCACCTTGACATATGCGCGGGAGAGGCAAAGGGCCAGGTGGGAATAGCCGAAGGCATTCCTCCACAACGCCTCGCAGGAATCTTAACCCACTGGTCGAGTGTCCTGTAATGTCCAGGTGAGACGCAAACTTGGACCGAATTTCTTGCTGTAAAAGTTGCAGCTTCGTCGGGTTTTTGAGTAAGAAGTATGTAGCTGCGGTCAGAGACGTTGCGACCGTCTCAGAGCCTGCGCCAATAAAGGCTTTTGCCTGCTCGTGGATGTAGTCTTGATCATAGCATGGTTGTTGTAGAGCTCTCGCCAACAAATTTTTCCTTCCTCCTCTGCCGTTTTCGATACACTTTTGAACCTTTTGCTTGACGATGTCACCAAATAGTCGGTGCACCTCTTCGATGCGCGGTGGCATTATCATGAACAAGAATGGCTGCAGGACTCGTGATCGGGCCACTAAGTTGAATATTGCTGCATGATTTACCGAGTCCAAGACAAAGGTATCCCAGAAGCCACGATTCCATTCAGTCACGCAACCGAAATTTTCTCCAAATACAAAGTCACCTGATTATCGTCAACTGCCTGCCTCCATGTTGACCTGACCGACTTCTTACCGATAATGTCAGTTGCAAGCCAGTTATAGGCCAGCGTCATGTTAACCTCGCCTCGTCCTAGTCTGCCAATCTCCTTTAGCTTTTTTGCAAAAGAATCGACGTTCTTGAGAACGACTACTTCGTTATCAGCAAGGGCGTTAAGCTGGAATGCAGGTGAGTACTGTTTCCGCAGCTTGCTATGTTCCTCCTGATCTCTGACCGTAACTATGTTGGAATGCGTGGAGCGCCTATCATGGTACAATGCTGCCTTGGGAAATGGGGGACGCCCATCGCTCGGGCGGCCATAGATGACACGAAAGGCCTCTGCATTCATAAATATTATTTCATTCGGCCCCGTTCTAACTATGTCGCCATATTTCTTGTGCAATGCCTGCAGTTTATACGAAAATCGGCCGCTCATATAGCACTGAACAATCCAGAGCTACACAGGAGCGCTGCTCGTCAGGAAACGAAATATGACTGCAGAACACATCCATGACTTACCTGACTACATGCTGCAAGTTTAGGCCCAGGAAAGTGTGCCAACGGGTGAAGTGTCAGTCTATATATGGCGGTGGTGAAGTAAATTATGGCAGCCTGCATATTATCAGAGCAGATATACAAATGCGTTTAGGGGACTTACAGAAGCAAGAAATATGTAGCCGGATGTGGTAGCTAACCACAACAGGCTTTGGATACCGAGAGACATACGGCAGAGTCTGGTATTATAATTTATACGGGATTCAGGTAGCTATGGCAAAGGCGTCAGATTGTCAGTGTCAAGAATAGTTGTCGTTTTTTGGCTCTCCTTAGGGAGCATCGGGCATATTAAGTTCTCAGCTTTATGTGGCAGAAGAATAAAGTGCAGCTCCGTTGACTCCGAATGCTCGACACCAACGAATCACTGTGATTTGGTGGAGCGGCTCATATTGCCCCAGAGGGCTGACTGTGGGAAGGTTTACTCCCTTGACAAGTGAACACGTCAGCACCATCCGCTGATAGTCGTCAGTGGCGTTGGTACCGGGCTATTCGCAAGTTGAATGTATTCGTGACTGGCGTGGCATATATGACCCATGTTAACTGAAAGCACGCGCTCCATTGATAAGCAACTATATCTACTTGTTGAGTGAGACAGACCGTAACGTGTATTTCCCTGGACTCAAAGGTGCCCTCTATCCGGCCGTCGGGTGACTACTATTATTGTCCTTCGCCTATGTCAATACTATCGCTTATACTTGTCTCGGGCAGAGGTTTGACCGCAGCCACGTCCCCGTTCCGGGCGGCCAGCGAAAGTGGCATCCGACCGTTATTATCCTTTGAATACACATGAACTCTGCCTGTCTCTGATAGCAGCTTCAGCATAGTCTCCTGTCTGTTTGCGGCAGCTCACGAAAACAACATCCAAGTATTATTATCCTTTAACTTAACTTTCATTGTTTCCGTCTGTAGTAGCATGTAAATAATTGCCTCGCGCCTGTTTGCAGCGAGTTCATCTATTGGGAGCTGTACATATGTATACATGAGCGCTGTAGCCCACATCGGCCCCGCCTTTAATACACACACATCTAGGCTGCCACACCCTTACATGTAAGTTTCGTGTACTCCGTAATTAAGGTGATAGTCCTACTGTTTCGCCCAGTAGTAGGTCGGCAGTTACCTGAGGTTGTAGTTTGTCCGTGCTCCGTCGACCAATCCAAGTTGGCTGGCTCAGGGGAAAATGCACCCATCTTCACGTCAGGGGCCGAACAAGTCCAGGGTTTTGCAGCAGTGGAAGAGAAGACAAGAAAGAAAGAATGAAGAGAAAAAAAGGTTCCTCCAGGAAGCCTTGAGTGAATGGAATTATACAAAGACATGCGTCTGCAGAAGAGAGGCTGGCGTATACGAACACATGCCTGACATCTAATGTAGCATCGGCGGCAAAGTTGTGTCGGCGATTATACCACCGGCCAAAGCTGTTAGTCCCCTTTTTTAAGGGCAAGAGAACCTAGCAATTGTTAACCTGAACCATCCTAATTCTCGGTCATTATGCTCGCATTGAATCTGCAGTAAGGGCATAATGTCGGGTATCAGGACCTCAGTATGTGTCAAGTCGTTGCTTTTTACAATATATCAGCAACGGCTCCTAGTCTTGGGGTTGTATCAGGCATGGTTACATGTTACAGCTTCGCCGAGGCGGCTATCGAAGTCCTAAAGCAGGGCCGCTTTCTCACAATTAATGCACTTGTTCCCTGTTACACGGAAATGGCTTATTACACAAGGGCTACGGTCACGGGATTAGGGCAGAAGGTCCTCACCAACTTCTTGCATAAATAGACGTCTTCGGTCCCTCAAGGCCTTGAGGAAAACCAAGGACCTTTGATACCAAAGACTGTTATTAGATGAATTGAGTAAATGCTCCAAGCCTCTAGCCCTTGTCACATTCCCCCACACCAATTATTCTGTCATGGCATTTACGTCGCGCTCATGTGACGGCTCCTTGATAACCTCCATGAGCTGTTTTAATGATGAAGCCAACCGTTGCAACGTATTCTGGAGTGACTCAACATCCAGGAGTTGGTATGTCAGGTTCCCTCTGCTTGTATCAAGCGCTATTTCGTCCAGCCGAAACCGCAGGACTTTGATGACAGACTCACAAGTGGCAAGGATTCTCCGAGTCAATAAACGCTTAATGTGATAGCCGTCCTCGTTGGGCACTTTCCAGCTGCCGAAAAGGATTGCCGGCAGGTTACACGGAGAGTCTCTCTGCTGACTATTTGTGTATTCGACCCGTACCCAGTTGAGCACTGTCTGCAGCGCAGTCATGAGCATCAGCAGCACCTTGGTATCCAGCCGGCAGGAGTAGCACCCAAACACCTTGTGAGCGCAGCCTATGACCATGTCAGCATGGGAGAGTGTAACATCCAGGCAGATCATGTTCGGTTGCCGTTCCATGGTGTTTAAATCGCCGACATGGCTGGCCAGTCTCTTGAAGCAATTGAATGTGCAGTTCTGTCCATTCCGGCGTCCCTCCTCGGCGGCCTGTGATTTCCGCTGACAGCTAGACTTCGGCTCATGGCCAGCTTCGGGTCGAGGATGGTCGGGATCGCCATATATAAGCTCAACAGGCGGCAGCCTCTCGGTCCCAGTGTCTGCGATGGGCCCCTCCCAATCCGCCTCGGTCGAATTAATTTTCACAAGTGTCTGTTGGAAATTGCTCCTCGACAGACAAGACCGAGTTGTTTCCGTCCATGGCCGCACCGACCCAATTGAGCTCAGATGGCGGAGCATCTACATAGTTTTGGCAACGTGTATTAGCCAAGGGGCCGGACAAATTATGAGTTTAGACATGACCTCGCTACTCTAGGCCTTATTGTTGCTTGCTTACCGCTTCTCAGACCCAAACCTTTCATAGCCGACTGGCTCGACGAGCTTGTCTGTGCCAAATCAAGTTAGTAACGCGTATATACTTTTGGAGGAACCTAGGTAGGCAGGCAGCAATCTCGCCTGTGGTTTCAGGGACCATGCCTACTGAAGATGAAAAGCCAGATTGGAGAGTAACTGTTCCAGAAAAGGGCTCTGCTTGGGGGCTGAAGTCAAGGCACGGGTCTAGATCGATCCAGGCCGGGTGCTGTTGCAACTGGAGCTCACTGGGCTCGCTAGCGAACGTTGACGATGCTGTAATCGAGTTCGCCCAGGGTGCCACTGAACTGCACCGGCTGGCCGCGACCCTTTGGGGGTTATTTCGGGCCGAAGGGCCGGATGTGCTGGACGCGTGCGCCATCTTCTCAAGGGTTCGTTTATTGCGACTGCCTTTCGGTTTGCCCAGTTTAGCCATGCAGCTACATTGACACTCGGCATTGCTGCACCCGTAAAAGAAAAGGGTTAATTCTAACTGCTGGTGTCTGCTTGCTTATGTCTTTGCTGGGAGCACAAACGAGTTTTGGCATTTCTCACAGGGGTTGCCCAAGGAGCATCGTACCTTTGCCTTGTGGCACGCGTCACAGGCCAGGCGTAATCTCTTGCTCGGGCGCCCTTGGGCTACGTCACAGTCTGATGTTGAGGTAGATGTCATTTCGCAAACTCCAGAGGAATATGTATTCGCAGATATCGAGCAACCAAACCGTACACAATAGGTCGACACGATACCAACTAGTAACTTATACCTCGAGCAACCGAGGAATATGCGGGGCTCAATCGGCAAGGCAGTTCACGCTGGCCAACTACATCGAGGTTGACAACGGGGTCTGGCACGCATATAAGGTTGCATGAAAGACGTGTGAGGACTCACGGGGGAGGAGGGCGTATTACTACTGGTGACTAATAACCTAGTTTGCACCTTGACGCTAGATGCGGCTCTACATGGCCAAGGACGAGGCCAAGGCAATATGGTTTAAGAAGCCCCTTAGCATGCCATTAGCTTCAAGCTTTCTGGTTTCATGATTGGCTTTTCACTACATACATGTAGCTATATAAGTACATATGTAGCTTCTCGCTGCATGCCCCCGTCCGTCGACTTGCGGGGAAGCAGGGCTATAAAGGATCAGCTGGTTAATCGCTGGGATGTAGGGCCTATAGTAGGGCTACTACCATGCACCAAGTAATACTTCTGGCAAACGGCACGTTATACTACTACATTCCCAATGCAAGAGAAAACATCGTATGATTGTCGCATGAAGACGCTATTGCAGAGGGGCCCAGCAGGGATAGTCAGTCTCGGCACCACGGCAAGTATCCCGCGCCCGTTAGTTGACCGGACTTGACCCTTTCAAATTAGGAACATGAAGGATCGATCGGATGGGTCGACGGCTCAGATCCAGCCGCTACTCTAACACCGCAAGTTGGCCAGGAATAAAAATTCAACAGCATATTGCATATAAAAAAATGATGCCGCACATAATTTTGGTAACATTCTCTGCGATGCAATCAATTCGTAGGTTTCCGGCACGCTTCTAGTTGGAAAAGCCCCGTGCCCCTTAAGGCGTGCGTATGAGTAGTCATCATGGTACCCGCACGAAAATCAAGGAAACGAGCTTGTTTAAATTATACGAGCGATATTTTCTATAGTCTCTGTGAGTGCTCATTGAGGTCATAAGTATGTATATTGCCAAGCGCCCCAGTATATTAGCCTACGCTCCATGTTCAGCTTCCGAAGTAATTGATCCAATAAGTCCATATTTCGAAGTAATCTTGAACGGGCTTCAGATGCAGATACTCAGTCCCAGTCCAGAGAACATTATTCACACAAGGCAGACAAGGGAGCAAATGTTTACACTAGAGAGACCGCTCACAGCGCAACATGCAATCGGGATATCAATGTGATGAAAGAAGTGGAGGTTTACATACAAGAGGCTAATGGGTGATATATTTGATACGTCTTTGGAGTTCTGGAAGCTCTAGTTATCTACACGTTCTCTTTAAGCAGTTAATTCTATTGCCCCGGGGCTGTGCAGCGTCCACTGCAACTATGACCTTACTCGCTCATGGCATGGAGTTGAGGTGAAAGGAAGGGGTATTGCAATGGTATTAGACTACACGTTGTTTAAAATTGAACTCTATAGTTGTCTATAACTCTAACTAAGTAATACAATGCCTCAGTGGTCAAGCTTACTATACTAGAGAGCAGCAAGAACAACTCGTGCCAGGCGACTGTTTGGGCAAACAGGTATTTGGCCCGGTGCAGACCACCTAGACCCTCTCAGCTCCAAGAATGAGAAATTATGGGGGAATTCTACCACCGCCGCTTGTAACCATGGTTTCAAGCCATTGGTCGACGCCATTTTGCATGTTTTCAACTGATGCTTCGGCCGTGCTCTCATCTTCTATACAGCCTTTGCAATCTTGTTCATCAAAGCCAGCACCGCGGCCGCGAGCATCTTGTCTTCGTTTGTAGCATTCAGCGCTACTGTTTCGACCCTTGGTCCTGCAGAACCCAGAAACGGTCTTTGCTGCGGCAAACAAGCCACCGAACCACGCTTGGGCAGTAGGCCGGATTGAAAATAGGCCCTGTACGCCTTGACGGCACAGAGACTCGGACTCGCAATAGTGGTATGTCCTTCTCCGTCAACAACAAGGACGTCACTGCCTCTGAAGTTTGCACTCATGCGTTTCGCAGACGCCAGCGGCGTAACGGGATCCAGAGTAGTGCTAGCAAATAAAACAGGATGGGCGGTAACGTTGGATGCAATCATGTGTGTGTCCCCGAATCTGAACTTTGGCTTGGCCATCCACGAGAAAACACTAATCCAAATTGTAGCCCAAACATCACCACCGTACTTGCTCTGAGATCGCACCGCGTTATAATATTGCATAAACTCTGCCTTGGTGAGATGACGTTGAGCGTCACCGCCGGCAATGGCCGTTGCTATCTGGTATCCCATAGCCCAACTGTGAGTCTTCGAGGCCGGATCGTACGGGTTGATGGGAAAGCCGGGAGAATGCTGACCCTGCGGGAAGATTGGTTTCGCAGCCCGCAGGGCAGCAGCATACGCGGATCCGTTGCCTGATGATAGTGGTGTCAAGGCAGTCGCCAAAGCAGGGAATGTAACCATGGGGTAGTAAAGGTTTTGCAGAAGCAGCTTCTTGATATCGCTCAAGGTAATAACCGATGGGCCATTGCCATCCGAGCCAGCGACCGCGAGTGGCCCAGCCGAGCTGACATTTGCCAGCAGCTTGTCAAGACGCCTTTGTGTACCAGTAGTAGAGTTAGTCGCAAATGGACATTTCGTGGCTCCAGCTGCGGTACAGTACTCAAAAAAGCGATTCATAATCTCGTCAGCATCGACAACATCGGGCTGCCACTCGCTGAGGAAATACGCATTTGCGTCCTTGACTCCGTCTAGGAGAAAACGCTTGACGCGATGCGGTTGCATGGCGGCAAGGGTTGCTCCCAGGACAGTGCCGTAAGATATGCCATAATACTGAATGGGCTCCTCGCCTTTCTTCCACGCAAGCCTCTGACTTGCCGTAGATTCATTTGCTGCTTGCCTCTCTCTCCATTCTCCATGCCGCTCAACTATTTCTACCATGTCTCTCGCGACAATGGCAGTGGTCATAAAGTTGGCAATTTTGGCACTTTGTGGACAGCTCTCCCCTAAAGCAACGGAACGCTGCCACAAATAGTCAATGTTTGTTTCTGGAGAGCCAAGGACGAGGTCATCTCCTTGCAGTGACCAAGTGATTTGTTCGGCAGCATCAGAGTGGCAAGTCAGAAATGGTGTTGTGTTCCCTACTCCGCGAGGGTCAAAGCCAATAATGTCAAAATACTTGGCACTTGGTTCGTCAGATACATAGGACGAACTATTGTGAAGGTAGGCCGCATCGAAAACTGCCTGCATGTCCGCACCCGCAGCAATTACGGCTCCAGCACCAGGTCCTCCCGGACCGCCAGGGTTGAACAAAATCGGGCCGCCGTAACGCGGATCAGTGACAGGAACTCGTGCTGGAACCCGGACTATGGCAACCGAGACAGTGTCTTCGCCCGTGGTGCTGTTCCAATCCATGGGCACTTGCAAACGAGCGCACTGCAGTCCATTGAAGCAATCAACATATGACAGCGAGGTGGAAGGCAAGATCTAAGGAATCCAGTTAGTTTTCTGGCGGCAAGACGCTGGAAGATGGATGACAAGATGAGGATCTAGAGATGTCTGGTGTGTTTCGTAAAACAATGGTCGCTCCCACATCTCCGAGTTCTGGATTTCAGGGAATGTACACACATTGGTCCAGTTAAAACTTGGGGCAACATCTCGAGAATGTGCCCGCGTTCTTTGAGGGGTTGGTGAACCGACTTGAAGCAAGCAAGTCAATGCCCATGCGGTTGCAAGGCGACACCGAAGCATGGTTTGCAGAGCTCCGAAATCGCTTTGGTTGTTCAAGTACGCTGAGAGAGAGAGGATTTTGTGGTAGCAATGTTGCCATGGAATCAACTCATCGGGTCTCACGCTTGTATTTAAACACCTTGGATCAGCCCAGAAGTAGATCACCGCTTGAAGCAGCAACTACAAAATCTAGGCTCGGACTCGCGGCTGCGGGGGCAATCCGGAGCCGACGGGGTTGCTACTCATAATCAACATGGGCAAACAACACCGCCTCATAGTTCTGCGTGTCAAATTACGACGCTCTCGGTTAGCTCATGCCAACAGCCCTTCCAATGGGGCGGCCACGCGTCGAGAAAACAGGGTTGTACAAATTGATGCCTATGTTGGGCGTGGCTCTGCAATGATAGGGAACTCGAGTTCAACACACAACCCTAACCCTCGAGCAACGCCTTGAGCCTCCCAGTTCTCCAACACATGCCTATCCAGCATCATACATACATGTACCGACTCATATCGGCCTGACACACAAACTCAATACCTGCCTGAGTGGGCCGATCTGCGGGGGCTTGTTTATTTCCTAGCCCTATCTGACTCGTAATGTCAGGCAATCGGGACGGGAGCCGCGGATCACCGTGCACACCAGAACTCAACTGATGTCATCTCTTGGGAAGGCTTCCGGTTGCCCCAAAGCTTCCCATGGTCAAGTTGGTGGATGGGAGCTCGAGAGGCGGGAGCGTAACTACAATTCGCACCAGGAGATAAAGTCGTATTCCAGACGTGACTCATGTCCAGTATGTGGTCAAGCAATTAAACCAAGGCAACCCAAATATCGAAGTAATCGTGGGTCTTGTTGTAGGTGTTACCCTACAGCTGCTACTTTCGGCATTCTTTCCGGTGTCTAACGGTTGATGATGGCCAAGATTGGACAGGGCGCTGCAAAGGCGGTTTCGCATCATTTTTGTGTCATTCTTCGAAATATCGGGTCATTATTCAATCAGAGTTCACAATGTGAAAAATAAAGTCCTCACTGGATCTCGCTTTTGTGAACGGCGCGGATCACGCTGAGCTCACAACCTCTACCCTGGGACAGCTGTCGGTTAGACTATCCAGTAACCTTCATGCGGTCTGAAGAAAGCTATGAGGTGCTCCTCGTTTAAACTTCTGCAATCGTTGATTGAGGAGGCAATAACATGGGTGGAAAGGGCCTTGTGAGTAGATTATTGGTCCAGCGACGTGTTGATCGACAACACCGTCCACAAAACAGATTCACTCTATTGGCCTGTTCAGAGGTTCATTCAAGCCAAAATGCAACTCCAACTGGAATAAATGGGATGCAGTAGCGGGGTATCTGGAACCAGATTACCATGGGGCGTCATGCTCAGCATATTTATTGTCGTGAGATGCGTGTTACGATACACGATTAGGTTTAGAAACCATGAGCACCTGGACTGCCAGCGGACTACAAGACTTAATTAAACTTTGGTTCCAGTAGGGCCGACAGAAAACATCCCGGCTTGGTGAATTTTCGTCGCGACCATGAGAGAAGACAAGCTCTGGGGAAGTAAGTCGCAGGCGGCATTCATGGTCGGGCAATACTAGAAACCCTTCTCGCGGTAAGAAAATAAGTTCATCTCAGAGGTGCAATGCCCAGAATACCCGCCTGTCCTCCTCTCTCTGAATAGAATTATGCCTTAAAGGCGGCTCCAAGTAAAGTTTTGCGTGTAGTGCCACGCGAAGAGCCATTCCTACTTTAACATATGCCGTGGATTCCCTCGCCAACTGACTTTGTGGGCGCGTGTTTGCCCAAGGTCTGAATGCTGACCACTTACCAGTGAGCTCAATAGATGTAACCGGAATAATGGTATAACTAAGGCCAATGGCTTGCTGATCATCAACATCTCCATCCCGTAGAAATATTATCCTGTCCCATGCACGCCTCATATAAGTTACTACCTTTTTATAAGCCTCAAACTTTCTTGAATATATTTCGCTATATAATAACATAGTGTAAATACCTTGCTATGAATGGCATGACTTCTGCACGGATGTTGGCTCGACCACGGCTCTAAATCCTGACGGGTTTAGAAGCAACGAGTACGGCTCCCCGCGCTCTAAACCGAATAAGGCTACACATATAGCTTGCATTAGTTGTTACAGTGATTGGTTGTGATCTGACTCGTCCCCTTTGGCTGCATGCCGCGGTTGTGCTATTAGTTGAATTGACTTGTAAGGTGCGGGGTCCCATCTCGCGGATATTTAAAGCACGCAGGTAGTTTATAAACATGTCAAGTTATTCTATATAGCTATCACAGATCAAGCCTTATTTCGACGCTAGCGCCTTGACCGGAGATGGCTTAAACCCGGCACAATATATCCGATCGGCTGTTTCGCCAAGTCCACAACACACACAGCATCGAATAGACCACGATATACAGCTGGCTTGGATGAACAGTTAATCTGCATAGTTGGAGTCATGTCTGCCGCTATTTTGACTTTGGCTCCGACACTATACACCCTCTTTACTGCGGCAGCTTTATCCTTTTTAGAAGACACGATATATCGACTTTTCTTACTATAAGCAACTTATACAAGTTTAACCCTAACCTAAAGCAAGCAGTAGCGAGAATAGAGATTACACTTGCGGGTAAGGGACTCAATATTCTTATTAATAATATCAGGCAGCGCAATATCTCTGAATAATAATAGCTTATACACGTCTAAAAACGCAATAATTCTATCGGCATTCGCCCGTGACACATCTCATGTAGGCTGGACCAACAGATAGTGTAGGGTCAATCGGGAGTAGTCAAAGTCATGCCTGTAGAAACCTTGACTTGGTGCAAGTGCCAATAAAATGCGGCACGAGTAGGCCCACTTGGTGCCATCTCACCTTAACTGCCTCTTCTAGTAATAGAATCTCGGCAACGGCTTCAAGCGGGTTTTGCTATTCGTGCGGCTATAATAGCGCGCCCTTCGTACAGCATGCGCCATCGGAAATAGTACCAAGGTCTAGGGCATATGCCGGTTTGTGCCGTTGAGTGACTGGATTGTCCCGCTCCGGGCTGTATAGAGTAATCATTGTTCAAGCCGGTGGTCTGCCCCTCTTGACTCATTGTTACCGCCATCGGAGGTAAAGTAGAGCTGTATTACCAACCACCTTGCATATATATTGAGGTAGTCCCTATTAGAAAGAAGCCCAATTTTGCTACGCTTTTGGATTGTTCCCGCAGGTTTCCATATTTTTCAATTTTGGTCTCCATCACTGCTACCCTTTGTCTTGCATTTTGTTGCCCTAGTTCTCCCTCTAAATCATGGACGTTGCTGTGTTCGAATACAACGCCAATTTAAAGGCAGATGAAATAGTTGCGTCCCTTGTCCAAAATGGAGGATGTATTATTCGCAACATGATTTCCGACCGGCGCATTCTTGATACCATAGAGAGGGACGTTCGCCCTTATATTGAAGCAGATCGACCGTGGGTCGGAGTCGACTTCTTTCCACCTGAAACGCGCCGCGTCATGGGCCTGGTTGGTAAATCACAAGCCTTTACACAAAATATCCCCGCAAATCAATTGTATCGGGACGTTTGTTCACGCTTGCTTTCCTCCACGCACAAAGCATGGCTGGGCTACCAGCTTAACACGACGGTGTCTGAGCCACAACTCAGCAACACAATTGTTTTTTCCATAGGTCCTGGGGCGGCCCGTCAGGAGCTTCATCGGGATGATTCAATCCATCACAACTCCCTCCCGGAATTGAAGCATCACAACGACTATCGAATTGGGCGAGACATCAGTGTTGGGCTATTTGTTGCAGGAAAGAAGACAACCAGAGCCAATGGCGCAACGAGGTTTATACCCGGCTCCCATCTGTGGGGTGAGGACAGATGTCCGAGCGAAGAGCTTGCTTACTATGCCGAGCTTGAGCCAGGAGACGCTTTTCTAATGTTGGCGTCATGTTACCACGGTGGGAGTGCAAATACAACAAAGAACGAAGAAAGGCTAGTGTATAGCTGTTTTATGACCAAGGGCTTTTTGCGTCAGGTTTGGCAAGCTGATCCCAAGACGTTACAAGTCAAATCTCTAACGCTGCTACAGGAGGAGAACCAGTACTTGGCAAACACCATCGGACAAGTACAACAGTATTCGCCTGACATCCAAAAGCTCATTGGGTATTCCGTTAGCAAGCCGTTTCTTGGATGGGTTAACCTTGAAGACCCTATCAAGTTGTTGCACCACGGTTCCGAAATTATAGGTGATGAGATGCGTTGAAGCTTGATACCTAGTACATGTAACGCGTAAATTTAACCGCGTATAAAATCTTATCAAGTAAAACAATACAATACAACGTGAAATCTGTCTATTATTTAATACACAGTTTAATACTTAATACACGATAGGAGTACTTGATAAATTATTAAATATATACAGGGAAATATTTCACTAATTTTTATCTGTATAACCACAAGCTATAATTCAAATTCAACGCCGCTTCAATCCTGAAATAGTGTAGCCCACCAATCTGCTAACCAAATCTCCTGGGGACTACTCCTCTGATAACCGCCCATGGCGATCCCGTAATACCTGCAACGAGCAATCCAAGTTGCCCAATTCTTCTGTAATTTTGCACAGACGATCTATTAAACCCTTTGCCATCTCCTTGGTCAGGATATGAGTATTGCCAAAGAGTTTAACATCAAGGTGGCGCCCTCTAGGGTAGGACACTATAAACAAGGACGGCGGCACCAGATGCGAGTTCTCAAAGAACTGCACTTGAGATGCGGCTCCTGCAGACTCAATTTCCGGATGCTCATCAATGTTTTGATGCTGGATCATTGATTCAAAGGTGGTGCCAACAGGCCAATCCGTACAGTGCTCAATGATGTCTTTAAAGCCAAGCAAATCCGCCTCTCCGAAGAAGAACTGCTCCTGCACGGAGAGCAGTAGCTGCCTGGGAGTGTGTGCCGCGGGAAGATTGACGCGAATGGGAACAATGTTGAGGCACGTCCCGACCACCTCATCAATGCCAGACATAGCAGCGTTGCGCCCTGCAACGACGTGGCCAAAGACAACATCGTCTTCTCCGGTAATGTGCGATAGCAGCAGAGCCCATGCCGCGCTCAGTAGGGTTGCCGGGGTAGTCTTGCTAGGTAGCTGCGGCAAATCTATCTCTGCTTCTTCATAGACTCGCTGAGGCGACCCCGAGATGGCTTTGGGGCGGAGGATTGGTTCAGGAACGGTAAGAGACGATCCTGTCAGTACCTTGGTCCAGTATGTAATGGCCTTTGTTCGTTGCTGAGCTGCATAGGACAGGAACCTGCCGAAGGTAGGGCCAGCAGGGCGTTCGATTCCGCTGTATTCGTCCATGAGCGATTGCAAAATAATGGGAAAAGAAATTCCATCGTACTGAGCGTGCGAGAGTCGAAGAATTAGTCGCACGCCGTCCTTGTGTCGCAGAAGCGTAATCGAGATTGGAATATCGGTCGAGCTCATCTCGTGCAAGTCCTTGACACAGAACTGATCGGCAGCCTGGTTAACATCATCTACATCCTCGATGTGAATTGGCAACCTGAGCTGTCGAACAACAACTTGCCATAGCTTCCCTTCAAGATGGAGGAAGCGTGCACGGAGAATCGAGAACTTGTCCAAAGTCGCCCAGTAACTTGTTTGAATCTTTGATACATCCAAGTCTTCGAGATCAATGTAAAAGTAGTTTGCGTGTTGTCCAACCGTCTCACCGTCAAGCACAATCTTTTCTTGGAAGCTTGTGAGAGGCAACACATCCTCAACGTCGTCAACAGAGACACCGAGGGCGGCAATCTCCTCGAGGACAGAGACTGGTGGCGGGCGGTCAACAAATACAATGTCCGTCTCCTCTTCCTCTGGGCTGAGGTGGCAGGCCAGGTCTTCAAGCACGTCATGACGAAAAATATCCGCCACGGATAGTTTGAACCCCACCTTGCGAGCCTCTGAAACGATGCGCATGGCCGTGATCGAGTTGCCTCCGAGGTGGAAGAAACTGTCGTCCAACCCAATGGAATCCAAACTGATGTGGAGCACATGGGACCAGATTCTCTGCATCTCCCGCTCCATGTCTGTAGTTGGCTGTCGTATCGAGGCTCGGGCCGCTGTGCGTGTTTGAGTCCTGGCTGCAAGCGCCCGGCGGTCAACCTTGCCATTCTCGTTTATTGGTAGTTCATCGACGACGGTAATTGCATGGGGGACCATGTACGAAGGAAGCTGAGTCTGAAGTCTCTTGAAGAGGCCCTCTTGGACTGTCTGGTACAGCTGTAACCGTAGAGGCCGGCTGGTCAACAGATGTGAAGGGCGGTTATGGTCGGTAGGGAACCTGAATAAGACTCTATCCCCACGGGACGGTTGGTGACGGTGGAAGACGGCATCAAGACCACCGCGCTGTGAATACTGGCGGGCACAGCTAATTTCCACCTGGAAGCATGCCAAATTCGCCAACTCGACCAAGCCGGCCACAGACATTGAAGGGCAATGTTCAGCGTTGCGTAGGGCGGACGTGATCCAATCAGGGCCTTGCCCCCTGTCGAGTGCCTCGACAACATGCCTCTCAACGATTGTGTTCTGAAAAGGAATGTTGCTGACGGCCAGAGTGGACGATGTTTGACCCAAGAGCTCCAAGAGCGATTGTCGGTTCAAGTTGTTCTTTTGAAAGTCGATCCACTCACTTTCAACTTCGTGAACATGCGGTTGCGAGTCGTGCTGGAGATGGACAACAGCAGAGTAGCGATAGCAGCTGAGTTCGTTTACAGCCTTCATCCGCTTTGGAAGAATTTCAACGTGGTGAATAAACTTGAACCGAGCTGCCAGAGCAGTAAAAAAGGCTGGATCGACCATCAGCTCCATGTCCGCTCGTTTTATATCCTCCATTTTGCGGCGAATTTCGTCCTTGCTTGCAGCTTCTCCAGCGATGCGCAATGCTCTGCTGGCTTGGAACTGTGTGTTCAAGGCATATGATCGGATGTCACCGAAGAAAAGGGTCTCAACGCCGCCTAGTTGAACGACGTCTTCTATAACCTTGACAAGGTATTCCTGGCTGGGAAAATATTGAGCAACCGAATTGATGACCACAAGGTTGGGCAACATTGTGGGTAGCCGCTTGACGTCTGCCGCTGTTCCTTGGTATACGCAAACCTTGTCTCTGAGCATCGACATTGACTTGGCTGCCCTGACTGTAAACTCCACTGCCTTTTCAGAAGGTTCAAGGCCGACATAGCTTTGCACTCCCTTCAAGTTGAAGAGAATCATTCCGGTACCCGTTCCAATCTCGAGAACATTGCGTGGTTCGTAAGCATTGATGGTTGCCATGGTATCGTCGAGCCACTCATTCATCTCCTGTTTGTCAATATCTTGTCCAGTATACGTGGAAACCCATCCGGTGAAATCTCTTCCAATAGTCTCAGGCTTGACGTCTTGAATCGTACTGTAAGTGTCCGCATCGAAAAGCTCCCCCCACACATTGACAATATCGGTCACATCCTCTTCTTGTCCGGCATCTTCCGTCGTTTCATTGACGGTAACAAATGCGGCGAGCTGGGCCTCCTGACCTTCTTGCAAGACGACAATGGCGTCGTGAACAGAGTCGTGACTGCGTAGACAATGCTCAATCTCTCCCAGCTCAACACGGTGGCCTCGAATCTTAATTTGGCCATCAATTCGCCCAAAAAACTCCAACTGTCCGTCTGTGCGGTAGCGTACATAGTCACCTGTTCGATAAGCTTTGACTCGTTTGTGACCAATCGTGACAGTAACAAAGCGGTCGATATCTCGGCCCGGATCCGTATATCCCCTTGCAAGACCGTCCCCAGTCACCACCAGCTCCCCGACCACCCCCAACGGTACAAGTTTCTGTTGTTGATCCATGACGTATGCACCGGAGTTGCTGATGGCCTTCCCTATAGGCACTCCATTGACGCACCTCTCTCCATTCTGTAGGCAATACAGGGTGCTGATGACCGAGTTTTCAGTTGGGCCATAGGCATTAATAACATGGCCACTCATGAGGCCTTGTGCCATGAATAGATCTTGCGAGTCGGCTCGGTCTCCTGCCACATAAAGTGCAGTGAGAGCACCGATGACTGGAGGGCATTGAATGAGGTACTGCTTCAAAAGGGCCGGCGTGAATATGGCCGCTTGAATCTTTTCCCTGGCGAATATCTCAGGCACGGCTCTAAAGTCCAATACATCCATGGCACTGATACAGACTACCATGCCACCGTTGAGAAGAGCACCATATATTTCCCATCCTGAGACATCAAAGGCGATATTTGTGATGTGAGCCATTGTTGGAGCAGACGGCAAGTAGCTCGCCATGTTGCTTCCCTTTACCAGCCGCACTATACCACGGTGATTAATCATAACGCCCTTTGGGTTGCCTGTAGAGCCCGACGTGAACATGACATAGGCAAGGCTGGTGGCATTGGGAGCCGTGATGTGAATCTCCGACGTGGCCTCGTGGAGTGTCTCAGCGATCGGAACAAATGAAACGTCCAGACCCTCAGGAACCTGCACGTTATTTCCAACAAGGACGAGCGTCTGCCCATCCACAGAGCCTAGGATCTTCTCCATTCGTGCTCGCGGGGTGTGGACATCAAAAGGCAGATACGCCAGGTTGGCCTTCAAGATGCCCAATAGTGCAACTACGGTGCGACAGCATCGGCTGGAAAACACCCCGATAAGGGTCCCAGGAGCAAGGCAGCGTTTGGCTAACCACCTGGCAGTTGAATCGGACTGCTGGTCCAACTCGGCATATGTGAGCTGAGAGGATGAATCCTTGACAGCAACCTTGTCAGGGTTGAGCAGAGCCTGCTGACGGAAGAGATCAACGATGCTGGCGTCGGGGCAATCCACTCGATCAATCTCGACAAGACCCATTTGATCGAGCTTGGCGTAGTCAGCATCCGAGAGCAGCGACATTGAAGTTATTGCCGCGTTCGGATCTCCAAGGCCGGCCTCGAGAACTCTCTTGAAGACCGACAGCATGTTGCGAATTGTCTGGGCATCAAATAGGTCTGTAGAGTAAAGGACCTCACCTTGGAAGGCCTCCTGTTCCTGGAAGAAATGGAACTCGAGATCGAATCTAGTGGTGGGCGGTACCTTGACCATTTCGGTGTCCAAACCCTCCAGCACAAACTCGCCGAGGTCCATCTGAGAATGCAGAGCAAAGACAAGCTGCGCAAGCGGGTGACGTGACAAGTCTCTGCCTCTGTTTAGCTGAGAAACAATATTTTCGAAAGGGACGTCTTGATTGGCAAATGAGGCAATGGTTGTTGCGTGAACCTGCTGGACCAGTTGCTTAAAGGACTCGGCCTCGACCCTGATTCGAATGCATTGCATATTAACAAAGAACCCAATCATGTCTTTGACTTCCCAGCGGTCGCGGTTTGCGTTGACTGTTCCCATGGTTGCATCAGTCGAACCAGTCAAGAAGAAATGCGCTATCCTAAAGGTAGAAAGGAGAGCTACAAAAGGCGTCACGCTCTGTGTGCGGCAGAATGTCCGCAGCTGCTGATACAATGCGCCATCGATTCGAAGGCTTTCCACAGCTGCTTCTCCGGAAAGGGCCGCCGGCCTGGGCTTGTCACAGAGAAACTCTGCTGGCTGGCTAGTTTCTAGCTGTTTGACCCAGTAGGAGAGTTGTCGCTGGTGCTCGTCTAGTTGGTCTTGCTGCTTCTGCCAAACGGAAAAGTCTCTGTACTGGATAGGTAACGATTCAACGAGGGCCAGAGGGTCCTGGTTTCGGATCGCGGCCGAATAGAACTTCTCCAGCTCCGCACGAAGGATATCGACAGACCAACCATCAGACACGATATGATGCATGATGATGGAAAGCAAATAATTGGTGTCATCCAGACGAAAGACTGTAACCCTCCAGCCTGGCTCGGTCTTGAGATCAAATGGCGTCCTCTGGTCGTCTTCCAATGCTTTCATCAGGCTGTCCTCGGTAACACTGACAACCCTAATCTTCTTGGCCTGGAAAGGATGCACCTCCTGCAGGTGGATATCGTTTTGAGACACAAATGTGGTTCGAAGAGTCTCGTGCCGCTTTTCCAAGGCGAGGACTGCCGTATTGAGAGCATCGAGCTCAAGGTGGCCCCGAAGCCGTATTGCGCTTGGCATCATGTACCAAGTTAAGCCTGGGTATAATTGTTCCAAGAACCAAAGGCGCCGCTGGGCAAACGATTGCTCGACAGGGCCATCCACCTCCGTCTTTGGAATGCTCTCCATGGCCTTGGCCAAAGGAAGGCCTTCAGCCATGTCACGCAAAACCGGGCGGCGGAAGACGTCGGCTACTGCGAGGTTGAGTCCTATTTTGCGAGCATCGCCGACAAGTCGCATAGCACCTAGGGAGTCGCCACCAACCTGGAAGAAACTGTCATCCAAGCCAATCGAGTTGGCATCAGTGTTAAGAACCTGGGCCCAGATTGCTTGTAGCTGCCGCTGCGTCTTGCTTGTCGGCTGCCGGAGTGGTCCCCTCGTTGCTCGGCTCTGCAGGCTTTCAGTAAGGGCGCGGCGATCGACTTTGCCGTTTTCGTTGACGGGCATCTTGTCGAGTATATGGACAGCCTGAGGAATCATGTAAGGAAGCAACTGGCTCTGCATCCCATCTCGAAGCTGTTCCCGAATCTTTTGTTTCACCTGCTGCCGAAGTGGCTGGCTGCTAAGCGACTGATGCGCATCGTCAATGGGGAACCGAAACAGGACCCTCTGTCCATTGGATTGGTGTCGGTGAAAGATGGCATCCAGGCCACCGCGCTGGGAGCGTTGACGAGCCCAGCTAATTTCCACCTGGTACCCAGTAGACCTGGCCAACTGCACGAGATCAATCGCACACAATGAAGCACAATCGTTGGCCTTTTGGCGAGCAGATGATAGCCAGTCTTCGTCACCGTCTGCATCGCCAAGCATGTCTAGGACATGTCTTTCAAAGATTGTCTTGCTGTAAGGAATATTGGCAACGGACACGGTGGGCGAAGTTGAAGATTGCAAGAGCTTCAGCAGCGACTCATGATGTAGCCCATCTTTCATAAAGTCAATCCATGGACCTTCAGCGTCGCGAATTTGCAAGCCTTGGCCCTTGCCATGCACCACGGCAGCATAGCGATAACAGCTAAGCTCGTTTGTAGCCTGCATCTTCTTTGGAAGAATCTCAACGTGCTCGACAAGATCAGGTAGAAGACTTGGTAGTGCAGTAAAAAATGCGGGATCAACTTGGAATTCCACCTCCATCTGCTCCATGCTGGCCATCTGTCGGCGCAAGTCATCCTTTGTTGGCTTCTTTCCAACCCTGTACAATGAGCGGGTGACTGTAAACTCCTTGTACATGGCGTAAGATCGCATATCGCCAAAGAAGAAGGTCTTTGCATTCTGCTGGAGAACACGTTCGACCACCTTGGTAAGATATTTCAAGCTGGGAAAGTATTGAGCAACCGAGTTGACAATGGCGAGATCATATTCGGTTGTCAGGCCCAGATGACCAACATCGGTCGCCGTGCCCTTGTACATCCGGATCTTGTCCGCCATAGGCATAGACTTTGCTGCCCTTGTGACGAATTCGACTGCTTTCTGGGACGGGTCAAGGCCAACATAGCTCCGCATTCCGTTGTTGCATAGGTTGAAGAGAATCATCCCGGACCCAGATCCAAGCTCGAGAACATGACCGGCCTGGCCGCCATTGAGGATCGTGTCGATGGTGTCATCTAGCCACTCATTCATTTCGCCCTTGTCAATCTCACTTCCGTCGTACATGGAGGTCCAACCGACAAAGTCTCGTCCAATCAGCTCAGGCTTCACATTGTCGAAGCCTGCATAAATGTCCGTGTCAAAAGACTCCTCCCACACTTCGACTTGCTTTTTTTCGTCGTCGCCATCCACTTCTTGTTCCATACGTTGAACCTTCTGTTGAATGTCGGGCTCATCAAGTGTGATAAACCCAATGAGGCGGGCGCCCTGGGGATCTTGCTGTAGCGTAACAACTGCATCATTCACCGACTCATGGTTGCGCAGTACGTGCTCGATTTCTCCCAGCTCGACGCGCTGGCCTCGAATCTTGACTTGGGCATCCATTCGCCTCAGGCACTCAATCTGCCCATCGGATGGCCGGCACCGAGCAAGATCGCCGGTTCGATAGGCCCTGACCGTCTTGCCGTCGATCGTAACATTGATAAACCGACCGGTGTTTCTTTGAGAATCCAGATAACCCCTGGCGAGGCCGTCTCCTGTAACCACAAGCTCTCCAACAACGCCGAGCGGAACCAGGCATTGCTGCGTGTCCATCACATACGCACCCGAGTTGCTGAGTGCTCTGCCAATGGCCACTCCGTTGACGCAAATATCCTTAACAGGCAAGCGGTATGTTGTACTGAAGGTGGTGTTTTCGGTAGGCCCATAACCGTTATACACCTTGCCCCCTCGCATGAGGCTCCGAGCCGTGAATACATCCTGGGGGTCTAGCCTGTCGCCGCCAACATATATGGTGTCGAGGAGGCCGATTGCAGTCGGACAATTAGACAGGTACTGCTTTAACAGAGCAGGAGTGATGAAGATGGCCTGAATCTTCTCCTCGGCAAAGATTCTGGAAGTGGCAGCGTAGTCCAACACCGTGAGAAGGTCAATACATATAACCGTGCCTCCATTCAAGAGGGCCCCGTAAATCTCCCAGGTTGCAGCGTCAAAGGCAATGTTGGACATGTGCGCAATGATGCCGGAGCCATGCGGCCTCAGGTCATCGTCCTTGATAAGACGCAGTACGCTGCGATGCTCCACCATGACTCCCTTCGGTCGGCCTGTCGAGCCTGAAGTGAACATGACATAGGCAAGACTTGAAGGTGAAGGACTCGGGCAAGTATTCCTTTGAATGCTACTCATCCGTGCCCCGTGCTCAAGGGCTTCTGAAATCATGACAAACTCCACTTCGAGCGCAAAGCTGGGAACTCGTACACCGTCTCCCGTTAGAACCAGCATGTGGCCTATCGACGAGATAATGCCTTCCATTCGACTTGCAGGAATCTTGAGGTCAAATGGCAAATAGGCAAGGTTAGCCTTGAGAATGCCCAAGATGGCGATAATGCTTTGGCAAGAGCGACCGCAAAACACTCCGACAAGGGTCTCTGGAGCGAGGGACTTGCTCATCAACCATTGAGCAACATGCTCAGACAAGGCATCTAGCTGAGCATAAGTCAGCTGCGAGGAGGCGTCTTTGACAGCTACACGGTCTGCGCAGGCAGCAACTTGTTGTCGGAACTCGTCGACTATACTCGAGTTACGAGGGTAGGCGGTCTGCTTTACTTGAATCAGACCCATGGAATCAAGTTTCTCGTAGCCCCCATCTGTCATTAATGGCAAAGCAGCCACGGGTGTTTGTGGCTCGTTGAGACCCTTCTCGAGCACGGTTCGAAAGACTTCAAGTACGTTGTCTATGGTGTCGGGATGAAAGAGGTCCGTCGAAAAGATCAACTGTCCACGCAGTCCTTTTTCTTCGGTGAAGAAGTGAAATTCGAGATCGAATCTTGTGGTGATTGACTGATCAATGTACTCGATTTCATAGCCTTCGAGTGCAAACTTTCCAAGATCTAGCTGCGAGTGTACAGCAAAGACAAGTTGGATGAGCGGATGGCGAGACAAATCGCGTTCCTTTCGCAACTTTGAAACGAGTCTCTCGAATGGCACATCCTGATTGGCAAGGGATGAAATGGCAGCCGATTGGACGAGCTTGACTAACTGGTCAAACGTAACAGATTCGTCTTCAATCTTGACACGAAGACATTGCATGTTGACAAAGAAGCCAATTGTGTCCTTGAGCTCCCATCTGTCACGATTGGCGTTGGGGCTGCCAATGACTCCGTCGCCATCACCCGTCAGACGATAGTGCGTGGCCCGGAATGCAGCTAGCAGCACAATAAACGGTGTCATACCATGGGTCCTACAAAACTCCTGCAGTTTGTCGTATACCGGGCCATCTATACAAACCTCCCGCACGTCAGCCTTTCCGGACAAGGTGGGTGGTCGAGGCTTGTCGCACAAGAATTCTGCTGGATGACTCGTCTCTAGCTCCGTCGTCCAATACTTGAGTTGCCGCTCATGTTCATCAACTTGGGCTTGTTGCCTTTGCCAGACAGAAAAGTCTTTATACTGAATTGGCAAGGGATCGATGTTTGACAGCGGATCCTCCCCACGAAGAGCAGCAGAGTAAAACGAGCTTAATTCTCTGCGGAGAATGTCGATGGACCAGCCGTCCGATATAATATGGTGCAAGACAATTGATAAAATGTGTTCGTCGTCACCAACACGATAGAGTGTGACTCTCCATCCCGGTTCGTTCTCTAGTTTGAATGGTGTCGTCTCATCTTGAGATAGTACGTGTGGCAGACTCTCCTGGTCCGCCGACATGTCCACCACAGTCAGCTCCCTTGACCGGACGGGATGGATGTGCTGCAGGTTGGTGCCTTCTCGGGTGGAAAAGGTTGTTCGCAAAGTTTCGTGGCGATCTTCCAGGGCAATGAAGGCTGCGGTTAATGCATCAAGCCGTAGCGGTCCCTTGAGTCGCATAATGCAGGGCATGAGATACCATGTCAACCCAGGATAAAGCTGTTCCAGGAACCACAGGCGCGCTTGAGCAAACGACTGCTCAGCAGGCCCATCTATCAGCATTTTGGGGACCTTGGTGTTCCTACCGAGCATCTGGGCTTGCGTCGCCGCCTCGTGGAGCCTTGGATAACGGAACATGTCTGCCACCACCAATTCAAGACCGGCCTTGCGTGCCTCCCCCACAAGTTTCATGGCTGTTATTGAGTCGCCTCCCAGCTGGAAGAAGTTGTCATCTCGGCCAACCGAGGCTGGTGGAATACCAAGCACCTTTGCCCAAACTTGTTGCATCTGCCGCTCCGCCTCTGATGCCGGTTGCCGCTTTGGCCCTTGCTGGGCTGTTCGTGCCTGAGCTAGCTCATGGGCAGAAAAGGATGAACCAATACGGCGCAGCTCCTTTCTGTCCATCTTTCCGGTTGTGCCCATTGGGAGTTTCCGCATTGCGAAAAATACTGTCGGCACCATATATGTGGGAAGACTTTCGGCCAGCTTCTGCAGGACATCTGCAGAGGGCAGCAGGACCGCTGCTTTGGGGGGGTTTTCTGTTGAGACGCCGTTGATCATCATACTGTCCTCAATCTGGAGGAAGACGGCTAGCGTTGGATTTGACTTATCCGACCGTGGCACAATGACTTCAGCAACAGCCTGCTTTGCCTGCGGCATGCTAATCCGAACGTGGCGTTCAACCTCGCCAAGCTCGACTCGCTGTCCACGAAGCTTGACTTGGTCATCTTTGCGGCCGATATATGATATGCTACCATCTTGGTTGTACCGAACTAAGTCACCCGTCTTGTAAAGTCTCCCGTGTCGACCAGGGCGACCATCTACGCCTTGCAGCAACCACACGGGGTCCACGACAAAGGCGTCCGCTGTCTTCTCCGGCTCATGCAAATAGCCCTGACCGACAAGAGGACCTTCAAGTAGAAGCTCACCAATACTCCCGAGGGGAGTCAGGGAATTGAAATCCTCTGGGTCCACAATCCACGTCACTTGCCCGGCACCCCATCCGAGGCGGACGGCATTTTCGGGGCTCGTCGGCTCCGGGTTGATCATGCTGACTGGAGTACACTCGCTTGGTCCATAAATAGTAATGATCTTGACAGACTCTGCGTCCCACCATGGCTGGATGTCCTTGACACGTATGGCTTCTCCACCGAGAATCATGGACCTCAGTGAGGGTAGCTGTTCTGGAGATAGTAGCTCGGCAACAGACGGAGTGAGAAACACGGCGTTGGATGACAACGACTCCATACTGTCAGCCAAATTGTTTTTGCGGCCATCATCCGTAGGGACACATAGGCAGCCGCCAGCAGCGAGCACGGTAAAGGCATTCAAGATGCAGCCGTCAAAGCTATATGTGGAAAAATCGTACACTCGGGTTTCAGTTGTATAACCGAACCCTTTGATCTGATGAAGAACAGCCGAAGCAGAGCTTCTATGGTTAATAATGGCGCCCTTTGGTGTTCCGGTAGTGCCGGAAGTGAAAACAGCGTAAATGACCGAGTCAAGTTCAGGGGCTGGCAGAGGGCGCACAATATCTTGCATCCCAGTCATCAAGTCTTGAGCGATGACCACATTTTCACAGAGCTGCCGACTCAAAGTCTCATTCGTAGAAGAAGTAAGAATCATGGCCGCCTCCACTTGTCCTACCACGGACTTGAGGCGTTGCTGGGGAAGGGAGGCGTCCAGCAATACGAAGGCTCCGCCAGTCTTGACCATGGCGAGCATCGCCACCGTCGCCCACATCGATTTCTCAAAGCAGAGGGCCACAAATACAGCCGGTCCCACGCCCAGGTCAGCTAGACGGCTGGCCAAGTCGGAGGAGAGCTGGTCGAGTCGTTGATATGTAAGTTCGCCATCCCAGGCGCACACCGCTGGGGCGTTAGGATGTATACGGACTCGGTCCGCAATTAACTCATGAATGCATCGATCAGCTGGACGCGGAACGTTCTGGTTCCACGCCCAGATTTTTTCGAGATCCTGGGGAGTAGCCATGTCAATGGTTGCTAGTGCTTTAACACCTCCATTGTCGAGCTGCTGCATAACGTGTGCAAGCCGTTGCAGTAGCAGTTGCACGGCCCATGCCGAAATTACCTTTGCGTTGAAGCTTGCCTTGACAGTAATGTCACTAGCGCTGATCTGTACCAGAATGGTGAGTCCATGAGTATTGAACCACTGGTGTTGGTCACCATCATGCCATTCGCCAAGTACATTCTCTCCAGCATCCTCCTCCTGAGGCTGAATGACGAGAAGAGTCTGGAAGTTGCAGGCTTGCTGGCTGCCCGGCGAGATTTTCGCGATGCGATGTAAGCCCATTTGCTCAAAGGGTATCATGTCTGTCGCCTGCTGCTGTATCGTTTCAAGATAGTCCGCGATGGCCTGGGTTTTCGAGAGGCGGACCCGCAAAGGAAGGGTAGCAAATGTAGGACCAACCATCCTCTCGATGTCTGGAACCGGAGCATTTCTTCCAGAGACGGTGACGCCAAAGCACACATCTCCCGAGTCGGTAGCTCCGTCGGCAACAAGTGCCCAAGCAGCACGAATGACCGTTGATGCTGTAAATTTCTTATTCCTGGGGCGTGGTAATGGCTGCTCAACAGATGCATCCGCAACTTGCACTTCTGTAGATGAACTTGGAGGCGGGAAAGGCACTGCCTCGCAATCGTTCAGCGCCTGTCGCCAGTAGTCAACCATTTTGCTAGTATCGCTGTCCTGGATGTATTTTATAAAGGTCTGGAAGCTGGGCCCCAGATCAAGGCTGCTTCCCTGATATGCCTTGTTGACGGCCTTGATAATTAGTGGTTCAGACCAACCGTCGTAGAGAACATGATGAACAGTCCACACAAACCACCGGGCATCCGACTCCCCGACAAGGGCATAACGGGCAAACGGTTGACCGACTCCCATGATTTGTTGTCGATCAGCTTCGAGGTAGTCATCGAGACCGGATGTCTCTATCCAACTGATGTTTTCGTCAGTAACAGCCTGAAGGAGGCCCAAGCTGTCGTGCTCAATGATGCGAGTCCTCAGGATTGGAAGTGATCGTACTACTTCCTCCCACGCGTTGCGGAATCTGCTGATATCGATGTTTGAGGACAACTCTAGTTTAGCCTGCAGGACATAATTTCCCGAGCGCTTCATCGAGAGCGACAGGAGTCCTTCCTGCAGTGGCGTGCATGGAAAGGCATCCAGGATGGTGACGGACGTGGGAATTTGGTGTTGTTTCATGGCGGCTTCGGCAAACGCCTTCACGTCCAAACCTTCCCCTAGGAGTGAAAACGGAGACAGATCCTGTGGTCCTTTTTCCAGTTGAGCAACGGCCTGGTGAGTGACATTGGCAAGTGTTGGCTGGCGGAAGATGGCTGCCACTGTGAGAACAAGGCCTTCTTTTCGAGCTTGTGCTACCAGCTTCATGACACTAATCGAATCTCCTCCGAGCTCGAAAAAGTTGTCATCTAAACCAATTGATGCCATGTCAATGTTCAGCACCTGTGCCCATATATGCTGCATCTTTCGCTCTGCTTCTGATAAAGGCTGCCGCTTTGGGCCTTGCCCGTTGGTCTGTATCGTGGCCAGCTGCTGGATAGAAAATGACCCGCCAACCTGACGAAGTTGGATTCGGTCTGTCTTTCCGGAGGGAGTTTGTGGCAGTCTCCGCATGTAAAAAAACACAGCTGGAACCATGTAGCCGGGAAGCCTCTGCGAGAGCATGTTCTTCGTGTCTGTAGGTATACGGACGACCTCGACGGCGGGAGACTCAACCTCGATGGCCTTGTCCATCTGTAAAAAGGCAGAAAGCATGGGGGTTGAAGTTCCTTGTGGTGTGATGACATCGACAACCACCCGTGTTGCCTCGGGTAGGCACTGCTGGACGCAGTGCTCAACCTCACCCAGCTCAACCCTCTGGCCACGGATTTTGATCTGTGCATCCTTACGGGCGACAAATGCCAAACTTCCATGATCTTGATAGCGCACCAAATCTCCTGAAAAGTAGACTCTGCCGTGTCTTCCCGAGTGGCCTGGGGAACCTTGCAACAGCCATGCGGGATCGTCGACAAACGACGCAGCCGTTTTTTGCGCATCGTTCAAGTAGCCCTGACCAACAAGAGGACCTTCAAGAGCCAGTTCGCCGATGCATCCCGGCGGCATCAAACGATTTCGGTTCTCAGGGTCGACGATCCAGGTCACAAGACCTGATCCTTTGCCCAGGAGCGTAGCCTCCTCGGGGCTCGGTGCATCTGCATTGACGGTGCTGATGTGTGTTTCCGCCGGTCCATAGATATTCACGATCCGGGCCTTCCCCCACCATCTGTTCACATCGTCAACAGACAGGGCCTCGCCGCCCATAATTATGGTTTCCAGATCTGGCAGTGTCGCTGGATCAATCAGACGGGATACCGAAGGCGTCAGCTCCACGACCGTGGCTCGCATCGCCTTCATGACGCTGGCAGGGTTTCCTCTACGATCTTCATCAGAAGGAACGCAAAGACAACCACCAGTGACATAGGTGGCGAAAGCATTGTGGACGGCCAGGTCGAAAGCATACGACGCAAAATCAAAGACTCTAGATGTTTCCTTGAATCCAAGAGCTTCGGCTTGATGCATCAAAGCAGTGGTAAAGTTGGTATGTGTAAGAACTATGCCTTTTGGAGTGCCGGTGCTTCCCGAGGTAAAGACGGCGAACATGGCGGTCGAATGCGGCTCCGTCTTTGGCCTTGGAATTGAAGAGGTCGTGGTGGGAATGAAGTCTGCGCTGACCTGAACAACCGTCTTGCACAGGCGGGCGCAAAGATGCCGGTTGGAGGCTGAGGATAGGATGAGGTTACTTCCAACCTGTTGAGTCATGGACTGTAGTCGTTGCTCTGGCAAAGAGGGATCTAGTAGAACAAAAGCTGCGCCCATCTTGACCACGGCGAGCATCGCCACAGACGTGTACAATGATTTCTCGAAGCACAGCGGTACTAGTGCTCCAGGCTGGACTCCTACTTGATGAAGATGGCCGGCCAGTCTGGTGGAAAGATCGTCCAATTCCTTGTACGAAAGCTCGCCATCCCAGGCACATATGGCTGGTTCATGTGGCTGGGCCAAGCTGCGTTCTCGGATTAGATCATGGACAAATCGCTCATCAGCTGCGGGCACAGTGCTGTTCCATCCCCATATTATGTCCAGATCACGTCTTCCTAGCAAGCAGAGATCCTTGGTCGGCTTCAAGGGGTTGGCTACAATGTCGGAAACGGCGGCACTGAAGCAGGCTGCTAGTCGAGCTGCGTCGTTGGTCGAGAGACAACCTGCTCTGAAGTCGATCAGAACCTCGATTTCGGCGGTGCCATCAACGACGTCAATTGTCACGTCATACTTTAATGCGTTAGTGTCGCTGTACATAGGAGCATATATGTTTTTCTTACCTCTGTCAGGTCATAGCTGTCCGCAACCCGGACCGTCAGTCCACCTTCATTTCCGCGTGTCTCATCGGTATTCTTCTGGTACGACAGCAACGTATTGAACAGCTGACGTGAGCCAAGAAGCCCAGCTGCCCTGTGGACTTCAGCCAGAGGGGAGTGCTGATATGGGATCGTGCTGAGATAGTCAGTCTGAACCTCCTTCAAGGTGTCAAGAACCCCCTTGGACCCGTTCAAGTGAATGCAGCATGGAATCATTCCGATCAGAGGTCCAAATATGCTGTCGATGCCTTCAACTGGTATATCTCGACCAGAGTATAGGTTTCCAAAGCAGGGTGCCGGAGTTGCAGCGTACATGCCGAGCACAAGACCCCACGCCAGCTTCATAATTGTCGCAGCGGTTACGTCCCATTTCGCACAGAAGGCGCGAATGCTTTCAGAGTCGAGATTTGGCACGGCGACTTGCTCGACTTTGGAGGGGATTGTACAGTCCGATGTTGGGAAAAGGGTCGGTTCAACACCAGCCAAGTACTGGGACCAAAACTCCAACCTGGCCTCCTGTGACTGGTTTTCCAGATGTAAGATGAAATCCTTGTACGATCCGGCAGCCTCGAGCTGGTCATGATAGGCAGCCTGAAGATCTTTACACAACAGGCTCTGCGAGAAGCCATCGGTGATTGCGTGGTTCATGTGAAGCCGCAGACGAGCCCGCCTCTCACCAAACGAGCACACCTGCAGCCGATGTTGAAGGCCATACTTGTTGAAATCTGGAAAGTACATGGTCTCGGCCCCCCATGAGATGCCAAGTTCAGGGTCTTTCAGCACGACATGCATGGGCCGGCTGCTTCCTGGAAAGTCGTCGACCAGCACAGCACGCAGCATCGCGTGTCGCTTGACGACAGCCTTCCAAGCGTCGGTGAGCTTCGCCCGGTCCAGCTGCTGGTTTGCGTCGAGCTCTATCTCGATGTCGCACCACCGTAGGTAGTTGGCCTCTTCCTTTGCCTGAGCGAGTATGATGCCTTGTTGCAGAGGAGCGCAGGGGAATATATCCTCTACATCAAGGGGCTCGACCCCGAGCTGCACCAGGGTTTGGTTGCGGAACTCTTGGATATCCCCGTAAGTGTTGAAGACATTGGGGAAGTCGCTCAAAGTCCATCCGGGAGAAATTCTGGGCAGGTCTGTTGCCATCTGCCTCAGGGTGCTTTGATACTCGCCAATCCATCTCATAATGTTGTCCCTGTGATGAATGTCTTTGTGGAACTCGACTTCTCCCACGATGCACCCTCTGACGACCTGTACGTCAAAGTCAAATAGGGCGAACCTTCGTACGTCCCGGCAAGAGGGCGGGTCGCAGTTTTCTGGGACGCTGAGCTGCTCGAAAAGGCCGTCCTGCCGCTCCAGGTTGCGATAAAAGCCCGCATAGTTGAACATGACCTCGACGGGAAAGTCGGTTCCAAATCGGCTGGCGTTGCTCTCATCCGCAAATCGGGAGGTAAAATATGACCAGCCATTGCGCGACAAGCTTCGTATACAGTCCTTTGTTTCGCGGATGAAGTCGATGAGACCATTCGCGCCTGGGGAAACTCGAACGGGGAAAATGGTGGAAAACCATCCCAGGGTGGTGGTGATGTCGAGGCTGTCATGCCAAACCTCACGACCATGACCCTCGCTGAAGACTGCTGGAAGCGCACAATCACTGAAGATGCGACTGAACGAGTAAGCGAGCGCCGCTATCATGAGTTCGAGGGGACGCGTCCCTAGGGCGTCATTGCAGCGGCCGAGAATGAGCGAGCTGGTCGGCTCGTCCATGGTGAAGTGCTCGACAATGGCACCGCTCTTTAGGTTGGGATTAGACTCCATTCCCCAGTATGCCATGTTTGTCTGGCTCTCAGGCAGATCGGGGGCATTTGCGTGCAGACTTTCTTTGGCATACTGCGCTTGCATGGCGCTCCAAGTGGGAAAATCCATCGAAGGCGGTGCCGTCAGAGGTCCGTTTGTGATAATGTCCTCCAGCTCCTGCATCAGCACCCTCCAGGACACCAAATCAATGACAAGATGGTGTATTGTGAGAAAGAGAGTCTGATGGTCCGGCTTGTCGAAGAGCACGGCGGAAAAGATGGGCCCTTCGGTGATGCTCAATGCCGCACGACTTTTGGCGATGGCTTCGGCCGTCCCAGACACGCCCGACTCGACCCGAAACAGCAGAGATGCATCAACGTCGTCGCTGATGCGCTGCTCCCAGCCTCCATGGTCATTTTGGCGGAAGCGAGCACGCAAGACGCCGTGTCTGCGGACAATCGTCTCCAGCGCCGCCGACACGAGTTGATGGCTCGTGGTCCTGCGCAAACCGAGGTAAAAGAACTGGTCAAAGCAAGCTGTCGGGTCATTCTGCAGAACAAAGTACAGTCTCTGGATCGGGCTCAACTGTGCTGGGCCGTTATCAACTCTTGTCACTGGTTGGTCGGGCGCATGTGCGTCGATGAGTGTGGCACCGTTGGTGCTTCCCTGGGTGCCTGTGGCCTGGGCCAGGTTGGATATGGTCCTTTGTCGGAGGATATCAACAACGCCAATGTGCACATGGAACGCGCGCGCGCCGTGTGAGACCTGCATGGCCGAGATGGAGTCGCCGCCGAGGCGATAGAAGCTGTCGTCGAGTCCGATGGCCGACGCATCAATGTTGAGGACGCGAGCCCAGAGTTCCTGGAGCTGCCTCTCGAGCTTCGTTCTTGGCTGGCGCTTGGCTGCCTGCCCGCTGGTGCCCAGGTCTGCCAGCTGTTGGGCGGTGACGGTGCCTCCGAGCTCGCGCAGCCGTCTCCTGTTCAGCTTTCCGCTGGCCGTCATGGGCATTTCCTTGATGGCCAAGAACAGCACCGGCACCATGTAGCTCGGCAGCTGCTTGGCCAGCTGCTCCATCGTGTCTGTGTCGACGGGCAGTGTCTGAAACGAGGACGAGGCCTGCTGGGCGTCATCGAGCACAAGGAATGCAGCCAGCGTGGGACTCGACTTCTTTCCGCGAGGAACGACGACTTCGGCCGCGACTTGCTTTGCCTCGGGAAAACATTGCTGGACTCTGAACTCGACCTCACCCAGCTCGACGCGCTGTCCGCGGATCTTGACTTGGGCGTCCTTTCTCCCGATGTAGGACAGGTTTCCGTTCTCGTTATATCGTACCAAGTCGCCGGTCTTGTAGAGCACGCCACGTCGTCCCTGGTGGCCAGAGGCTCCCTCTAGCAGCCATGCCGGGGGGGTTTTGATGAAGACCTCTGCGGACTTGATGGCATCTCCGAGGTACCCCGATCCAACGAGCGGCCCTTCCAGGAGCAGCTCACCAATGCACCCCGGTGGCAGAAGCTTGTGGTGGTCATCCGGGTCAACTACCCAGGTTACGCCGCCAGCCCCTGTCCCTATCTCGGCTGCCTCGTCCATATTGGAGGCCTGCGTATTGACCGTAGCGACGGTTGTGACCTCACTCGATCCGTACGCGGTGAGGACCTTTGCCTTTCCCCACCAAGGTTTCACGTCTTTGTGTCGCACCGCTTCACCCCCAAAGATGAGAGTCTTCAAGCCAGGGACCGAGTCGGGGGACAAGGACTCGGCCACGGAGGGAGTGAGAAGGATCGACGTCCCCTTGAGAGCCGTCAAGCTTGCCGCCAAGTTGCTCCTCCGGTCTTCGTCACTCGGGATGCACAGGCAACCCCCAGCCACGAGGGCCGCAAAGGCATTATTGAGTGAAGCACCAAAGCTGTACGATGCAAAGTCATAAATCCTCGAGGCAGCAGTGTATCCCAAGCATCTGACGTGCTCGGGAACGGCCGAGGTGACGTTGCTGTGGGTGATGACCACGCCCTTTGGAGTTCCCGTACTGCCAGACGTAAACAGCACGTATGCTGTAGAGAACGGGGTAGCCTGGCCGATGGTCTCCTTGTGGCCTTTGGTGCCGTTCATGTCGGGCTCACTCGCGAGTTCGGCGAAAAACTTTGAACCAAGAGTGATGACTTCTGGTACCAGGCGCAAGCTGGCACTCTGATTCGATCTTGATGACACCAGCAGCTTGGCCTTGGTCTGTCGTATCATTTCCTGCAAACGCTGCTCGGGAAGCGACGGGTCGAGAAGCACAAAGCCACCGCCTGCCTTGAGAACACCGAGCATCGCGACATTTGTCCACATTGACTTTTCAAAGTACAGCGGAACAAGTACCTCGGGGCCAACCCCACGCTTGACAAGGTGAGTTGCTAGTTGTGCAGCAAGGTGATTGAGCTCCCTATAGGTTACTTGTCCATCCCAGGCACAGAGGGCTGGTGAATCGGGACGCAAGTGTGCCTGCGTCTCCAAAACGTGGTGGATACACAGCTCAGATGTTGCCGGGACGGTGCGATTCCAGTTCCATAGCTGCTCGATATCTTTACCGGAGACAGTGTCGACTTCTGCCACAGCCTGATCAGGCTCTGCGTTATCAAGCTGATCCATGAGAAAGTCGAGTCGCTCCAGTAGTCTCTCGACCAGCCATGGCTTGATCACCCTGGAGTCATAGCTAGCTCTGGCTACCATGGTCTCTCCAAGCTGAATCTCCAGAATCAAACTGTACGTGTTGAACGACTGCTGTTGATTACTGAGGTGCCACTTTCCAAGCACCTCTTGTGTCTTGCTGCTGTCGTGTGGTTGAATCACGAGCAGCGTCTGGAAGTTGCAGGCCTGCCGTGCGCCAGGGCTGAGTTTGGCAATATGCTGCAGTCCCATCTGTTCGAACGGTATCATGTCGGTGGCAAGTTCTTGCACTGCCTTGAGATAGTCTGCAACCTTTTGCTCCCTGGATAGTCTTATTCGGACGGGAACAGTGGTAATGGTTGGGGCGGCGATGGCTTCCACGCCGGGCACCGCGGCGCCTCTTCCGGACAAGGTAGCACCAAACACAACATCGTCCGAGTTTGTCATGCGGGACGTGATGAGTGCCCACGCAGCTCGAATTATTGTTGACGCCGTGACACTTGAATCGTGCTGGGGGTGGTGCAGAGCATGCTCCATCACTCCATCCGTCACCGGCTGCTCCAGGGATGGAGGAAGCGCCGGGAACGAAGGGCACTCACAGTCGGCGAGAGACTGGCGCCAGTAGTTGGCCATTTTCTCATCCCTCTGCTTCTCGACGTACTTTATGAAGGGCTGAAAGTGAGGCATGGTTATCGACTTGCCCTGATACACCCGCGTCACGGCGTCGATGATGAGAGTCAGGGACCATTCATCGAAAAGCGAGTGATGAATGGTCCACACAAACCATCCCGTGGCAGCGTTGTCGTCCTTGATGAGAGCATATCGCACCAGAGGCTGGCCAATTTCCATGGGCTTCTTCTTGTCTTCGGCGAGGTAGCTGTCCAGATCTGTTGCTTCCACCCAGGAAACACTCTCATCGACAACTATCTGCAGAGTTCCGTGATGTCTAGATTGCAGGATTCTTGTTCGAAGAATCTGACCTGTGGTGGCGACCTGCTCCCATGCATTTCGGAAAGCATCAACGTCAATATCGGGTGCTAGTTCTAGGATCCCCTGCATGACATAGTCTCCTGGTGATTTCGAGGTCAACGATACAAGACCTTCTTGAAGGGATGTGCAGGGGAACGCGTCTTGTATCGATGCCCCGTCCAGTTCATAGTCCGTCGCCATGTCTCGTATCAACGATGCGACATCAGTGTCCTTGCTAATGAGGGAGAATGGTGAAAGAGCTTCGAGAGATCCATTTGTCGTACGCCGGGCTTGTCCTGCGACATTCTCGACGCTACGGTGCTTGAAAATATCTACTACTGTCAGCTCAAGACCTACCTTGCGAGCCTCTGACACGACTTCCATGGCACCGAGCGAGTCGCCACCGAGCTCGAAGAAGCTATCATCCAGCCCAATCATGGACGCATCGATACCAAGAACCTGTGACCATATCCTGTGCACCTGCTTCTCAACCTCGGATAGTGGTTGTCGCTTTGCTCGCCCCTTGGTGTGCATCTCGACCATCTGCCGCGCAGAAAAGCGTCCGCCAATGTCGCGCAGCTGTTTGCGGTGTATCTTTCCCGACGCGGTCATGGGCAGCCTTTTCATCGAGAACAAGACCGTCGGTACCATGTAGATGGGAAGACGCTGAGCCATCTTGTCCTTGATCTCCGCCGGCACCGGCAACATCCTCGCGGTCACCTCGGACTCGGTGTCGTCCTCTTCCTCTTCCTCGGCTTCAATGAATGCTGCAAGCGTCGCACTCGACTTGCTCCCCCGTGGGATAATAATCTCAGCGACGACACTCCTGGTTTCGACGCAATCCCGGAGCGCGTGCTCAACCTCGCCGAGTTCCACGCGGTTGCCACGGATCTTGACCTGGTTATCATTTCTCCCGATAAACTTGAGGTTTCCATCGGCTAGGTATTGTACAAGATCACCCGTCTTATAGAGGCGTCCGCTACGTCCTTTGCTGCCAGATGCGCCTTTTATCAGCCACGCAGGGTCCTTGATAAACGCGGCAGCATTCTTTTTCGCGTCACCAAGATAGCCACGGCCGATGAGGGGTCCTTCGAGGAGCAGCTCGCCAATAGAGCCAGGTGGGAGGAGAACATTGTGATTGTTGGGGTCCACGATCCATGTTACCATTCCCGCGCCCTTGCCGATGCTGCAAGCTTCCTCGGGGGTCGAGGGACTGGTTCGTAGGGTGCTTGCTGTGGTGCACTCGGATGGCCCATACGCGTTGACGACTCGCACCTCGTCCCACCAGATGCCGACATCCTTTGGATGCAGAGCCTCGCCGATAAAGGCTATGGTCTGGAGAGTAGGCGTCTTCTGCGGGGATAATTGCCGAGCTACAGTCGGTGTTAGGTAAATAAAGTCGGCTTTGTACGATGTTATGCTCTCTGCTAATTTATCTTGCCGTTCGTAGTCGCTGGGGACACACAAGCATCCTCCGAGCGTTAGGGCAGAAAACGCGTTGAATATTGATATATCAAAGCTGTACGAGGAGAAGTCGTATATTCTCGACTGGTCCGTCAGGCCCAACCGCTCTGCCTGGTAATAGAGGGCTGTGGCGTGATTTTGATGGGTAATGGCTGCGCCTTTGGGCGTCCCGGTGCTACCCGAGGTGTAGACGACGTACATGACGGATGATGGGCTGGGAGGGTGTGACTGTGTACAAGGCCGAGGCTCAACCTCTGAGAAGAAGCCGGAGCTGATGGCAACTACCTCGGACGCCATTCTTGAGCTCATTTCATACGTCGAGACGGATGACACCATGATTTTTGCCCGAATTTGGTCGACAATAATCTGAAGACGCTGCTCGGGCAGGGCTGGGTCTAGTAAGACAAAACCAGCACCGGCCTTCAGCACGGCAACCATGGCAACGACTGTATACATTGATTTCTCAAAGCATAATGGCACTAGATCATCGGGGCCAACGCCCAAATCCATGAGCCGTCCGGCCAGGGCCCCGGACAGGCGGTCCAGCTCACCGTAGGTCAAGACACCGTCCCAGGCGTGTACGGCGAGCTTGTTGGGATGAGCTCGTGATCGTTGCTCGAATATATGGTGAGGGCAACGTTCAACTGCTTCCGGGACCGTCGCATTCCATTTCCAAATTTCTTCTTCATCATGCTTGCCGGCCATGTGGATGTCTTGAACCCTCATCTTGGGGCCTCCACGGCAGAGCTCCGTCATGACAAGCTCGAACCGTTCAAGCAATCTCTCCACCGTCTTGTGGTCCATGACGCGCGAGTCGAACCTTGCCAATGCGGAGAATTGGTCCTCTTCCGGTCGAATCTCCAGTACGAGAGCATATCTCTGGTCGTCCAGGCGCTCGCCGTTGCTCTCGTGTGAATGAACCGCCAGCAGCGACTGGAACTGGCAGGCCTGCTGAGCACCGGGGCACGTCTGCATGATGCTTGATAGCCCCGTCTGCTCAAACGGAGTCATGTCCTGTTCCTGCTGCTGTATCATGCCCAAATAAGCTGCGATCGTGAGGTCCATGGCCGTCTCGACACGCACAGGCACTATCGTCATGTTTGAGTCCCGAGTGGTTCCAAAGACGACGGCGCCGAAGACGACGTCATCCGAATTCGTGATGCGTGCAACAACCAGGGCCCATGCCGCGCGAGCAACATTGGACATGGACGTGGCTGCGCCGTTTTGCTGAAGCTTCGCAAACCGATGCTCTACCAGTTCATCGGGCAAACATTGCTCAACTGTCTCCGGGATCGCTGGGAATGTCGCGCATTTGCAGTCGGCAAGAGCATTTTGCCAGTAGTCTGCCTCTCTGCGCTGGTGGCCCTGTGCAGGCATATGCTTGCCGGGCAAGATTCTAGAAGGCATTTTCGAATAAAGGTATAGTTGATTCTAACAAAAGGTTTCAACGAATTCCAGAGCCAAGTTTCTAAGTCTCAGCTACATATGTATGGTAATATCTCTTCCGGGTTTCCGCTCAGGGGGAGTGGTGGCACCTGACGGCCATATACATAAGAGACACTCGGATGATCATGGTACTACAAGGCCGACGGAGGAGATTAGGTCAATACAATCAAGGATGCAAGCCAAGTTGTTCCGCAGCGCCTATGCTATGGGCCATGGATGGATAGAATGGGCCGACCAAATGTAACGCGTGTAAGAACGGGTACGGACTTCGCGAAATGGGGCAAGTATTTGCCCCATGCGACACGTTCTTCAGCCATGTGTGCCCATTGCCCACGTCAACTTGAAGCCATTTGCATTATCGGGGATCGGAGGATGGGTGGTTCATCCGGTTTTTGGTCCATTTTTGCATCGCGCCTAGCATGTATTTCATTTTGTATCAAATCAATCAAATAATCAAAGTCATACTACGTGATTAAAATAAAAAAACATAAACACTAGTCACTTGTAATAACCGTCAAAAACTTACACCTCGAGAAAAAAGGCTGGAACTGTCTTGCCAAGGCTTACCCCCTCCTCCATCCTTCAACTTCTCCCCATATAGTCGGTACACGGATGGGAGAACGCTATTCAACGTGCAATTCTCACACCAGGGGTGTAGGAATACACGCATGGACTGCGACGCCTGGTATTGCGTGACCTTTTAGGAGATACCATGCGCAAGGCGTAGTAACTCCAGGGATATATAGGGAACCTTAAATGAAATTCGCCATCCATACCAAAATTAGTCTCTAGACATCGGAAAAGAAATTCCGGAAGACATGGAAGACAATGATCAAAGATTGTAAATGGCAGTTCTTCATTCAGAGACTGATTAGCTACAGGCTTGATATTTAAGTACCAAGTTTCGATTAGCCACCATGAATGAACGAGCCATGGATTCTTACAACTATGACAAGTAGATGGTCATGGAACCGTAGTTTTAATCTTATGCAAACTATTGAAAGATGCATGTTGAATGTCCTTTCGTTACATCTAAAATCTTCCCCCAGCAACATTTCCTTTTACAAAGTATTGTCTACTTCTATATTGCTCCTGTCCGCGCCATGTCATGCGAGACTTACTATCTGACATTTCGAGATTGTGAAATCGTTGTCCTGTAGCATGTTGCCGATATACTGAGTCGCAGGCACAATGGCAAGACAACGAGGTTAGACTTGGAACTGACGTTCCTTGAACTCAACCACCAGTTTTGGCTTTTCCCATAGTTGGAAGGTGCGCTGCTTGAATCCCCAATCTTCATAACCAGGCTTTAGCTTGAGATCAAAATGCCAAAGCAGTTTTGCAAGGATTAGCCTCATCTCATGATAGGCGAGGTTTCGTCCGATGCAATTTCGAGGGCCGTAGCTGAATGGACGGACAGCGTCAAGTCTATCATCCTTGAAGGGAGATTTTGGATCATTCCGTGTTTCAGCAAGCCAGCGCTCTGGCCGAAAGGCCTTTGCATCAAAAAAGTTTCTCTCAGATCGATAGGTTGCGAGGTGGTGCACGCCAACGATAGTCTAGACCAGCATTAGCAAGACTAGGGTGCTCAACTGAATACGGCCGCGGGCTGGGAAACTGTTGTGCTTTGGATACATGTCAAAAACTTGTACACTTACGTTCTCGGGTATCAACTCTCCTGCAATAAGGGTTGGTCGGCCAGGAAGCGTTCGGCGGATAAGGGACGTGGGCACAGGGGGATACATGCGCAAGGTCTCCTCAATGCATGCCAACATGAAGGGCAGTTCCGCTGTTGCCTTGAAAGTGATTTCATCATCTGACTTGAAGGCTTCGCGTACTTCCTTGGCGCAGCGAGCCATGGCATCGGGATTGCTGCACAGAAAAAAGGTGATGCCCGTAAGAGCCGTCGAGGTGGTTTCCGAACCCGCACTGATGACAATGTCCGAGTTTGAGGCCAATTCGTGGTCCGTTACTCCTTGATCCTCGCCACGATTCCGTAGCATAAATGTCATGAAATCATGGCGTGGATGAGTGTCTCTATTGGCAATGCGCTTCATTGTCAACTCATAGGAACGTTTCTGGTGGTCACTCAGCGAGCGCTGCTGTTCCGGCGAAAGAAGCCACCAGACTAGCAGCCAAGAAATGTAAGGGAAAACCAGTAGAGGAACCAGAACCTTCATGCTGCTCATGCTTTTAAGCCAGAGATGTTGCTTTCCAGTTGCCAGCGAGTTGAAGGATTCGCCGTAGCAAAGGTCGCCGAATATGTCAAAGGTCGTCATGGTGTACCACTGGGATACATTGACGTATGGATCCGACGACTTTGCAAACTTGTGGAGATGCTCGATGAGCATGTCAACGTATCCCTTGATGAGCGCTTCTTCGTGAGTAATTGCTTCTGGCGTTAAAGCTGGCGTCATTGCCTTGCGAAACCGATGATGATCCCGAGAGTGCGCAGTGATGATGTTGGGTCGCTCCTCCATACCACTTCCTTTGTAGATGTGCTTCGGAAGCTCCGCGTGGCCCGTACCATAGATGTCTCGCCAGGCCGACATTTCTGTGAAGCTGAGGGTGTCGGGACCGACACGGATAATGTGCCCAAGTTTCTGGTGCAATTTTACGATTTGGTGATCTTGTTGCCCGCGAATGTGAGAGATGCTCTTCATCCAGGGCGCTGCAATCCATGTCACGGGACCTGGGAAGCGGCGTAAGGGATGAAGGAATACATTGTAGAAGGCAGTATATAGTATTGTCGCGACTTTGAGGCCTAGCAGGACTATTACGGACGCAAGGATGGCCTGCCACGGCGTGAGAGAGATATCTTCATGGTAACCGAGAGATTTGCCAGGTATGCGGAGCATATTCAGGAGAGGTAGGAAAGGACCAGATGGCAAGCTCGTTGCTGTATATGTGATGCCAGAGACACGCCGAACGGGTTTGACAGCTCACAGAGACTGAATTATTCGTACATGTAAGCCAGTTTAAAAGTGTCTGTGATAGGGTGTAATGGACGACTGACGAAGAACGAAGCAAAGACGTTTGTCGAAATATTGGGAGAATGAAGGCGAGTTCCCCATGGCGACGACTGGCAATGCACTGACCTATTTCTTTAAGACAATTGGCCATGGTGTTGCATCGCTGACGCATCAAGCGGCAGGAATGCGCATAAATCAAGACGTCTGTGCTAAACGGCACTTTGGTCAAGCTAGTCGGACATTCCATCATAACCTACCGTGCCGAGACAAGGACTAGACTTGGTACCCAATCCCCGCTGAAGCAAAAGGCCTTGTTTTCACAGTGTGAATCTTTCCATCCCCCTCCCGAGCCGTGCCGGCATCTATATACAGCCGTGTGTGTGCAACTCACGGCAACCGTCGTGACATGTCACGACACCCACCACAAATCAACGACGGTTGAAGCGCAACACCACCGGCAGTAGGTGCGCCACATCGTGTCAATCTGCGGCACGGTTTAGCCCGGCAATATATAATACGTGGCTCTACCTTGACCCTTTCACTCAACCCTGCCAAGATGGCGCGCGGGGGCCGGAGCGGACATGAGAGTCGCCAAGAAGGTAGTTTTCATCCGATGAATCCACATGTCGAGTTGAGTTCAAAGCATCAATGGGATGTGTTGCCGGGTTCATTGCGTAGCGCCTTCACTGTGGATATCTACGATTCAGGAGAGACATGAACCGTGTTGATGGCCAAGCTACCAGACCAGACTCTACAGTACATGTACCAGACGGCATTTGGCAGATGAAAATCAGCCAAACTAATCCGTTAACGGAAAGAGACCAACCGGCGTGCATTACCCCGCTGGGCGTGGGGGGCTCAAGGGTACATGTACATGTACATGTCTGGTCAATAGATTTGTTACTCCATGCAGCAACCCACCAACCCTGCAGTCCAGTGAATGATGTTGATTACCAACAAGCTTGACCTAGTTATAATTAGACGTTGGTAACATAGAGAGGGCAGAATACTGCATAGCCCATCACACTGAGCTTACACTTGTCCTTGCTGAACTCGAGGGGTAAACATTCTCATCCTCACCCCCTCCTGGCCATGTCCGTCACCTGAGATATGTACACCTTATTCAAAGTACCATACTCGCGCTTCATCGTAAATGTAGTTCGGGAATTCCAGCCCTTTAACCTGACCCACTGGGAATCATTTGTTCCGTTCAGACAATTCTCATGTCCACGCGTCGTTTCGGTTCACTCTGGATCTGAAGGAAATGTCTCCAATTAGGTAGCAAATAACCCTGGCCGTTGAGTTCCGGCAAGCTGTAATTTCATCAAGTACGTCATGTAATAATGGGACAAAGAGCACATCATCCCACTTTCCTCGCCATGTTCTGTGCTGGCATCGGCGTAAGCGTATACAGATCCGAGGTATACCTGTCGGTTTCAAACAGCCAACTCCCAGTCAATCAGATGTACTTAGCTCATCCAGCTCCAATCCATCCGAGTTCGAATCGTCTATATCTCCATACAACTGTGAGGCGGTACTAGCTGGGTTGTAAGCTGGTTGATGACGCACTCTATGCTGCAGTTCTGGTAACCATGGCCAAAGTATCTCTTGAAAAACTGCTTCGAATTCCCCCATCTCTAACACAATCTATATCACAAACCAAGGTGGACTATCTGAACCTTGGTCATTCGGGCTTGAGAGTGTCGCGGCCCATACTTGGTGGGCTTCACCTTGGGAGTCGCAAGTGGTTACCCTGGGTTCTTGACGAGGAAAAGGTCCGCATCTCTTTCTAATAGCCTCTCAACTCAACTCAACTAACCTACATATTGATAGGCTTTACCTATCCTTAAAGCAGCATATGACTTGGGGGTCAATACTGTACGTGTCCTCCTCTTCCCTTAGCAGAGGGGACTCGATAGCCATTCAGGCAACTACCACTAACAACGTCAAGTGGGATACTGCAAATGTATATTCCAATGGAGAGTCCGAGAGAATCATCGCCAAGGCGCTCTCCAAATATAAAATCCCTCGGAACAAGGTGGTCTTGATGACCAAGTGCTACCGGGTCATGTCTGATCCTGAAAGGTTTGATCCAGGCTCAGGAGTAACAATGCACCACGAGTTGGCAGATTATAGCAAGGACTATGTAAATCAATGGGGTAACTTTCAATACTACATACTCCAAAACAAGGTGAATAGAAGCTAAATCAAATATTCCTAGGTCTATCGAGGCGAGCCCTCTTCAGCGCCGTCGAGGCTTCACTCGATCGCCTCAACACCAGCTACATTGATGTCCTCCAGATCCATCGGTTCGATCATACAGTACCCCCAGAAGAAACAATGTCTGCACTAAACGACTTGATAAGAGCGGGCATGGTCCGCTATATTGGCGCGAGCTCCATGTGGACGTTCCAGTTCGCCACCTTGCAGCACATAGCCGAGACAAAGGGTCTAACTAAATTCATCTCGATGCAGAATCACTACAACCTCATCTATCGTGAAGAGGAAAGAGAGATGAACCAGTATTGCAAGATGACAGGTGTTGGCCTCATTCCGGTTTGTCCTTGGCACCCTACAACACAGGCTGAACATGTGCAATGCTGACTCTTATATCGCCTCGTAGTGGGGGCCGTTGGCATCTGGTAGACTAGCACGAAGGCCAAAACAAGAGGAAGGGTCTTTGCGAGCGAGTTGCAGTGCTCATGGCTCATTATACGAGAGCGACGACTACAACGTGGACAGGATCATACAGCGAGTAGCGGAGATTGCTGAGAAACGAGGCTGGCCGATGAGTCATGTCAGCCTGGCTTGGTTAAATCGACGGGTAACAGCCCCCATCATAGGCTTCGGTTCAGTTGGACGAATTGAAGAAGCGCTGGCAGCAAGGGGTAAGGAACTGTCGAGAGATGAGGAGCAGTATCTAGAAGAATTGTACGTCCCTCAAAGAATACAGGGACACTCGTGATAGTTTAGATGATACTTTGAAGAAAGTAGAGTTAATTACACTACACTACTTGACACTACACGCAAGAATTCAACTACTCTATATCGGGGACAACAGTCTTTGTAATTTGTATTGCTTGCCTAAAAAGCACGGCCCTTGATAATGTAATCGGAAAATGGTGACCACTTGAAGAACGGGAGGGGGTAGGGAGATGACAAACTCCGCTATAACCTCATGATTGGAAAATGGAATAAAACGGACTTGGCCGTTGCTTTCGAACGAGCCATTAAACCTCGAAGGATTCGCATGTGCTGTTGTGGGGATATTCTGTGTTGACATGGGCAGTGCAAGGGGGTGTAAGTGCAGTTACCGGGAAAACCAGTACAAGGCGAGAGAAGCGTTACTTCACGGGTTGTACTAATGTTGCGGCATTTTTCTTTGCAATAATGAGTCTCACATTTGCCTTGAAGAAATTCCCGTAAAGCCTACTCTCCACGTTGAGACCAGAGTTTGTCAGTATAAATAACCCTCTGGGAAAACCTAATCAGCAGCGATGCATCGTCCCAACTCCAGAGCATCCATGAGAATTATGCCTTCGACCGTTCCATGAGGGACACCAAGACAATGTTGAACCGAGCAGATGAACTTGACGATCTCTATGAGGCGGTCAGAGCACTCATCATTCCGCATGTTCGTGCAGCCGACGAAGCTTGCTCTTTAAAGAATGCTGGCCAGCTTCACACCGACGACACTCAACGCCTACAGAACGTTCTGGTTGAGCCATATCCGCCCAAAGCCCTGCAAGAACGCTTTCAATTCGCTCTACCCGATCATGAGGGAAACGGCAAAGATGGTCTCATGCGCCTTATTCGGGACGTTTTACGCTACAGCGTAAATACCTGGGACCAAGGTTTCATGGACAAGCTCACCTCGAGCACGAATCCCGTGGGCGTCATCTCTGAGATTGTCCTTGGGATTCTCAACACCAATGTTCACGTCTATCACGTGGCACCAGCCCTGTCCGTGATTGAGAAAGTCACGGGGCGTACGCTCGCGGCCTACTTTGGATTCAACAGTCCATCTGCCGGGGGCATTTCTTGCCAAGGAGGCAGTGCGTCAAACTTGACATCCCTCGTTGTCGCTCGCAACTCATTATATCCTGATTGCAAACTCAACGGCGGAAGCTCGTACCAATTTGCCATCTTTACCAGCTGCCATGGACATTTCTCCATGGAGAAGGCGGCTATTACATGCGGCATGGGTTTATCAAGCGTCGTTCATGTGCCTGCCAATGACGACGGGCGAATGAATGCAAATGCCCTGCGTGAGCTAGTTATTCAAGCCAAAGCGCAGGGCAAAACACCACTTTATGTTAATGCGACCGCTGGAACCACCGTACTCGGTGTCTTTGATCCCCTTCACGAAATCAAGACGATATGTGAAGAGTTTGGAATGTGGTTTCATGTCGATGCCTCCTGGGGGGGCTCGATTATCTTTTCAGCCCAACACAGACATAAGCTTACAGGCTGTGAGCTTGCCGACTCACTCACTATTAGTCCCCATAAGATGCTTAATGTCCCAATGACATGCTCTTTCTTACTTACTAATAACTTGAGTTCCTTTTATACTGCCAATTCACTCGACGCCGGATATTTATTCCACGATACAGAGGACGACGAAGTGTGGGATCTGGCAAACTTGACACTACAATGTGGCCGTAGGGCAGACAGCCTAAAAATGGCGTTGGCCTGGACATACTACGGTGCGGCCGGCTTTGAAAGACGTATTAACCATGCGTTTAAAATAGCTGCTCATCTCAGTAGCATTATCCAAAAATCACCGGATTTTGAGCTTGTATCGCCCAATCCCCCGCCTTGCCTGCAGGTCTGCTTCTACTACACACCAGGAGGGAAAATGGCGAAGAGCGAAATGGAAACGTCTAGAAGAACGAGAGCCATGGTGGAGAAAATGGTTGATCGAGGGTTCATGTTTGATTTTGCTCCTGGACCGAAAGGTGACTTTTTTAGAGTTGTTGTGAATTGCGATACGTTACTCGGAACGGTTGAGGGACTTTTCAAGGGATTGGAGGCGGTGGGCAAGCAGGTGGTGGGATAATACAATATGTTGCCGCCTGCAGAACCTCGCAAGCTTTGCACGTCTTTCTGCGAAATGGCTAATTATGGATCAAGGGATCGGTGTGCAAGTTCTAGATTGAAGCTACCACGAGAGCGCAATTGCTACATATGTACTTATAGACTATACTGATGCTGGTTGGCTATTCTATTGAAGTGAATGTCAAGTATCACCCGGTCGTATCTATTGATGACTTGTAGTTTTTCACAAATGACTAAATATCTATCGCCCTAGGCAACAAAATCCCCAGGTTTCTCGCTCTCCGATGGTTTCGCCGTGAACTAACACTGGAGAAACGTCGACAGACGCACACATCTGCGCATCTGACACAAATATAAATATGTAAGAAAGACGGCATATTGAGAGTCGCAACTTCAACAAATACCCACATCAAATGAAATCACCTCACCGGTTCGTAGATCTGGTGCATCTCGTGCGCCGATCGAATTCTCAAGTTCTATTCATGGTTTTGGGCTATGTCCTTTTGCAACTTCGCCTCTGCACCCACATCCTTTCTTGCCCTTTGATAAAATTTATCAAGAATGGCAGCAGGTACTCTATTGAGCTGCTCTTTTGGGAAAATGCGTAGCAAAGTCCACGCGAGATCTAGTGACTCAAAAATTGTGCGCGACTCAAATGGCCCTTGACTAAGGAATTGCCTCTCGAATTTATCAAGAAACTCAAGCGCTAGTTTATCTTCTGCAGAGAGAGCCTCTTCCCCAACTACAGCTCTCATTCCGGCCACATCTTTACCTGTAGCGTACTTGGCGTATAATTGGTTTGAGACATCAGCGTGATCCTTTCTTGTCATGCCGTCTCCAATAGCAGACTTCATTAAACGAGAGAGAGATGGCAAAACATTGATTGGCGGATAAATGCCTCGATTGTGAAGGGATTGGTCAATAAATATCTGGCCTTCTGTGATGTAACCAGTTAAATCGGGGATGGGGTGAGTGATGTCGTTATTGGGCATGGTAAGAATTGGCAATTGCGTGATGGAGCCTTTTCGCCCAGTAACACGACCAGCGCGCTCATAGAGGCTTGCCAAATCAGTATACATGGACCCGGGGAACCCACGGCGACCGGGTACTTCCTCTCTTGCCGCTGAGATCTCGCGGAGGGCCTCGCAGTAGGCAGTCATGTCGGTAAGAATGACGAGAACATGCTTTTCAAGCTGGTAAGCAAAGAACTCGGCGGTTGTAAGAGCCAGCCGGGGGGTGATGATGCGCTCGATTCTAATATGCCCTATTAGTGCCCAGTTTTGCAAGCGTCGGAACGAGAATTTACGTGGGATCATTTGCTAGGTTCAGAAAGAGGGTGACACGCTCCATGCTTCCATTTTCCTCAAAATCCCTAGTAAAGAACCTAGCTGTTTCTCGGTTTACCCCCATGGCACCGAACACAATCGAGAAGTTGTCTTCATGGCCATCGTGGACGCCTTTATTAGTGACGCCATGATGTTTAACTAAACTCGCTTGTCGGCATATCTGGGCAGCAATCTCATTATGCGGTAGCCCAGAGGCCGAGAAAATGGGAATTTTTTGACCACGGGCAATCGAGTTCATGGTATCAATCGCGGAAATACCAGTTGATATCATTTCTTCGGGATATTCCTAATGGCCTGTCAGAAAGATGCGTTTCAACTTGGCATCCGCAACCACATACTCGAGAATAGGGATTGATAGCACTGCCGTTAATATCGATATAATCTTCGGGGAGCACCTTTGGCCCTTTGTCGATTACTTTGCCAGACCCATCGAATACACGTCCCAGCATGTCCTCTGCTACACCAAGTTTCATGCTTTGACCCGAGAATCTAACCTTGGTCTGCATTGGTACAAAATTAGCATGGCGCAGACCTGGCGCGAAGCATTTTTTGGTACCTTGCTGACGTCTATTCCAGACGTGCCCTCGAAAACCTATCGTGTTTTGTGAATTGAGTGTTGCGAATCAACCAACGTTGGTAGAGTGGGTAGATTTACTTGAACGACGGCCCGGTCGCCTGATAATTGCTGTCACATACTTGCTCCAGACGTCAAACCTGGATGGGCCGTGGACTAACCTCGTCCTTCCAACACCTTGCCCGACCTCTCAGATCCATCTCCAAGGGTCAAGGTGACGATTTCATCATATCTTGGAAACTTGACCTGGACGAGTTTAACGAAGGCGTCGAAAGAGGCCCGTTATACTTACATTTTCTACTATGACGAGGGGACCACTAACGCCATTGACGGTATTATACTGCACCCTCGGTCGCACCGAATAGGAGGGCTCTCGCGCATCTGCCATGGAAAGTTCTGGATGGAATCAAGGGGTTGGAACAGATGTCCAATGTGTATGGACGGACGTGGTGCAATAAATGGCGAAGTAGTGATCCAAGCATAGCTGATACGGTGCAACCGAGTCATATGAGATGATGGCTGGCATTCTGGGATGGCGAGCAGTATAACGCCCGCAGTCCTTCGCGCAGAGGGGGGGAATATCTGTGCGATGTTAAGAGAGGCAACCTTTTGCCGACTCAATTTCACCGCTGCCAAGCAAGTGCCGATGTGTAGTCCTGGGTTTCCGACACTTGGGTACCGATGTATTATGCTGCCATCAATCAAGGGACAATGTGCTTGTCGCTAGCAGATGGCAGCCTGTGCATATACTGCCGATGTATGTATGGTGCGACTTGACGCCATGTACATATTGATCAATTGCATGAGCCAAGTCTCAATGACGGCCGGAACGTGGCCAGGACGAAGCTGCTTAGCGGCATTGATTCGGGTGGATTGACCGTTGACGGCATGGCACCAGAGCGGATGGCGATTGGCGCGGCTGGGAGACTTTCAAAGTTGATGTCGTCAACCAGAGCCGTTGTGTTGCCTGCTCAATACTACCTTGGCGGGGAGCCCAGGCAGGGATTTTGGCTGATGGAAATCAGCCAAACAGGAACATTGAATGGAAATCCTCGCCGCTGTCCCCGGGCCTAGTTTAGCAATGCGACATACCAATAGAGCTTCATGGGCCCCAGCCCGCAAAATAATAACCTCGAGCCGTTACACAACTATTTGCATAATGAACGTGCACCAGTTGACGTCAATTGTGACCAATGGGTACTCGGTAAAGCCGCACAAACACTGTCTGGTAGCACTTCATAGTACCAACCAAGGGTAATCAGAAGCCGCCCTACCCGGAAGACATGCATGAAGAAGAATACACCTGGTGCAAGCATCGTGAACCAAGTGACGGATTGCGCATCTCATAAACTCCAGAGGCGTGTCGCTTGAGACTACCCAATGCATGTACACACCCATCAATTTTACACCGACGCCTTCGTGACATGCACACCCATGGCCCTAATCTCGCAGTATTAAAATCCCGGACAGTGTCTGGTAGAATTGGCTGCAATCGCACTGTAAATGGCTGTACAAGAAGACGCCATTTACAATTTAGGCCTTGGCTGTGTCGGGTAGCCAGGAGTAATATAACAAGAAGGGGTGAAACTAATTAGAGAATTAGAGATGGCTATTATAAAAAGCGTGTAAAGACTAAAAGGTACTTGATAACGTGATAAAATTTCGTATTAATTTATGTTATAGTTATAAAATTATTACTCTTTTATTTACTTTACTTGAAATGTAATTTGTAATTATTACTATAAAAATCTCGTATCCGTATTAAAGACCTTATAAACACCCCCCTTGAATTATCTTGTTAGGTTACCTTTAGCTAAACTCATAAAAGGCGGATTGTACAAGTTATACACACACGCATCTAAATTCCGATGTAAGTAGATACGTACCTAGGTAGACAGTGTGAAGAAGGCGTTGTCTTATCCCTGATCGCCATGGTAGGGTAGCACTGCTAGCACGTATTTGTCTTTTGCCACGTCAATTGAAACCATCCCACGGCAATTTTGAGAGTAGCAAACTCGCGGCAAAGCCTTCAATAGCCGACATGCTGGGGCTCGGCCGCTCGGATAACCATCAATATTTCCACCCCCTCCTTTACTGTACTGGTCTAGGGCTATTAGAAGACCAGGGGCAAGTACCGTTGACAGTATACAGCCCAGATTGTTATAGCCTCAGGGTACGTTTCCACCGAACTCATCATGATAACATGTCTGGTCTATTTTAGACATCCATATTGGTGATGGACAACCAAGGCCACAATTGACCCACCAATCGTCAATGTTGCGGCCAATGACCTTGTGCACGGCAACTTCACCTACCTACTCGTGATCCCATAGAGGTGCCGGGCATTCATCCTCCTGGAGAAAGGAGAGAAGAAAGAAGCTGCCACTCATTATATCTTTGCTGCTACTGCATTTCAGTCCCAAGATGAGGGCTATACATAAGTTTCTATCCGGGTCGCGTTCAAACAGAAGTTATTCTGGAGGCAGTAACCCATCCCCAAACCAGGCCAATGAAGCAGCACAGCAGCCGTCAACTGTCGAAAATGGCCAGTTTCCTATGGAACAAGACTCGAAAGAGACGAGCAGCAGTTGCAATCCATATGGACATCTCCCACCACATCATGCCGAAATGCTCGAGCGACAAGTACAAGTGCCAACTTATCGAGGGAGCATTTTCCAGTTATATCGCTATGCCTCTCACCATGACATTCTCATCATGATTGTTGCAGCCGTCTGTGCCATGGCGTCTGGGGCCGCCTTGCCAATCATGACAATTATTTTTGGCGGTTTGCAAGGCACTTTCCAAGACTTCTTTAACAATACCGTTCAGCCTAGTCAGTTTCGAGACGAGATGACAACCTATGTCCTGTATTTTGTGTATCTAGGCATTGGGCAATTTTCCGTCACTTTTCTGTCCACTGTTGGTTTCACCTACGTCGGAGAGCATCTGACGGGAAAATTCAGGGAGCGCTACTTGCAAAGTTGTATACGCCAAAACATTGCCTTTTTCGATAATACGGGTGCTGGTGAAATCACAACACACATTACCGCCGATATGAATCTAATTCAGGATGGTATATCCCAGAAAGTAGGGCTAACTTTGGCTGCCATTGCCACGCTTGTTTCTGCGTTTGTGATTGGGTTTGCCAATAGCTGGAAGCTCACTCTTATGTTGTGTTGTACCGTTGTTGCTTGGATCATTACCACTACCCTAACCACGAGGTTGATGGTCAAGAATACCATCAAGTCTCTTGCTGCGTATTCTGAAGGGGGTAACCTCGTGGAAGAGGTTTTGACCTTTATACACAGCACCACTGCCTTTGGAAACCAGGACCACTTGGCCAAGAAGTATGATGCACACCTCGCAAAGGCAGAGCATTACGGCTTTCGTGCTAGGACAGCCACCGGACTAATGATTGCAGGGCTGCAAATCGTCATGATCCTTGGGTATGCCCTCGCCTTTTGGCAGGGTAGCAAACAGCTTATCCAAGGAGAGCTGCCAGTGTCAAAACTTCTGACCGTCCTCTTGTCCGTCCTAATCGGGGCGTTTGCCTTGGGCAATGCTGCCCCAAACGTACAAGCATTTACTACTGCAGCGGCTGCTTCGAGAAAAGTCCTTGCCACCACAGATCGTGTCTCCCCCATTGATCCTATGGCAAGCTCCGGGATTATTTTGGATCAGGTTTCTGGCCACGTAAGCTTCCAACATGTCCATCACATTTATCCCTCAAGACCAGGTGCACCCGTCATCGCCGACCTGAGTTTGGATATTCCAGCCAAGAAGACCACTGCCATAGTTGGAGCTTCAGGATCCGGAAAAAGCACAATTATAGGCCTGCTTGAACGGTTCTACGACCCCGTCGAAGGAACAATACGTCTGGACGGTCATGATATACAGAGTCTAAACTTGAAATGGCTCCGAGCACAGATGGCCCTGGTCAACCAACAGCCCGGACTCTTTGGGACCACCATCTTTCAAAATATTCGACATGGTTTAATTGGCACAGCATTCGAACATGAAAGTCAGGATTGTCAGAGACAGCGCGTTATTCGTGCAGCAAAGGCGGCTTTTGCACATGATTTTATTATCGCTCTTGACAAGGGTTATGATACGCATATCGGCCAGCGTGGTTCGATTCTCTCTGGAGGCCAGAAACAACGAATTGCGATTGCACGAGCGATAATATCGGACCCCAAAAGTAAGTTGAATGGAAATATACCCCAAAAAAAACGTGGACTAACTCGACCGCAGTTCTACTGCTTGATGAGGCTACTTCTGCTCTGGATAGTGTGTCTGAGCAAGCCGTCAAGGCTGCTTTGGAAGTTGCCGCAACAGGACGTACTACTATTATTATAGCCCATCGCTTGTCGACCATAAAACACGCGGATAATATTGTGGTCATGGCTGAAGGTCGCATTGTGGAGCAGGGGACTCATGAGGAACTTCTGAATAAGAATGCGGCCTATTTGGAGCTAGTTCAAGCTCAAAACGTTGGATCAAGTGTTGACGAAACACAAGATTCCAGCGTATCCTCGCCAGGATTTGAAAAACAGACTTCGTATAAGCAGGAAACTACTGCAGGATCTCATGACGAGATCAAATCCTCCAGGTTGAGCAGAGATGACCTCGGCGGACCGACAAATCGCGACAGTTTATATGCGCTAATATCTTTTATTCTGTCTATAAACAAATCGCAATGGAGTTTAATGGTAATCGGGTGCATGCTCTCTGTTATTTGTGGGCTTGGAAACCCTTCCTCAGCCGTCTTCTTCTCAAAGCAGATATCAACCCTATCCCAACCTATTCCACCAAATGAGCCTGGCAAGATAGAAAAAGATTCTGATTTCTGGAGCACCATGTACGTCATGCTAGCTTTTGTTCTTGGCATCTCGTTTGCGGCCCAAAACTTGGCATTTGCAAAGAGCTCTGAGCGGCTCGTACGTCGCATTCGACATGCTGCCTTTCGAGCCATGTTGAGGCAAGACATGTCCTTCTTTGACAACAAGCAGAACACAACCGGCTACTTGACTTCCTTCCTGGCAACAGAAGCAGCCCATATTGCCGGATTAAGCGGCACCACTCTGGGAACTTTGATTGTTTCCGTCACAACACTCATCGCAGCCTGCTCGCTATCCATCGCCGTTGGATGGAAACTCTCCCTGGTTTGCATCGCGACTCTCCCGATTCTCGTGGGCTGCGGCTTTCTGCACGTGTGGCTGGTAGCTAAATTTCAGCGGCGTGCTAGAGCTTCATATGATGAATCTGCCAGCTATGCCGCTGAGGCTGTCTCGGACATGCGCACTATTGCTTCGCTGGGACGAGAAATGGATGTGCTCGAGGAGTATCGCACGCTGGTGCGGACGCAGCTTCGCCAGAATATCCTCTTTATTCTCAAGCCTTCTGCGCTTTATGCTGCTTCCCAGTCTTTTCTCTTTTTTTGCTATGCCCTTTGCTTTTGGTGGGGAGGCACTCTGATATCCCGTCGTGAATATGACATGTTTCAGTTTTTTTTATGCTTTATGGCTGTCCTTTTTGGCGCTCAGAATATTGGGTTAATTTTTGCTCATGCTCCAGAGATGGGTAAGGCGTATACTTCTACGCAGAAGCTGAAGCAGTTACTTGATCAGACGCCCACGATTGACCCTTGGTCGGACGCCGGTGACTCTGTGAAGGACGTTGCAGGCTCTTTGGAGTTTCAAGACGTACACTTTACGTATCCTGGGCAACAAGACCAGAGACTTGTATTAAAAGGTCTCAACATCAAAATACATCCCGGTCAGTATGCCGCTTTCGTTGGAACGTCTGGATGTGGCAAGAGTACTGCGTTCAAGATGATTTCTCGCTTCTATGATCCTCAGTCCGGAGCTGTCTTATTCGACGGAAGGGATATCCGCAAACTCAACATTCGACAATATCGAAACCAATTCGGCCTCGTAAGTCAAGAGCCAGCGCTCTATCAAGGTACCATCAAGGACAATATTTTGCTTGGATGTCCGGATGGCCAGGTTACCGACAAGGCTATTGAATCGGCCTGTCGCGAGGCAAACATCTATGACTTTATTGTGTCCCTCCCTGATGGTTTCAATACTCTTGTGGGTGTCAGAGGAGGGCTGCTGTCTGGTGGCCAGAAGCAGCGAGTCGCAATCGCTCGTGCCATTCTCCGAAACCCACGGGTGTTGCTTCTCGATGAAGCAACTTCAGCTCTTGATTCGGAATCGGAGACGGTTGTTCAAGCGGCACTTGATAAGGCTTCAAGAGGGAGAACTACTATTGTTATCGCACATCGCCTTAGCACTATTCGGAAGGCTGATGTTATCTTTGTCTTTGATGACGGCAAGGTCGTGGAGATCGGGACACATTCTCAGTTAATTGAAAAGGCGGGCAAGTATGCGGAGCTCGTGAGTATACAGAGTCTTGCATAGTATCTAGCAAGTTGATGACGTCGTATTTTTATGTACTATAATTGCATACGCAAGGATTTGCCGTAGTGACGAAACTTTTGTCTTATCGGGCTCCTACCCCTGCGATCTGCATGCAATCTACCCGACTTGTTGGTCCAGTTCCTACAGATAATCGAAACGGCTTGTAGAGTGCTATAGATATTCTACATAGGTGGGATTGAACCATCAGACCAGGGACCCTAACTCCATGACAAACCCAGACCGGCGGACCAAGAGCCGTCGAACCTAGACCGACAGAGCGGAGCGCTCTTGTCGCGTTGTGCTGTTGCTATCCTTGCATGTTGACTAAAATATTGACATGAGAAAGTCCCCTCAGGTACTCTTTTATAAGTAGGGAAGCCCCCACCCTAAACATTAAAGGTTATCCAAGTCAACAGCTGTATCCGACGGGTCTAGGTCTGTCGGTTTGTTAGCCACACTGGGGATGAATGGATTGAACACAACACGGTATTCCTACAAATTGGAAGCTGTCTGTCCACGTTATATTGTGATTTTAATAAAGGTCTACACTCCGCCTTCACGTTAAATCATCCTCGCCCCCTACCCAGTCCAGGCGGACGGATCTGAGTGACTTCAACAGTTGGTCAACATCCTGGCTTCCATATTCTTGATTGCGCAATAAGCTGTCTGCGATCGGATTCACCGTCTCCAAAACAGCCATCAAGGCCGTCTTTGAATTTTGAATAGCGCGTATTATGGCTTTAATCATATCTGTGGTGACTGTGGTATTATTGCTGTAGTAGTTTCGTTTAGTATATGCTTCCATTTCAGGGCAGCACTGTGAAAAAAGGGCACAACCATACATGGTTCCTGCAAACCTTGATGAGCATAGGATTAATATGCTGGGCCCCAACACGTCTACCAGCATCCACCATCTTTTCCCGAATCTTTTTTGGTCGTGAAACTTTGCTCGTAGCTCAGCCTTCTGTCGAGAGTTGGCAGTAGTCCATTCGGGATGCGCGTTTTCAAGGATACTATCGATGATGGAACTAATACTTCCCCTCCCAACTCTTGATGTAGGTTTCGGATATCTAGATGCTCGTGCATTCCATTGGCGACATGTTTCTTCATACTTTAAATGGAGGAGAACCAGTGCTACTCGGCTCCGGATCGCATCATCTCTTATCCGCATATCCAGTCGACAGACACGCAAATATAATACTTGTAAGCTGTCATACATATTCATGCCTGCTGTCTGATCCAAGGGCCCTGAGGTTTGCCACAAGCCGCCTTGGGCCCAGCGTCCGAGGTTGATCTCCAGGAACCGGAAGTAGTCGGTTCGAATGCTGGTACGGGCCGCAGAAATCGCCTTGAATGCAGGCGTATCGACCAAGAGACCAGCTGTCTCGGCGACAGGATTTGTTCCGTTGTTGGTGGTGAAGTGGCTAGTGCTACAAAAACTGGTTGCCGACGAAACGACGCGGGACGATGCACTGCTCCTGCGGCGGCGCACCTTGTTGTCTTTTCTAGCTTGCCGCGTATTAAGCCCGCCGTATTGCGCATCAAGAGTAGTAGTCGAAGATCTTGTCAGCTCCATGATCATGAAATCGCCCTCAGGATTGGTAGACTGAAGGGTCTGTATCGTCTCTATCATCTCAGATTGCCGATCCCTTGGATCTTGACTCACATCGCCATCCCTGTTCTCTTCGTAGGGAGCCGTCCCGGTATTTGGTGCTGTGCAATACTTTAGCAAATCCACTCCCGGCGGATACTAAACCAATCTTTATCTTCGTCTAGTTTGGATGTGGAGTGTCAAATAAAGGTACATACTATTATGAGATGACGTGTGGGATACCTCCCTGTAGGTCCTTTTGTCATCAGATCGGTGGTCCCTCGTCGACACTGGAGTACGGATGCATGCCTATAAAGAGGCCATATTGGTCAACTATGTCCATGTAGGCTAGAACTTTGCAGCTAGATGCAAACCTGGTATAAGTTGTTGACAGAAGCAGCAACCCTTTCTTGCCTCATTGGGCGGCTTTGCATTTGACATGCCATGTCCTCAGCATAGTCTGTGCTCTTATTGCTTTGAGGATAAGCGATACCGTTCTCATTTTCATCCACAATACCATTGGCTATGATATCGTTTGGGACAGCAGTACTTGGAACTACCTCATATGGGGCTGAGCTTGTAGTTGGGACTAGGCAGCTGCTATGCTTCGCAGGTGCCGAGCAAGGATTCCAGGACGCCTCTGGGCTCAAATACGACTGTGCGATATGGTCTTGTGTTTCGTTGCTACCCAATATTATGCCGCTTAGTCGAGTCGTTGGAAAGGAGGGGGTTTGTTCTCAAAAGAGGAGCTCACCATGGCCGCTGTTCGCATTCAAGCACCAGTACAGGTTTGACGGACACGGTATTCCCGACAACGACCTGCTCTGGATGGATCCTGAAAGGGCTCAGGCGTTTAGCAAGCATACTAATCGTGGTTATATCACTTTCATCAAGGAGGGATTTTATGGCATCAACGAAGAGACTAATATCATCCAAAATGGATGTAGAGGTTGGCAAAGACGGCTGTTCTGGGTACCACTCCATTATGGCTGACGGGGGTGAGCCTGGTCATGCAGAGTGGTTGCCCCCAGATTAACAATACTTTGTTGATAATATTCGGCTCAGCCACCAGGCTAGGAATGGTCTTGCGAACAGCTGGCTTGGCGTTTAATGGGTTTGTACACGCCAGCTTGGGGCGATTTTAGTACTCTGGTTTCTCTTTTATATATTTTGCACGGCCTCTATTTCAGGGGCCTAGCACAGGAAAACACTTGGTAGAATAGGCAACTGGATTGTACGAGCGTGGCTGTAAACTTGGCGAGAAGAACTTGGCCAGCAGTGCCATGCGATGGCAGTTACTCCCATTGGATAACGGTGATGAGAGCACTAGACCAAATTAGAGCAGGCCACACAGGTGGTAAGCATGGGTCAGAGATTACGGAGTAGTAATATGTCCAAGCATGTATTAGACTGGTAGATCAAAACCGGGTCGCGCCGTCATGTTCGGAAAACAAATCCTCAACGGCTTCGAGGCACGACGCCCTTCCTGCAAGGCACCTGCGGGCAATGTGTGGTGCACTATTTCGTCTCGGCAGTTTTATCTCTCCAAATGAAGGCACGTTGATTAGAGTTGACATGTACAGTCTGGTGCAAATTACATGGTAGATGACGTTACCCAGACAGTCTCATACTATGCGGGGTCAAGTATTCCCGCCGCAGTCATGGCAGGGTACAAAGACTAGGGCAAGTTGTCTAGAGTCAAAGCCTCGAAGCTAAAGCTAATAGGAACGCAGTTAGCCGCGAGCAAGTTTCCAAAGTTTAAGCACCTGTTGGCCAGGGCCAAGTGTATCCTTGTCCATCGGGGATTTTTTTTTGGCCTCATGGCGTGGAAAGTAGGGGAGTAAAATATGCACTATGCACAATGCGGTGCCATAAGTTCCTCATGGAATATTCCATGTGTCGCCGCCCCGGGCCGCGTACAAGGCTAGGGTTTGTTTCAAGTGGGCTGGCAGCCTTATCTGACCACTTAGATGCCTTCCAATACAGGATAGAGTTCGTATTAACATGTCCCGAGGCATATCGGATGGGGTCTGTAGAACGAGGCTGGGGGCCACGTAAGAGTGGGCAATTGCCGACGATACACTTGGGGTAGCAACTCACATGCATAGCCTGCGTGTCTTGGTTGGTTGTTTCCCGTAACATCCGTAATTTGTAATTCATCCCACCCAAAGGGCGTTTATATAACACTGCGCTCGGTGAAAGTAGCCGGGTGGAGTCTGGGTTTAGCGTCCATAAGACAATACTGCAAAAGTTTTCCAAAGTCGAGGCGCAAACCTAGCCAGGCTACTAGGGGTGTGAATAGGGCCGAAGGTGTTGAATTCCCAGCTCTTGACCGAGAAATGGATTATTGTCGTATCCAGGAACCCCCGGCACCCTCGTGTTCCTTGACTGTTTGGCACGCTATTCTCAAAAGTCTTGTATTATGCCTAGGCTGTGCCAAGCCATCGTGCCGTGGGACAATTAACACGGTTGAGCGTCCCGCTGTCAATAAAGAGGTCAACTGGTCTTGTCCGGGGCGATTATTCACAGGGCGGCAATTCTTGTTCGCATGTTGTTCGTTGAATAGCTCTTGGCAAAACATGGACCCGGGCTTGGAGGCATCACGTCTATACCTGCAACCAGACTTTCTATTGTCTTGGCGGTTACTAACCCTCGCTGCAGCTTCTCAACATGGGGGAAAGAGTCGGTCTTGCGGCAGGGAATCTTCTTAATGTTTAGCTTATTAGCCGTGCCCTCTTCCAGCCATGCTCAAGCCTCGTTCTCTCGCGCTTGAGTCTTGTCAGACATGAGTCTATGACGAACCAGACTGTGAGCAGATTGCCAGAGTGCGAAGCGAGCCCGCGGCCAGAGCCTTTGAGTTAGTATAAGCCCTCTTGCATTTCCTTGCCCGTGCGCAACCCGCCCTTGTCGCCAAGCCAACTATTGAACCTCCAGTCCGCAACCAACCATGCTGGGACTAAACGGCATCGCCAGAGATTCACCTGCCCACAAGATGCGATGGTCTCGCTTAGTTCCCGGCGACGGCTCTGCTGCGGTCGACGACTGCGTACGCCGCGTCAAGGCCGGTAGTCTGTGCATGTATTTTCCTCAGGCTCGCTTCGGACAGCCCCTTTGAGCTCTCGGAGTGTCTCGGTACATCAACCTTCAGAGACACTGGACCAGCAGCATCAACTATTGGCTTGACACAATCACAACCCAGACCACCATTATTCACACTACCGCCGTCAACACTCGCAACAGCAGCACTGGGAGCACTACTATGAGCAGCCGTAGCACCACAGAGTCAACTCTGCACCAGCCAGGCATACTCCAGGAGTCCCAATGGACAAATGCGTCGCATGTAGTGTCGCGATAAACAAAGAGCATCCTGTTCTGGATGACGAAGCTGAGGCTGTGAAAGACGTCTTATACAGTCTATTCTCCCTGACTGTCTTCATATATTCTTATAGCTCTTATGTGTATAATCAGCCACACGCTATTCAAACCGAACTGGACCCAATATTAACTGCCGAGGATAGCATGTCAGCACAGCAGCCATTGGCTCATGAAGCCATGCCAGCGGTCCATGACTGTCCGAGTATCCAAGCCGTCATGAGGACGAATCACTCTCTCAGAAGTGTCATTCGCCAATGAAGGAGATCTCACTTCGAACAAGAAGAGTCTGTGCCGCTCACGGGCTTGCCATTATTCGGTGACACAAATGGTAGCAACAGTGGAAACACGGGTAGCAAATGCCTTTACAACGTCCCTACATGCACTCAAGTAACGACAGTGTAATTTCCAAAAACCCAAACGAAATTTTGAAAGACCCAAATACTTGCTGCATGGAGTCCCTAAATAGCTGCCGATTGGCACCAAATCTGGCTATGAACTGCTATCCCGAGGTCCTCAACATTTACACCATGATGTTTAACATGACAGAACTACTATCAGCCACTATTAATCCAGGTTACCAGCCACAAATGTATCGACTCTCGTCTGAGAGGAATCGTAAAGCTTGATCGTTGCTTTTTTTTGCCTTTATCTAGCTCTTTAAATATTATACAGCATTTTCTAAATATGTAATATACATATAGCTACGGCCTTGTAATTGCAACGAGTTTTGGTAGGTATATAGTAAAAGATCGCTATTCAAATGGTTCAAGACTTGGTTTAGCTCCAAGTTTTACTATTTTATAGACTCTTGATATCAGTTTGCTTCACTTTACTAGTGTCTTTATAGCACTCTAAACACTCACACTGAACAGTCACGCATGCGTCAAGTATCTTGTCAATGCAGAGGCCGTGGTCGCCAACGCTCTAAGTTTCCTACTTTCAGGCCCAAGCTTCTGTGAGTTCAGAGAATTACTCTAGTATTTAATACGGCAATAACAACGTGTTATCTACGGCCATAGAAAGATACCGGCGACTATAGCAGGTAGCTTCTTGAATATCTTGGCTCGGAATAGCATCAACAATGCGCTTCCAACTCTTGAGGCTCCGCGATTAGTGGAGCACCTTCATGCTAGGTTTCCTCTATTAAACAGGATACCTGTTGAGTCAAAAAGACAATAATACGTGTAATAGTTTCCCTGAGAGCAATCAATATAGTCAAGATATGAGTACACACTCAAGAGACCACTCTCTACACCAATCTTTTCTGCGAGCTCTGCGCTAAGGCTCGACCACTAAAAGCAGATCATACGCCAGTTTTCACACCAATAAGAGCCAGAGGAGCTGGTGGTGCTAATAATAGCTACAGTTAATATTGATGCAATAACATTAGGTGGCGCTGTATATATACCGAGTAGCCAATCTGGGCCGAGTCTGCCTGGGCTCGGCTAAAGCGATACTGCGCTTACGGCCGCTCTCAACAAAACCACAGCGTGTTCTTTTAATCTTGTGGTACCTTTTAGTTCCTGTAAGATGGATTCAACCTAGTCTTTCAGCGCTTCACATTAGGTTGTATTATCACTTATTTTGAGTCCGAAGTAAACGAGTCTTCTTTGCTTCACGGAGTTCAAGGTACCGGGTAGGTGCCGCGTCGTAGATTCCTTGCTCACCATAATTCTAGGGTTGTGCGAGGTTGTGCCATGCCCCTCAAATAGATTAGCTACTCTAATACAAGCATATACTTTGTCGGCTTCCCGTCTCCATAGTAAAAGAGACATGGAGCATCGGCTGCATGCGTGTCATTACGAATAGTAGGTCATACGTGCCTTGTCGTCACGGGGCGAGGCAAGACATGCCGGCATTAATATCAATATGTTATTCAAAAAAAGCAGAAGTATTACCGCAGCTCAGTCTGTGTTTACTCAGTTCTTATGCTTCGATGTCGTCGGTCAGTTCTAGGGCAACCAAAAAGGTCCCCAAAGTCGTTTCATACCCAGAGTACCGGTACTTTAAAGTGACAGCTTCCAGTCGTACTACACTAAGAGAGCAAACTACTCACATTCTTATAGCTAGGGGCTGATAGTAACTGTGAAATCTGTTGTGCAACTGCCACGCAAGATCTGCCTCGACGAAAGCATGTTTCGCCTTATTTATGGGTAAGATTTGCGGCTTATATTGTGACAGCGCAACGACCAACAAACAATCTGTCGTCGGTCGCGGGACCAAGAAGTATAGCGTCTGCGGTACGATTAATAATTCCAACACTCGAGCTTAAAAGCAAGGCCGGGAACAACCCATATCTCGAGGACTCAGTTTTATATTGCCTTAAGGTTCGTCATGACAAGTCTTCCCTTTAAGCTCCATCTCCATGTTGATTGAATCATCACCTATATCTTGTCTACCCCTTACCTTTCGCCAACTCCATCCCATCTCTCAGCGACAATAGCGTCACCCAATACCACTCCCAGAATCGTCGCTCGCGTTAGCTACTCAGATAAGCACTTCCGTCGCCGAACTGTAAGAGCGCTTGGCAGCCCGGGGAATAGCATCCCTATCCCTTGCCGAAGACAGTCCCGAATACCTTCCTGCTAATGTATCCCATCATCGGGATGCTGTCCTTGACGCAACTGCCGAGCTACACGAGCTGCTCCTGGAGCCTCTGATGGTGCTCTGTAAATTGGGCGCTGTAGGAATTTCTCGGCTTCGGCTGGTCTTTTTCATGCGTTCATCGTCTCAAGATCTCCGACCTGGCAATCATTGACGCAATCTGCCGATTTCATATTGCGGATATAATACCTCCAGGTGGCCAGGTCCCCTTTGGAGATATTGCCGAAAAAGCAGGCCTGGAGACCCCGGTTGTTAGACGCCTACTTAGGAACGCCGCGGCCACGCGTATGCTGAGAGAACCGGAGCCTGGCATGGTGGCACATACAAACATGAGTTCATCTATTGGGAGCTGTACATATGTATACATGAGCGCTGTAGCCCACATCGGCCCCGCCTTTAATACACACACATCTAGGCTGCCACACTCTTACATGTAAGTTTCGTGTACTCCGTAATTAAGTGGAAATCGTGATTGATAGTCCTACTGTTTCGCCCAGTACCTGAGGTTATAGTTTGTCCGTGCTCTGCGTATAGTGGGGCCGCTGGTCACCTGACAAGAAAATAACGTTTGCTGACTATTTGCCATGTTCGTAGCTGTTGGGGCTGTAAACTTACTATTTCCATGTCTGGGCAGGTTTTTTAATTCACCAATACCCTTCCCTCAAATGGACGATTTGCAGTAGGGGACGTATTATTCAACTGTATTGCCTCTTATTATTTCTCCAATATGAGTACAGGATCAGACGTTGTTGAGGTTACGGGAGCCCAACCGAGGAGCACTTCCCCCGAGAGGCTATTATTTATGAACAGTAGCAATCCCTCTGAGTTTTCACAAGCTTTTAGTCGGAAGAAAGCCCGGTCTCATATTATGAATCGCTATCATCGGAGAATCCGGCAGTTCCGCGTGAGTTAACAATAAGCCATGAGTAGAAAACATGACCGTCAGAGAGGTCCTTTTTTTTTGCATTAGACCTTGCTTACAATATTCAAGACATCTAGTACATCCAAACAAGTATTAGACAAGGATAAGGTACAGCCCGAAGAGGCAAAATCTTTACCTGGCCTTACAAGACGATTCCCGATCGGTGCTGTGGGATTGCCTATACGACAGCTTCTGCCCCTCCGGCTGGATCTAGTCAGCAGAATCGGAATTGGAAACTCAGCACAAGATGTCTGCGTCTCTAAACAGAACAGCACTTTGATTTCACAAAAACTACCCGATCCTTCCAGATGCGGTCTATTTAATAACCTTCAGTTCCCATTTCCGCTCAATCGTCGTGACGAGGATCTATTGTTTCATTGTAAGTTACTACACTAGTCTATCCGCGTTCGCTAGAAATAACGTTCAGTGTTATTATCTTGGACCTAATTTATTTCTATCGACGTTTTTGGATCCCATTTTCTGCTGTCCTCGTACGCGAGCCTTTAAGCTAATAAAAGTAGACGGTACCGTCTTCAACTACACCAATATGCCTGTCAATATGAAAACGGATTGGTTCGAGTTTGCTAGTACAGATGATGCGCTTCTTCACGCTTTCCTTATCATGTCAGCCCTGCATATTTGCATCCTTCGCGGGAGGACCTCTAGTGTTGACGCATTCCGGCATCAAACTAAGCTTGTAAAGGTGCTTAATGACAGGCTAAGCGATCCTATCCTTAGTTGTTTAGACTCCACTATCCTTGTGATTTCCTGTCTTGCATTAATTGAAGTAAGGTTGATCTATTTGTATCTCCATCAAACTATATTTTGTTAACAGCTTTAGATCCTTAATGCATCGCCTCTGGCGGCAGCGGCTCATATTGAGGCCCTTGGGCAGCTTATAACCCGTAGAGGTGGGCTTATGAAGTTGGGACTCAATGGCACTGTCAGAAGGAAAGCCCTTTGGTACGCCTGATATACGCGCACTGCACTATATAGTTCTGACATTACGGTATAGGGCGGACCTTGGCAACGCTATTGCCCAGCAGATAAAGCCCCGGTTTCCCTATTCTTCAGACATATCGCCAATTACGCTTCCCCCTGATTCTATCCAGCCTACCGTTGATACATCACCAGGGAGCATCTACGTAGAAGTTTCGAATTTAGAAGCGCAAGCGTCAGGCCCTTCCGATCTTTGTGCTATTATACGCGACCTTCAATATCTATGCCTAGTCATTAATTCAGCCAACCGCACCGACATTACTCAAATTGATCGCCTAGTATTGAGTGATCACTTCTACGATGTCGAAAGACGGGCGTACGACCTTCTACTAACCCAGGATGTGTATTCTCACAATGGATTGCTCTCTGTCGCTATGCATGATGCCTTGACAGACTTGTCTTCTGCGCTATATATGGGATGCTGCCTCGCCGCAATTATCTACTCCTGCCTAGCCCTTCGCGAAATACCCCCACAGGCTGGGGTTTTCAATCAGCTTGTAACGAATCTGGCTCGAGTAGCCCAGAAGATCGATGTGTCACAAGCATACTGTAGATATCCCAAAACACTACTATGGGTCTTGGGGACTGGAGGCGCTGCGGCTCAAGGGAGAACAGAGCGGATGCAGTTTGTGAAGTTGCTGGATCACCTTTTGCAGGAGCCATGGATGCATAATTGCGACGCAATGAGGGATGAAGTTCAGTATGCTATACATATCACACCTGTGTACCTGGCAGCGCTAATAGACTTCTGGGATGACATCGAGGAGATGCAAAACATGAGAGACGTCTGCTGAGGCAGGGGAATGCTTGGGAGCGGCGGACGTAGCGACCCAAGCTGAGTATACTAATAACTAGCTGGGCGACTACTACAAGTATATAAACGCTAAGGAAGAAAGAGAAACTATAGTAAGATAAGGACAGCTCGAGGAGCTGTTGAGCTCCTGAGCTCGACGCGTCGTTTCTCTCGCTTGCGGGTGGGTTCCGGCCGAGGGGCCAATAGCGAGAGTGCAAACCGAGCCATACCATGCCCAGCCCGTTACAGCTCACAGGATATCACAGAGATCACAGCATGGCCAACTATCCTGCAAAGCACGGCAACTGCGCGGTAGCCTTTCACGCACGGCAGTTTTACTCTCGTATTATTATAATATCTGTTTTATCGAAATTAAAACACGATTATTGCTTTGAACGGAAGCCGGTTATACTGGAATATAGGAAGATGACCTGGATTTGAGAATAGAAAATGCTTTTTATATAATCTTGCCGTAGAAATCTGTCGGATTTATGCTAGACTACGTGCTGCAAAAATTGTGCTGAAGCCCTGGCAGTCCGGGTTTAACCAGGGCACTTGGTCCAAAAATACCAGCTTCAACCAACCACGGGACACCTGCCAGATTAACGCGGCATCTAGTACCCGAAACATATCGGTTGGTACTGCAACCGTTAGATGACTTCAAGAAGCTAAGCTGAAATAGAGGACTCATAGGTGTTATTTTGCCAACTGGTTAATTCTGTTGCGATTAAACTTGCTTCTATTAAATTCTGACTAACAGCTCTCGTACATATAAATACCTAGTAGCACGGACTGTAGCACTAGGCAGCAACTGGCGGGTTATGCCTAGTACATGACTCGTACCACGTCAATAAATTCCTTAGACATAGCTAGTTATACGAGGGCAACGCCATAAGAGCGTCCGGTAGTGTTCTCTCTTCATCACAATCGGTTGCTCCCCGAACGAGTGCCCAAATCTCACCTACTAGCTGCGTAGTCTTTGGCAAAGAAAGGAGCTCCATAAACACTTGAAAGTCCTTCTCAAATACTTCTAGAGACGAGGCACGGGTGGCGTCGTTAACCCTTTTCTTGGTCATGGCTAGCCCGGTGAGCTCGAACTTCGCGACACGTCCAACATATGCATCAACAAATTCATACATCTCAGCAGATGTATTGAAGGCGCGGTTAATCAGGCCATACCTCTCCGCTTCCTCAGCCTCAATATCGCTCCCAGAGTAGAGATACTCAAGTGCTCGCTCCTTGCCCATCTGCTGGGTCCAGCGCATGGCCCCTCCACCTGCAGCATAGATACCAATACATGCTTCAATGTGGGAGAGTCGGGTGCGCCCCCTCACTCCGAATCGAATATCAAAGGCCATGGTGAAGTCGCAGCCTGCGGCGCGTGCTCGTCCTTCAACCAGCGCGATTGTAACCAAGGGCAGGTTGGTGAGTTTATACATCAGACCGGAGAAAAACCCCAGTGTCGGATACTCGGGATGCATTTCTGGGAGGGTAGACTCTGCAAGATAAAATAAAAGTGTTATAATGCGAAGACTTCGTTGGGGAATTGAGGGTTACCTACCGGCACGGGGGAGGAGGTCTATGTGGGCTACAAAGAAGTCCGGGTTTGCACTTTTGACCACTAGGACCTTGACGTCACGGCTTGAGGTAATAGTAGAGAGAAGATCATCGAAATCAGACATGAACTTCCAGTCGCATATATTGATTGGGGCATTGTCGATAGACGCCGTGAGGACAGCGCCGCTCTGCGTTGTGGTAAATATGCCATAAGCCATTGCTAATAATATCCTGAAAATAAAAGAAGAGGTTACTGGAGTCAGTAATTGGAATTCACGACCGGGGCTGTCTAGGCTATATAGTTGCGCTGAATTATTAATTGGGCCGGGCTTTAGAGAGATAAAGCCAATAAGGTAGCTATAATAGGAATATTACCAAAGGAATCTCTATTAGTCCAAGCGTTACAAAGTTGCTTGATTCTATATCGTCTAGGTAATCGAGAGGGCCGGCATTACCGGCTTGTAACACTAAGCTTAAAGCTAACTTAATAAGGAATATTTCCCAAATAAGCTTAGTATAGTCCTATCCATGTAACGTCATGATTACTTGGAATATCAAGCTAACTTAATAAAGAGAATTTCCCAAAAAAGCTTAGTATAGTCCTATCCATGTAATGTTATAATTACTTGGGATGTTATAGCGTTTAGACTAGCTAGAACTAGCTAGTATAATACCCAAAAATCTGTAAAGATTAAAATGTGGAGTTAACAAATAGGTGATTATTCCCAGCTTCGTTTATTACTAATTACAGCCCCTTTAAACTTTAATAAATACGAGCTAAATCGCTTTCAACTGCTGGAATATATAAGAGGAAAGTCTTTCAGTTAAATAAACATGCAAATTATTACTGTGGATTTTACTACTCTACTATATACTTTATAAATCCATCTATCCAATTTATATTATGGCCTCCGTTCTAAGAGCAGATGTTTACGTTGCCCCTGGCATTCCCTTTCCTGTTACAAAGGATGAGCCCGACTATATTACCCAAATATTCTCCCCCATGAGCATCACTCTCATATCCGGAGACAGGGAAGCCGTGTTGGTGGATGCGCTTCTGACGCCAGCTCAAGCTGACGAGCTAGCAGATTGGGTGGAATCAGTTATACCAAATAAACAGCTGACCACAATATATATAACCCACGGCCACGGCGACCACTTCTTCGGCCTGTCAAGACTTCTCAAGCGTTTCCCGCACGCTAGGGCTGTGACCACCGCGAAAGTCATTGAACACATGGAGCAGGAACTCGGCCCAACCTTATACGAGGCTGTATGGGCAAACAGTTTCGGCGACCAGCTGGACACCAGTGGCATTCTCTCCAACGTAGAGGCACTGGGAAACGACAAAACCATCTATCTCGAGGGAAACAGGTTGGTCGCTGTTGATGCTGGACGGTCAGACACATGGAATACAACGTACCTGCACGTGCCGTCTCTCAACATGGTCGTTGCGGGAGATTGTGTGTATAACGATGTCCACCAGTTCCTTGGCGAGACAAACTCCGAGGAAGGCCGGAATGCATGGATCTCTATAATCAAGGATATTGCAGCTCTTAAGCCTCATACGGTAATCGCGGGGCACAAGCGGCCCGGCGCTGTGCACGGAATCAACAATCTCACCGCAACCATAAAATATATTGAAGACTTTGGCGAATTACTGAGCTCGTCGAAATCTGTGGAAGAATTATTTAATGAGATGCGGAAGGCGTATCCGGATCGTGTTAACCCGTATGCATTGTGGCTTTCTTGCTCTTCGGCTTTCAAGACTGTAACGGTATAAGGCACAAACAAGATCAAGTATAACTTGGATAAAGCAATTATTTATAAGAATAAAAAGAGAACTCGTAAAAAGAACTACTTTTTATATAATATTTATAAAGTAAAATATTTATTTTCACTTTCTTATTTCTAAATTTTTAATATTTTACTTTACTTAATAATAGGTGCTTTATACTTCTTGCCTTATTCTACGAGCCCCAGGCGTACCGGAGCACCGGATTTCCCAATGTGGTGGAAAAGCCCGAGCAAACTGGGGACTGCCAGTTTATGCCCGCCTGCACATGGACTTTGTTAAGCTGGATAAGCACGACGAGTACCACTGGCGGCCCGTGACGGAGTGGGAAACCGCGGTTTGGGGCTGGGTGCTGGTCAACTATGTCAACTATGGCGTGCAGTTCTTCCTCCACAACGGCACCTTTTACCGCGAGGTCCGTGTTGCCGATCCCAATAACGGCACACACGCCACGGATAAGTGGCTGCCGTCCAAGCCCCCCAAGGAACCGGATGCCGTGAGACAGCTCGACCGCTTGATTGAGCAGTTCACTGGTGACGGGGGCCGCCCATACCTCCTGGCCTTCATGGACACCATCAACATCGCCATGCGGAGGGCCAGTTCCGTCCCCGGCGCCTACAGCCAGTGTGTCAACTCGCTTATCGGGAGGCCGTTGGCACTGGTGAATGCCGGCTTCTCGCTGGAGCTTGCCACGGATGGGCGCAAAAACCAGTCCACGGTGGGCAACCAGCCGGGCTTGCGACCCCCATACTCGCTACTGCTGGACCACAGCGTATCCGAGACGCCAATTATCCAGTACGAGTTCCCCATCAAGCTGCACGGGAGATACGGTCCGTCCGCACGACGGCCTAGTGGGCTACTTCAACGCTCGAGAAAGCCCTCGACCAGACGACGAGCTGGAGCTTGGCGACATGTTTACGCCATTTGAAAGTGACCCAGACAAGAAGTACGAGTCACATCAAATCCACCCCATCGACAAGGACACCATGTTCAAGCTCAAGTCGTATTGGCTAGATCCGAGAGATTACATGGGCCCCGGAGCGGCTGGCAGGTACGTTGTCGACGCCAACAAGAAACTCACCGTCTGCGGGCTGCTCATGGATCCATTCACACCCGTGAATGCCTACTCCAGCATTCTCCCCATAGAGCCGCTACGCCTTCCTCCGTGGACGTGGGAGTCGGCCCTCAAGAAGATGACGGCTTTTTTCCACTTTGGGCCGCTGCTGGTGGAGGAGGACGTGCCCGCATTCGACCCATACCAGCTGCTGCTGCCCAAATACGATCTCGAAAAAGAGACGGTGGGCGCCGCCATCAAGCCCCCTTCACTTGCCGTGGCTGACTGGAGCTGGCTGCAACCATATCCGGACCCCGAACAGGGCCGAGGGGACGAGGAGCGAGCGCCGGATGAAGTGTACATGGCTTTGCAGCTTGGAAAGGTCGATCCCATGCTCGAGTTTGCCGCGGGTCCTTTGACTGCTGTCGAGGGCTTTCTGCAGATGAAGCGGCCTATTACGGCACCCGTGGGCGGCGACGCGGGCAACTGATGTGATGGGGCGTATGAATAGGAGTATGTATGGAGTGATACGTGATAATATGACATTTGATATCTATGTGGTCTACGAAGTGGTCTCTACCTGGCCATATTCATGTTGTACTCCCCAATCTCCACCTACTATGAAACAAGACCAATGGCTGCTTGCTCAGGGCCATTACTGAATGCGACGTCAGTCCTTTGGCTGACTGATTGTGAAACAATTCGTGGCCAAGCTGTAAACTGACGTGACTCGTGAGTCAACTGTCATGACTCGCTACCCACCTTGTTTCGCATGCAGGACGCAAAAGCCTGCATGTGTGATGCAGCCAGACTGAATATATGGTCATCTGACAAGTCATACAATAATGTCACAAACATGTCACGAGAACAGCTTGCTTTGTACTGCAACTCGTGGTGATATTACCGGGTCTGAAGATGGACTGCGTCGCCTTTCTGGGCAGTGCTGCTCTCCATGTAGGAGCTGAGAAAAATTTATAGCAAAACGCATAGAAACAGCAAGAAAAGTATTTCTCATCTGCACACCTAGATTTGACTTGCCAGTCAACTACGCTTTCCAACGGGGACTTCTACCACAATGCCTTTGAAATACCGCGTTGATTTATTCCATGTTTCTGTGAAGGAGGGTGATTGTTCTATACACCTGCTCGTTCAACATGGGGACACACTGCCCAAAGATTTAGTTGAGGCTGCCGTCTTGATGGATGGCGGTGTTCAGATAAAGCATGTCCCTGAAGGCTTGCAAAAAGGGCTGAACATCCAATTAAATCTACTATGAATTGGATCAATGATGGCCGCTATAGTTTTGGCACAGAAACGAAGCTGAAATTGGATTCCATTGTCATCACCCATTGGGACCATGACCATTACGACGGCATCACCGTCCTGCTACAATCCGAGGTCGGAAAGCTGAACGAGGGTAACCCTAATCCTATTCCCAAGATCTCTTTTCTGAAATGGACGGGTGGCGTGCCAGATACCATTCTTTACTGCCCTAGGCACAAGCGCATAGGTCAGTGGGGGCGAAAAATCAAGGGCATTTCTGATGTCAGTGAATTTTATGTTGCACATGACGACGCATTCCAGGAGGACATGGTCTATATCAAACCAGATGCGAACAACACATGGACGGACTATCAGTTTGCCAAGCTCCGCGTCACCGACGAAAGCATCTGGGACGTGCTCGGTGTGAATTCTTTGACAATAAAAGGCTCGACGCTGTCACCAGACCCCTTTCTGCGACGGAACTCATTAACAAGCACAAGACGCCGGCATGCAAGCCAGGCCTATATTGTGTCGGCGTGATGAAGCAGAATTTGGCCACACATATGGCCTCAAACTCCACAGCTCAAGTGCAGCCATTTCTTGTGTACGACGGGGGGTAACTCTGACCAACCAGTCTTCGATTGCGGCCATGGTACTCTGGGCTGGCTCAAAAGGCGCAAATCCACGAGCCTCGAACTATCTTGCTGGAGACATGGGCCAAACTTATGAAAAATCGATCCAGCAGTGGTTGTGCGACGGAGGGGTAAAACATATTCGCAGTGTCAAGCTCAGCCACCACGGCTCCCATTTCTCCACGCCTCTCAAGATGTTCGAGAAGTTTAACCCGCTGAACACGTTTATACCAACCCCTATCCACGCCACACATGGCCATCCATGTAAGTCACATGTCACCAGGAAAACCCGTGTTGCCCTAAGCCTAACTTTGGACTCTAGCTTGGCCTGTAATCTTCCTCTGGTACCTATGGTCTATGTCCTGGGCGTTTCTGGACCTGGTCCCCGACTCGTTGCTGGTACCTACCCGGGGCAAATCAGCTGGGTTGAGGAGAACAAATCTTGGCGGGACTTTGATAAGATCAAAGATGCCTGTTTACAAAGACGGATGGACCCAATATTAAGTTCCAAAAATACTATAGGAAACTGCAAACCCGTATTAATGATAAACTAGACGCTAGGAACAAACAGGAGCTTCCAGATGAGATAGACTTAGTCAAGGAATATGGAAAGACAGAGCGGTTGGCATACATTGCCAACCGCTTCGCCGCGATCTGGGGTCAATGCGGCTTTCCCACCACGGAATACCACCCGTCATCCTGCGGAGCGTTTTCCGCCGTAAATGGGCAGTCCGCCGGCGAGTTTCTTCTTTTCATCTTGATTAAATCATATGATGACGACGGCGATGATGGAGATCTTCGCTATGTCAACATTGGGGGCGGCGACTTGCAAAAACCTACACCAAAACCAATCACGAAGGCAGTAGATTTGACAAACTTGCCTCAGGCGAAACAGAATCAAGTTCAGAAGACTAACGCCAAGTTGTACGGGGTCTCCTCCAAAAAAGAGGCCAAAAGTGAAAAAGAAGCACGATGTGATGACGAGTGAAGAGAAGCAGGAGGGAAGAGACGCTGACATGGACCTTCTGGAGCATGCGCGGGTGCTCGAGGACGCAATCTACGTGTCGGCGCCAACAAACCCCAATGAAATGGACAATGGCATGATATCCGATCAAGAGGATAGCGGGGAAGACGGCTTTGCTCTTGTCAGAATTCCATCTTCTCCACGAGCTGGCCCAAAAGCAAAAGGCACTGGGTGGCAGGCCGAGACAGTGACTGCGCCTGATATATCATGGGCCATATATACCAGCGACATCTCCGAGGCAGACATTCGTGCTGCGGGTGTGATAGAATTCGAATTCGAGCGCCTGCCGTCCGGCCCCTTGAACGACTTTGTGTCCGACTTGCACCACGGCGTGCTCTGCTTGGAGGCCAGGCCTCCTATCGAGACGACGGCGGTCAGCGAGACTCGCCTTGTTCTTGCTGATGAGTGGCGGGCTTGGTTCTCAGATACGCTCAATTCAAAAGCACTGAGCCTCATCAGTTTACCCGGAAGAAGCATCGCTGGCTTCTCCCAGCTCGTGTCTCTTGCACCTCTGGGAACCGGCCCGGGGCTCATTACTCCTGGATGGCTCAAATTCAGCTCGGCAACAGACGTCCTTCAGCAAACGTTTGGTACAACGACCTACCTAACGCCAGAAGGCCTCCTCGACGGCCATTGCTGCTTGGTCCTTTGTATGGAACCCTCGAACGACGTTCAAACCGTCTTTCCACATGATTTGGTCAACTTCATTGGCATGGGAGAGTTTCTCAAGAACCCGCTCATAGTGCTACTAGGCGCAGTTCCCGTCAGCGTTCCGTCCTCGGCTGAAGAGCTGAAGGAGAAGAGGAATGCCGTTTGGTTTATCCCCTCAAATGATTACAGAACCGTTGTTCGTCTGGAATGGTCCATGCATGACGAAAGTCGAAACAAGTTGAATGAGGTGCTGTCACCGCTCAGGATCAAGTTATTGAGTCCAACGTCAGTCATTGCCCGAAGGTCCAGCCAATGGTCCACCACTAGCGACAAGGAGAAAATATACTCCAAGGGAAGCTTGGTATTCCGCACCGGGGTTGAACTCGAACACATGGTGCTGCAAGGCACTGTTGAATTCGGCGTCTTGACAACAACACTCGCCCTCACCCTCAACAGCACCAGCAGTTCGGTGCTGCAAATCCTCCTCAAATGGGCTGCTGCTGTGCTTGGAATCAGTGCTGATAGCTTCGACTTCACCAGGCTTTAAGGGGAACTCACTAGCTCCTTCACGCTTAGAGACTTTCATTTCCGGCGCATCACTATCAGCCTGACACGCAACGAGCAAACCAACAAGATACAACTATCCACATTCCGTCTTGATATGGAGATGAAGCTCAGTTTATCAAAATATGAACCCGGGCCAACCTTGTTTATGCTTAGGTATTTTTACAAAAAGGGTGACGGCGGCACAGTACGTGCTAGCCTCTGGTGCCGTAAGCATTGCTCCAATTTTGACTACTCCTCCAGCCCGAATCCAGACTGACCATTCGCAGTAAACCCCCCTTTTCCTGCCCGAGAGCAATTTACTTAGGTGAGTTTATTATATAATTCCTTATATAAACATAATATAGCAGGTTAGACGAACACCATAGCGACTCTTTCTTCTAATACGGGCAAAAAGTGTTAAAAACGAAGAAGCACATCCCAACCTACTACTTCATGCTCACCGGGCTTCTTCACTTAGTTGTTACTCGCGGGTTTTTATAGCACATGCGAAGCCCAAACGATTCCCTATTCCTAAGTTAATTCTTCGGGAGTTAGATTGAGAATTGCTACGCGACAGTTGCGTTTCAGGGTACAGATTAAAATCGCATGGCGTATCACAAGCCAAATCACAGGTCCAGATGCGGTTTTTCCGGCCGCATCCAGTTTTGGTGTACTTCGCTGAGGACATAACGTCCGCATGTCCAGCCAGCCCCCCTGACCCCCCGGGGGGAACCTTTTACAGGCCTCTTCCATGGTCGGTCGGGAGATCCGGCCTGGCACAAAGCCAGGTGATAACAGCGTCCTCAATTGATAGGATTCCCCCACAAATAACCTGTTGAGCGGTTCCAAATGATGTGTTCGAGTTCTGAAGGGCTTCTCCTACTTGTTTCGCAAGCATTACCCTCCAATAAGGCGTCGTGCTCGAGTGTGGGTTTCCCGATAATTGTACGCCATTTAATAACATATATTCAGTATTGTTGCCACCACATGCCCCCTCCTTACATGATTGAGGCGGTCCGGAAATGCTTCCTGGTCCAGACGGCTGACTGATTTTATTATTGCCATTTGGTGTAGTCTTGATATCAAATGGTGGCAGGTCGTAGGATAAGCTATCCTTAATGCCTGGGTCTAAAAGGGCAGAAGTAGACCGGATTGTTCCCTTTGGTATATCTATGAGACTAGAAGATATAGTATTGTCATAATTGTTTACAACAGCAACAGGAGTTGAGAACGGGTTGCTGCGCACGCTACGTTCGGAATTCAATTCTGAACGTATTGTTGGTCTTGGGGGACGTTGATATGGACTACTCGGAGTGCGTATCGCACATTTCGGACGTCTTTATATCCGCTTGTGTGAAGAACTCGACCGAAGTCGACTTTATTTTGAGGTACTTAGATTCTGACAGGACGGCTTGTCAGGGATATCAGACTCGATAACGCACTTGACTCTCTTCGCTAATCTATCCAGAGACTCAAGGGTCCCCTTGGATACTGGGTCCTCCCCTAAAGCGTCATATTAGTAGGCGGGGGCGTCTAGATACGATTCATTTGAAGGAATAGATGGAATACTACAAGGACCTCGGGGTGCCTCCACCCGTGCCGTGCCCTAGTTGAATGCATGAACTGATTTGGAACTCGTCGAACTCGATTACGGGCAAAATCAGAGGGCAGAATATGTTGGTAGGCTTTAACTTAGGCTGTAGTATTTAAGCGGTGTCTAAATGTAAACCACTGAAAATAATAAGTGGACGTATCCGCGGGCTAAAGTCCTTATATTTGTATAGACTCTGGTGTAGTAAATTGTATTGAGCCGAATACTAAACGGAGTTCGGCGGAGTGCAGCGGGGTCCTCCGGCGGTAGACTTCATAACCGATCTCCGATCTCCTACAATTGACCCCACGGGGTAGCCTCTTTGTTTTACCGGGCGGGGTGGCGGTTAAATTCGATGTCTGGTTATTTAAAGGATCCATCTCTACTGTAACCCCCCCGTTTTAATAAACTTGCACACTTTTAGTACTGCGTATATATATTATTAACCTGATTCTTACTTACTTGATATGGCTACCGCCACAGAAAAGACTGAGCGTGAAGGCAGCACAATGCACGCAGAGGAAACAAAGACGCACGAGGTTTATGATGAGGTCCTCAGCCCAGAAGAAGACAAGAGACTGCTTCGCAGAATTGATATGTGGTAAGACGCCAGATATAGGCTTATCCGTTTGCCTTGCCGTGTTATTTGCTTATACCTTGGTAGCTTATTACCAGTAATGGGGTTGTCGTACATGTTCCAGTTTCTAGACAAGACTGCGCTTAACAGCACAGCCATTTTAGGCCTTCGGGAGGACCTACATCTCACCGGCGAGGAATACTCCTGGTCCAGCGGCATATACTACTTCGGATATCTTGCTGCCTCGTACCCGGCCGCCGTCTTAATGGTGCGCTGGCATGTGGGCAAACTTATATCTGCTTCAGTGTAATAACTTCACCTCCCCAAGTACTTTATACAGTAACTAATATATCTTTGTCGCCTGTAGGCTAGTCTGGGGTACAGTTCTAATACTAACTGCAGTGTGTTTTAATCCTGCAGGCCTGCTCGCAGAAAGATTTTTTCTTGGCTTCACAGAAGCTGCTATTGGCCCTGGCTTGACTGTCGTCGTAGCTATGTGGTATAAGCGGGCGGAACAGCCGCTACGCCATGCAGCTTGGTATCTCGGCAACACCTTCGCCGGAATCTTTGGTGGCCTGCTAGCTAATGCTATAGGCCATATAGACAGTATTGCCCCCTGGAAGGTATATATTGTGTTACTAAGAAACCTGTATTTTAAATAGGAAGGCTAATACTCGTTCCAAACAGGCCGTGTTCTTGATATTCGGTGGCCTTACTATTGCCTGGTCTTTTGTTCTTTTGTTCACGCTTCCGGATACCCCCGGCAAGGCCTGGTTTCTAAACAGGATTGATCGTGAAAAGGCTCTTGTTCGAGTCAAGGAGAACATGACTGGCATTAAGAATAACGAGTTCAAATGGTCCCAGTGTCTCGAGGCGCTCTTAGATATTAAGAGCTGGTTTGTTGTCGCTATGCAAATCGCTAATAGTATCCCTAATGGTGCTGTGACGACAGTACGCAACCTCCCCTAACGCCTGGCCACGGTAAAGACCATTCTTACTAACGAGACATTTAACAGTTTAGTGCTATTATTATTAGGGCATTCGGCTTTAGTACTATGAACACGCTGCTCCTTACAAGCATTAATTATGTCCTCCAATTATTCCTCGTTTTAACTGCTACAATTGGATCTTCTTACTTTAATAATTCCCGAACGTACTGGATGGCTGGTAACCTTGCTATTGCTGTTACAGGGGCCATTATGGTGCGTCAACTTCCAGTGGACATGAAATGGGGTCGCCTTGCAGGAATTTGCATGGCGGGAGGCTATGCCGCCAATTTCCCATTGATCATGTCTCTCATGTCGGGAAACTTTGGCGGATTTACAAAGAAGACGACTGTTAATGCAATGGTAAGTCCCACAGCAGATAAGCCTTTTCTCAGTTTTCAACAGACAAAAGGATACTCTCCTTACTTATATCTTCTGTAATGCGCTAACTCGAGCTTGCTTTCCACAATATAAAGAGTTTTATGGCGTATTGCACAGGCAATATTATTGGACCACAGCTTTTTTTTGCCTGGCAAGCGCCAACATACACCTCGGGCTTTCTTGCGCTTATTATATGTCTTGCATTTGGATTTTGCCTTTGTTTTATGCTACGTGCATATCTTATTTGGGAAAACCACCGCCGCGATAAGACTACTAGTACGGCAGAGGTGGCGGAATTTAACGAAACACAAGACACGATGATAAATCTTATGGATAAAACCGACAAGGAAATTCCGCAATTTCGATATGTGTATTAACCTACAAGCAATCTAAAATACTAGATATATACTATACACAAAAATAAAGCGACTATTGACTCTATACACTTTATAGTATATTTGCATTACCTTTCTTATGCCTACAACCAGCTCTTGAATGGCGCAGGGAAAATTAAATAACACGGAGGACAATTCCTGTTGCGAGTAGAGTAGGAGAAAGAGGATAGAGCAAGTTTCCTTAATCGTTAAAAGCCGGTTAATAATATACGGTTCTTTCTCTTAGAGATGTGGCTTTTTCGGTCTTAGAAATGTCTTTTAGCAGTCCTCAGCTGTCTCGGAAATGTATTCCACAGCACCCAGATGTCGCATTGAACGTAGTAGACCACGTTGGTTACAGAGCGAGACCCCGTATATTACGAAGCTGAAAATGTCACTTGGAAGAGGCTGGTGACATCATTACTATGCTTGCCGCCAGACGAGTAACGTTGCGGCTCATAGCCCTTTTGAGCTACCAGCATCCAAAGGCCGCAACCATTGCCGAAGTTACCAGCCGCCACTGTACCAGTCTTTCTTTTCAGTCCATGTAGCACTGGGCGTTTCCATGCTAACGTGAAAACAAGCTAGCCTTCTGTTTCTAGGTGTACTGCATGCAAATAACTCAATCAAGAACCGCGCAATGGCTAAGTTTCAGCCAGCCAGCCAGGTTTGATAGTGGCAGGATTGCAGAACCACTCAAAGTCTCGTGTATAAAATTACGCAGCCATGTCAGTCCACTTTGCGTCAAACCAACACATTTTGGAATATCTGAGCAAAAGCTAGGCACCCCGCAAAAAAGTGTATAAACATTCTGGAAGGCTGTTTGTATTCTTGAAACCCGTCAAGTGTTATTGGTTTTGAGCTAAAGAGACATGCATACTAAGTACAAAGAACAATAAGGAGGACTAGGGAGCCACGGTATTGAACCTCAATAGGTTGAAAACACCCCGTGGCTTGTGATGATGCGCCCGAAACCCAACAGCGCCTATTCCTTTGGAGAGTGGTACATCCAGTTCCGGAGCTCTAAGCAACGTCACAAGTCACGACGCGCTCAGCAGTTCCGCATCCAATCTTTGTGTACCGTGGGTTGGACAAGATCTTGGCATGGTCCGTGGTCTTATGCGTCCATTTTTTTGGCTAGGGGGCTCTCGTCGCAGAATTCTTGTCTTTAAAAAGTGTTTTAATCTCGCAGAGCCAGGCACCTGCAAACGCCGAGTCGAAATTTTCCGTTAGATCGCCCGTTGCCATGACCTGTCCCATGGTCCCAGGCAACATGTTATGAACAAGCTGTCCATTAGCTTCCACACTTGTCTGGTGAGCATTGCTCTCCAACGTGGAGTCGTGTGCCAGGTGGCGTAGCCCACAAGCATCCATCCACTTGTTGACAAGATTGATATACTCAGGTCCGTTGCCGCCGTCAGGAGGAGGGGCCTGGGTAGTGTTTGGGGACGGTTGTGTAGGATGCTCCTCTGGCGTTTCGGGCTTGGTAGGAGTCGGTTTCTGGGGTGGTGGTGTATCGTCGTCGGACTCACAAGACTCATCACCGGAACCTGACCAATTCAACCAGTTGAACCAATCCCATTTGCACAAATGAAAGTCGGACCAATGCCATGTTGAATCGTGAGCTGGCTAGATCGAGTTTCCGTCCCATACATCATGGCCTGACCAACCTCTTTTTGAAACAGTAGTCATTGTATCACGCTCGCCAGGAGGTCCCCGAGGAATAGCGCCAACAAGTGGCAGCACGATAACAAGAAGAGAAGACCTCATGTTGAAAGAATGTAAGGAAGCTAAATGGAGAGAGGGGCTTGAACACGCAAGTGTCTTGAGTTGGGTCATATTGGGACAGGTGGTAGTTATGAATATATGGGTCCTTTTCATCGTTTTCTCCGTCTTTGGAGACAAGCACACGTAATTCTCACATGGGATATCTTTATCCAACATGGAAATTAAGGATAGTTGTTGTCTACACCGCATATCCCAGCTCCACGCCTTGCTCGCAGTCAAGTGCAGGTAGGAGGAGTTCCCAAATTTTGGTCCCTGCACAAACATGTTGGTGACTCATGCGACTGGAACACTACCTTGTGGTTGTCCATGGATGTGTTCATCAATCAAGCAATCCATCCTCGACCTTGCTCGGTGGATGGATGCATGGCCAGCCAATTTCCCTTGTTCAATCTAATAAACAACATTACCACTCAGGATTGTCAGCCACCAACTCCCAAAATTGAAGCGCAAGGTGGAGTGGACTGTGTTTAATAACGACCCTGCAATTTTGACGTTTTACGCTGACATGACGGTGTTTCCAACACAGAGGCTCGATGAGAGACAAAGGAGAGACAAAGGAGTAGTGCTATTTGTGCTACCAGTCGACCAGACCCTTTACGCCCCGCTATACCAGACAGTTTCACATATATTGGCCTGGCACTAGGGGTGAATTACATGGTGTAATAATTCGCGATCTACAGTTGAAGCACCAGAAATTGCGTACATGTATTTGAGCAACCTAAGCCTTGTTAGCGCTTTCATTATTAAAAACTTAAAATTCTTATAGTAACACAACCATTTGGTTTTTAAAGCCGGCGCGACCATGTGGGTGTACATATGTCTGGTAGGTGAAAATGTTCACCACCACATGTAATAGTGCTACTGACCCAATCGAGTAAGAAGCCAGGCGCCACAAACAGGAAATGGTTGCGTCACTTTCCCAGGGACCGCATGAATAACGGGTCCTCATCCCAACATTGAACCTCGTTGGCCGTACCCTGCGAGGCCACGGCAAGCTACGCGATTGGCCGTCTGGCATCAAATGATGGCTATGAAGCCCAAGTCCGTGAGATCTAACTCGCAAGCCCATCCCCCGCACGTCAGATCGATAACAGAAGCGAAAGCCCTCTTTGTACATGCATGTGGGCATTGTGGCACGCCTGTTGACTCTGCCAACGCACCGATTGCCTACGCAGACGTTTGCTCACGGACCGTTGACGTCTTCTTCCGAGTAGGGAAGCTGAAGGTGGCACTGTGAACATTGAACCTAGGCTTCCAAAAATTGCGCCGCCGAGTCGAGCCGAGTGGTCAGATGTACACGGGATATCCCGTTGGAAGCCTTGATCATGCCTCCTGTCCAGGGAAAGCGTGCATGTACTCCGTACTCCGTACATAAGATGGAGTTACACAAGGTTACACCTAGGACGAGTCCATCATGTTATCCTTGGCTGTCTGCCATGGAAATCGGGCGTAAACATCTCAGGCATCCTCCCGATTGTAAACGTCGTAGCCACCATGTTTGCCGCACTTCAGCTCCTGGAATCTCTGATCGCCCTTGAACCGCCCACACTGGATGCCGCGTATCCGACAAGGCACTTCCAATCGACAGCACTACATGACACCTCCTGCTCCGCGTCCATGTATAGGTGGTGTCACCCCATGGACCGCACTGCCAAGACATTTGCATGAATCACAAGCTCCTGCTTACGTTGCAGCACATGTTGACACTGGAGACGAGTCAGGTTGCGTGGTGGGCCTTTCGACTCTGTAACACCACATGTGCAGTAACAGAGGTGCCGGGGGGGTGCCAAGGTGCCAAAAGGTTGACTCCATGTCCTATCGAGGGTCTGGTGGCTGCACAACAACGTTGAGTAAGTACGCCGCTTTAGCTACCAAGGTGCTTGGCTGTTTGCTTACAGACACGAGATGGAAAATCGTCTGGTGTCTGCGAAATATGAACGCGTATCCACGAACCCTTGACCGACAAATCCGGGACAGGGAATACTTTTGTTGTCACCTATGTGTTATTCACGAGTCTGGTGTATCAAGGCGCGGGCGTCGATACTGACTCTGGACGTCACTTATGTAATTGAGAGTGGAAAGGCAAAGAAAGCAGTAGCAAAGCTTACAAAACATACATAATAATACCAGGGCCTTGTCGCCGCCATAGACGATGACTCTGGAACGTTGGGGATGGAGACGTCGCTCGCTGACCAACACGGAAGCCGAACTGGCCTCGTACACTGCCACATCATCATCTAAAAAAGTACGACATTGCCGCGAACCATAGTCCTAGAGTGTTTTGTTTGTTACTGCTCTCCTTGGCCACATGTGTCGAGCAGGCGCCCTTCCGACGAATTGTTTTGCCGCCTTGGGCTGACTGGCTGTCCAGCGTTGAGAGACCATAAACAATGCCGCATTACAAGCCACCTTGTCCCCTTTATTAGTTTCGGGGGCGAAATGGTAAAGGGGCCGAAAAGCCGAATCCGACGCAGCTGTTTTCATTCCCGCAACCTGAGAATTTCCCTCTCAAATCGAGAGGGTCCTACTCATAGGGCTAGATACTTGACGTTGTGCTTGATTCATCCTCTCAACTCCAGGTGACGAGTTCGCCAAGTCATGCAAGTCCATTCACATAATTACTGCCAGAAGAGAAAAGTCAAGGATCCGAAATACCCATGGCATCATCTTGGGCTCCCACAGCGCCGCACCTCGGCCACTGGACGTCTTGACTCACCTTGTTGCTTTCGTTCCACTTGCATAGTAGACATAATTTTTATGGAAATACCAAGATATTAACTGATTAATATTATCTATACCCCAACCAAGGAAAGATGCAAGCTATCTAAGTACAGCATCGTAACCGTCTATAAGAGAGACCATATACTAGTTAACCAAACGTACTCCGAATAAAAGCCGCGACACGTTCCGTGTTCTTGCCCTTGCGCAACATGGTGAAATGGTTCGCATCCTGGATGCGTTCAATGGAAAGGCTCTGCTGACCGAGCAAAACATCCCAGTTATTGCCTCCAAAGTTTGTTCGATTCTCAAGCAACCACTTCATTTCACGGGGATCATCATCTCGATATTCCGGACGGGCATCGGTACCCTTGCATATACCGTCCTCAGCCCAGAGAATATATGTCATGGGCGGTGGCGAGTTACCACCGAGGGCCTTGTCCCAGGGCACCGGTTTCCACTCATCCAGGGCGTCAATAAAGGCAAGGAAATGCGCGAGCAGCCAATCCGGGGCCTTGCCGTCGCCAAAGAGGCCCAGGCCATTGACGAAATCAAACAGCCGTGCGGGCAGCTTCTCCAGGCCGATTGGGTTGGGAGAGTCGAGGAGAATCAGACGCTCGACGGTTTCGCCTTCTCGAGTAAACTGGATTGCTGCCTCGTACGCACAAATGCCTCCCGCCGACCATCCGCCCAGGTTGTACGGGCCGTGAGGTGCTCTGCGTCGAATTTCTTCGACGTAGAGGGTAGCAAGACCTTTGAGGCCAAACTGCACCAGCTTTTCGGCAGACTTGAGCCAGGGGCAGTTGAGACCAAACACACAGACATCCTTGCGCACCGCGTTGATGGGTGCGTAGGAAAAGGAGGATCCGGAACCATCCGGGAGTAGGAACAAGGTGTAAAGGGCCGACTTGGGGTTACCTTGCAGGAGAGTCGATGTTGCGCGATACTGCTTCAACTCTGCAGACGGCTCTGGTTCAACCTCATCCCCATGTCCCTGTTGGAACATGTGCTTGAAGGAACTAAAGTTGGGATGAGAAACGAAAAAGTCACCTTCCAAGTCGAGCTCGAGCTCCTCGCGCAGACGACTGAGCACAGCCAGCGACATGAGTGAATCCATGCCCAGGGCACCCAGATCGGTGTCATTTGTAATCTCGCCCATGGACACGCCAATCTCCTCTGCCAGAATGGCGCACACGTCTTTGCACTGACTGCCAGACACGGAGCCTCGCGGGCTCAGAGACGGGGGCGTAGTCACGCTGCTAGTTATCTCCCCAATGGAATCGCTCCTGGGAGAAAGCCCACCAGAGGAACTCGACTGTCCAGAGGACTGATCCGACGAGAAGGTGTCCAGTCCAAGGTGAGCGGCGAGGTCGGCGAGGGTTGCGCAGGTTTCAAAAGCCGACGACTCGACATCCAGATCCAGTTCCTCACGAAGTCGTCCAGAAATGGACAGAGACAGAAGAGAGTCAACCCCATAGTCTGCAAAGACAAGACCATTGTCAACACTCGCCGAGGGAATGCCAATCTCCTCTGCCACAATCTTGAAAACAGGCAGCATGGGATTTCTTGCCGTAGTTGCCGACTTCAAGGCCGCATCGAGCTTCAGGGGTTCAATGTTGGCATGGCGCGCAAAGTGACCCGAATGCTCTGACGATGCGCTCCTTGGCGGTTTCGCCGCAGGCTTTGCAGGACCGGAACGAACTGGAGCCTCGTTTTGAGACTTTGGCGGCGGCATCGCAGTGTTGAGGACTTTCCGGGGAATACCTTGGAACTACGCCAGTCAGCGACAAACAGTTTTGCAGTTTGGTACGAGCAGCCTTACCGTGATACTACCGCAAACACCGACGATGCCCTCGTCGTCGAAAATATACACGTCCCCGGCATACGTGGTCCCTTCGACGCACCGCATCCTGACATATGTGCGATACGTCTTGTCTCTGCTGAACTTTCTTACTGTCCTAAAATACTGCCAGCCATGATTGATAAACACCTGGTCTTTGGGCGTCTTTGCGTGGCCGTTCATCAGGAACCCAGCAAGCTGGCCGCAACTGTCCACCCACATGGGGTTGCATCGAAAATTGCCCTCGTCGACTTGGAACCGAACCAACGCCGTCGCCTCAAAGTCTTCCGTGTTGACAATGGCCTCTTGCATGCCCTTGTAGGCGGTGCTGTAGTCAACCAGGCTGGAGAAGAGCTTGTATATGACGCCAGAAGACATGCGGCTGTTGAGACCTTGGTCGGCCTTTTCCTGGAGCCACTCGATGCTCCGCTCAACGTAGTATTGCGTGCTGTCCCAGCTCTTGAGCCAGACCTTGGGCTGCTCAAAGTGAAGGCTGGACTGGGCGTGGTCGGCAGTCTTGTTTCCCTTGGAGTTGACGCTGTAGATGGACATGCTTGCCGCTTTGCTGTCCGTCGTGTCGAGGACAACATCGATTCTGAGGAGCATCGTCGGGCCCTCTTTGTGCACCAGGGCCTTGTTGACCACCATGTCTTGGACGTCGACGGCATGGCCTTGAAGGTCCGGACGATATTTTTCGAGGATATAAGAGCCCAGGGTGACGCCAAAGTCTGTATACAAGGACTACGAAAAGTATTAGCAGGCAAGCACATGAGTTTGGAGAATGTAGAGCGTACCGAGCTGCAAACGCGATTGCCATTGACAACGTGGCCGTATACCACTTCACGCAACTGTTCATTCGTGAATTCACACTCTGCCGTCAGAGTCAACTTCCCCTTGTCCACGGATTCGTGAACAATTCGGTGCACCGAGGCGGTTGAGAAGCTCGAAGGAGGCGCTGGCAGCGAAGCGGCAGCTTGGACGGGAGGGTCGCCTCGTGTGAGCAGCCAGTCGTGCACATAATCTATCCAGTACAACTTGTTGTCCCAGCTGTAGGCCGGCAGTCGCAATACCTGTTTGCATGCTTCAAAGTCGTGGTGGTATTCATCCCAGGCGACCGATGACCCGTGGCGGTACAGAGTTGCAACACTCGAAGCCAAAACCTGCCACCCATCTTTGTTACGCATCAGAGATGGGACTGCCGTAGTATCTTGATTGATGTTGGCCTTGACAAGGTTTGAACACACTGTATGCGGGCCTATCTCGATCCAGGCCGTCTTTTCCGAGACGAAGCCGTCGTCTTTGGCCGACCACAGCACGTCCAAGAAGTTGACGGTTTCCCTGCAGTGACGCCTTATGTGCTTGGCCTCGACTGAAGGTGTCTCGCCAGGCTTAAATGTCTTGCCGAGCAAGGGACATCCAACGGCCACACTTGGGGCATGAAACTCGACTTGCGAAGCTATGGCTTCGAGCTCGTCCAATATGGGGTCAACCTGAGCCGAATGGAATGCAAATGGAACATTAACTCTTGTAGCTCTGATGCCCTTGTCCATGAGTTTCTGAGACAGTCGGTCAATATCGTCAATACAGCCACTGACAACGGTGTCTTGCGGACCATTGATGCAGGCAATGTCGTGAATACCCTCGTCCAGGTGGGCTTGGATCTCGGCGGCACTGCTTCGGATGGCCAGCATCGCGTGACTTCCGCGGCTGCATTTGTTCTGCAGCAGCCGCGCCCTCATGGCAACCAGATAGATGGTATCGCTTGCTGTAAGGACACCAGCGACCTTGAGTGCCGCGTAATGTCCTAGACTATGGCCAACCACGTAGGCTGGCCGCATACCAAGCGCCATCCAGAGGCTTGCAAGTGCCATCTGCACACATACAGTGCCGAGCTGGACGACGAGCGGCTCAAGGTCCTCGATATCAACTGATCCGTCTATGAGGGGCATGATTGAAGGGAATCCGTGGCGTTGTGCTAATATGTCGTACGCGTGGACCTCGTCGCGGAAGATTGTAAAGTGCAGCAAATGCTGGCCCATGGCGCTATACTGAGACCCTTGACCACTGAAGACAAAAGCGACGGGTGATTCAGAACAGCATGTGTAGCTATCTTGTTTAAGCTCTTCATCCAAAGCGCTTAGCAACTGCTCGGAATTGGCAGCTGGGATCGCAACACGGAATGGGTGGTGCATCCGTCGAGATGTGGTCGTATAAGACAGCTTGGATAGAAAGCCTTCGGTGGATGCTTGCTTCTGAACAAATTTCTTTAAATTCTCCAAGTTTCCTTTGAGAGATTTGATGGATTTGGCAGATACCGTCACCACATGAGCCGTCCGAGCATCTTGTTGTGATGAGTCCGCGATAAGCAGTGGATAGTCTTCCACGAGCAGTGCGGTGTTGCCGCCAGCGGCAGAAAAGTTATTCACAAAGGCGCGGCGAATATTATTCAACTCATTGCGCCTGTTCCACTTGGTGGCCGTCTTGGCTATGTGAACGTTGCGTTCGTCCAAATCGGTTGGAAATTTGTGGTTAATCTTGCCCTTGATGCCGCAGTGAGGGGGGATGATATTTTTTTCCATCATGAGCAGAACCTTGATCAGGGCTGACACTCCGGATGCAGATTCGGAATGACCGACGTTTGCTTTGGTAGAGCCAAGGTGAAGACTTTCGTGCGGCAGCCGCCTCGGGGACGTTGATGGAGCGAAGCAATTCAGAACCGACGTCATCTCAGTCGCGTCGCCGGCTTGTGTCCCAGTGCCGTGCATCTCTATATAACTGACTTGGTGAGGGTGGACGCCGGACTCGGTAAGTAGTTTAGAGAAAATCTCCTCTTGAGCTCCGGAGTGCGGTCTCGTAATGGAAACGGCATCAGCAGAGTGGTTTGTGAGAGCGCCTGAAATGACGCCGAGGATAGGGTCGTGATCTGCAATGGCATCCTCAAGCCTCTTTAAAATAACAGTGCCAACAGCGTCTGCACGACAATAGCCATCGGCCTCGTCATCAAAAGTGTGACAGTTGCCTATCAATTATTGTAAGCGGTGCGTTGTCTATTGTCATCTCAACATACGTACCTGTTCGTGAGAGAAAATATCCGCGATCCAACCCTACAAAGCTGTCAGGATTCGACATTACATTTGTACCACCAGCAATGGCTGTGTCGCATTCATTTCTCCAGATGGAATTGCAAGCCAAGTGAATTGCGGCCAGACTTGATGAGCTGTTTGCAAATGGTCATGTTAGTAGAATCCGACTTGTCACGAATAGCGTATCGAAACTTACCACGCAGTATCAACGCTTACAGATGGGCCGCAATATTTGAAAAAGTAGTTAATTTTCCCTGGTGTAAAGGCTCGATTCCCCCCTGGGGAGAGTCAACGTCAATGCTTCTTTTGATCTCGTTACAACTCATGGCCTAGACCTAGTGCTTACCTGGTATGAAATAAGTGTCGACATTCTGGCCACAACTGACTTCTCTATAGTCATCGCTTGTCATGCCGTAAAACACGCCAACCCGGTCTCGCTGGGTTGAGGGTGTTCTATCGGCAACAACGCCCGCCGCCTCAAGAGCCTCGTACGCGGTTGCTAGAGCCAATCGCTGACCAGGGTCAGACTGTTCGGCTTCTTTTGGAGAAATGTTAAAGAATTTGGCATCAAATAGGCCCGGGTCGTTGATCCAGCATCCGTGCATAACCTTGCATGTATTTTTCCGCTTGCCAGTGACATCGTAGTACAATTCTCCGTTGAATCTATCTGGTGGTACAGGCCGATGAACATCAAGCCCTTGGTGTAGAAGGTCCCAGAACGCTTCAACATCTGCGGATTCTGGGAATCTCCCAGACATGCCAATGATAGCTATCTTGGACTCGCTTGGCTTCGGGCCCGAAGTGGACTTTGGACCGGCATCCGCTGCAACACGTTCCATAATGCAGTCGACTATGGAGACTCGACTTGCCATAGCCGGCGAAAACGACTGTTTGAGGCTTGGACCGACGCCGGTTGAGATGGGGAACAAGGCACATTGTTGCACGTTGTCTGTTGCTTCGAGAACTAGTCGTATGTTTTCAGCTGCCTCTCGCAGGTCTAGAGGCAGAATGAGAATGTCCTCAACAGCCCGGTAGAGCAGGTCTTGGAACTCGAGGCCGGTTGGCAGATTGCGGCTAGAAGAGCTAGAAATGAATGACAGCTTGCTTGAGAAACTGCTAACCGGACCGACAGCGCGGATAATATGCTGGACATCTATGGCCGAGAAAATGTGCGGCGCATGATATGGCGCATGCACAGCAAGCGGCGTCAACCTCAACGTCTTTTCAAATTGCGAAGTCTCTAGAAAGTGCTGCACAATTGCCGGCGGTCCGCTGACCGTCCATGAGTTCTGCCCCTTTGCGCTAATGTACGGCAATGAGAGAGGCGGAATGTTCTATTTCCTTAGCAAATGGTGACTTGTGACGCAGCAGGACGGGCTTTACTCACAGTTTTGGCTTGATAAGACTCTATTGCTTCTTCAGCTAGTGCCAGGGGTAGTTGTGAGTCGGGAACGGCATATGACCAAGGAGACGAAGAGGTCCCGTTGGACTCCTGATGACTGAACAAAGCTGCTGTTCGAGCCACCAAGAGGCCGACTTTGAGTGACACGCGGACTGCATCGATACCTGCCTGAACCAACTCAGCCAGCGACTTTGAAGAGCTAACCGCGGCTGCGGCCAATGCCCCAATACACAACCCCGAGACGTGGGTAGTTGGGCCCGTTGGATATGCCTCTTGGCCGTCTCCAAAGTAGCTATGACTTGTAAGTAGTCTTGTCGTGATAGCAGAGATGGAGTGAGCCTCTTACTTGATAAAGCAACACAAGTGGTAGATGGTTGCCAAGGTGCTCTCCAAGGCCACGCTTGTGTCCTTCTTGAGCGCTCGAGCAACCAGATTTTGTACACTGGAAAAGGCAGGGAATGATTGGCGCTCTGCCGCCGTGAGGCGAGCTACTTCATGTCTCAAGGTGAGGTTGACTTGGTCGATAAAGGACGCCAAGTAGACATTGCTTTTTTTGAAAAGAAGCAGCTGCAAATTGGATAAATTACAGCTACTCTGGTCCCCAAAAATGAAGACTCGAAAGGGGTCAGCCCTAGTATCAGACTGCTTGATCGTCACGTGGTTCATGTTGATCCGAAGGTTGCACCCGGTTCAACAGACACAAGATCATTAGGTCTGTAGAGATGCTTGAGCACAGACATTGAATTCACAGCGTTTTTATTTGTTTTACTCGGGTTTGACTTAAGTACATTGAGCAATGAGACTGCTTACCAAGTGGTCACGGTTAATAATCATGAGGTCACACGCATACCATGTCATGGCCAGGGAATAGTAAGATCCGAGTGTTTGAAACTTTATTACTACAAGACGTTAGGTCACAAGTTCGAGAATAACGGCCTGGAACGTCGGTCTAGGTTTGGCGTCAACGCTGTCGGGGCTTGTGCTTAGTAGATAGCAGAAGTTACTTGTCACGTAGAATGGATCCAAGATCACGGCACGATCGCCAAGATAACAAGGGCAAAATCACGAATCGATGGACAATAGCCTAAAATTCGCAAGACATGCTAAGGGTGATTCCGGTTTGCTGTAGTTGGCTAGATCAAAGTTTCCCTTGTCCAACGCGAACTTTAGCGCCCTTGTACATTCCAAAGACTACAGGCAACCACGAAACAAGCAAGCACACCGTGGCAGGTTGGACAGGACGTATCTTGACAGCACGTTTAAACTCTATTTGCTACGAAATGTGCTTTACAATTATCAAAGTAAACTTGCTGTAAGCTTTATTGCCACGCTATGATTTGAGTGCTCTTTATTTAGGTACAACCTTGCCATTCTCCAGAAATTCTTCAAAATAGCCAATGGTCATGCTAGATGGTGTGAATTGAATTATTAGCCGCCCTTGGATTGCAACGTAGTCAGATGGCGGCAGAAGTCACTTACGTGGATCTCGAAGTGTCGGCAAACTTTTGGTGATCAGGGGCCACCTTCTCCAAGAAGCGCGGGTCACTTTTCATGCGCAGAAAATCCTCCATGCGACGGAACACGAACTGAACAATGCAATCATAGTCGGACAGCTTGGAGAACTCGGGGTCGTACAGCTGGAACAGCAATGGCCGACTTTTGCTGTTGTTGTGGGTCTTGCGCGGTGTAAGAAGCTGTTCAATGTTGCCATAGTTGCCCAAGGAGGAATAGACAGCTTACCATGTTGTACCGAACAATGCCATACTCTTCCATGAGGCCGCTGACCAAGGGAGCGTGGGTCTTGGTCATGTACTCTCGGTAAGCCGCCTCGCTCATCCCGGGTTTGCGATACGCAGTAATGGTGAGACATAGCAGCTGCTGCGCTTCGGGGGAAACCGAGTCGGAGATGGCCATTCTGTCCTCGGGTCGTAGGAGAGAAGAAGAAGCAAAAGGTCTAGAATACAGTGCTGATCGGCGATGCAGGGGAGTCGGCAACTCGGAGTACTATAAATAACCCACATGGCAGAGGAAATGTCTCGGCGTGCTGCGCGACGATAATGGCAAATCCGAACGCGTTGTTGTTTTTCCAAGACGGTCCTGATTCGGCTCTACTTGCTTCCAAAGTTCTGAAGGCGGAATTTGGGTTTGCCACGCGCTGACGGAATGAGGCAAATACCCATTGCCGGTAGTTGGTGGCGCACAACGGTACACTTTGTATCATGCCGCAACCGGAAACCGAGCAAGAGCTTAAATAAAAAGTAATTTCATCCCTTTTCATTCGAACGCGTCCTATTATGACGTTACCGGCGTTGCTTCTGTTTATTGTTGTCGCCGTTTTCATCTCCCTGGTGATGCGCCAATGGGAAGCAGCGGAACTAACTCGTTCAATGTTAGAACTCGTTCATCAATGTTCCGGAAAGAATCGCCACATGTGACAGTACTAGGAGCCAGGGATGCTTGAGGGCTGCTGGATCAGGCAGGTCTCTGAAACATTTCGAACCGCCGATGAAAGCATCTAGTTCGCCCTGCATGCCAGTATCGCTCGCACCATCACTTGTGCATGCCAGCATCACCCAAGCACACGAATATCATGGCTTTCCCTCCCGATCAAGTAATTTCCCTCAAAGGGATTTCTATCTCAAAAGCGCGTGCATTTTTTGCCTACGTTTTGCGATATTTGAACAGCATCGTCAGTCGTTACAGAATTGCCAGTCTCGGGTGCATGATTCGAACTGCCTCAATTAAACATTCGTTTTCTACTACACTTTCGCCATCGTTACCATGAGCCGCTTTGGGCGTCTGCTACTAATAGTGGCTTTATTTTTCACCAATGCTTGGGCAAAAACGGTCAAAGAAACATTGCGCATTACTTGGAAGGAGGGCGCTCCCAATGGACAGGCCAGAGAACTCATTTACACGAATGGGCAATTTCCCAGCCCAACGCTTGTCTGGGACGAAGATGATGATGTCGAAGTGAGTGTTTGCTTGTCCAGGTTGGTTCATGCGGTGATGCTAACGCAAACGCGCGCAATAGGTAACCGTTTATAATGAAATGGCTAAAAATGTTACTGTACATTGGCATGGCCTCGAGTAAGTTGAGTCCTTTCTGCGAATGAGAGCATCCCTCTAATGACGAGCAGTCAAAAAGACACTCCTTGGTCTGATGGCACTCCCGGTCTCAGCCAACGACCTATCCAGCCCGGCAACAAGTTTGTATACAGATTCAAGGCGTCTCCTCCTGGAAATCACTGGTACCACTCTCACGAGAAAATGTCTCTTGTTGACGGGCTTTATGGAGCAATTCACATTCGGTTAGTCTTACCGGCATCCCAAGACGTTTTCACATGCATGATGCTAAGTCGCAAGCACGTAGGCCAAAGGGAGACCGCACAGGATTGTGGAGTCAAATAAGCCAGGACAAAGACGACATTAAAGCTATGGAGAACGCCGCACACGATCCAGAATATCTGGTCGTGTCGGATTGGAGCCAGTATACCTCGGAAGAGTACTGGAAGATATCTACTGATTCGGGCCTCCTCGTATTGTACGCTTACGTCGCCCCCAGGTCACATTTATTTCGCAGCTAACATTTTTGAAAAGTTGTCTTGATAGCATTTTGGTCAACGGAAAGGGAGAGGTTTACTGTCCGGGCCAAAAGTTTCTTCAAGCAGAGCTTGCTCCCGGTCTGGTTGAGGACGCTTTCCCACCAGGCACCGAGGTCTCAGACAAAGGGTATGCTAGTAGACGTCCAAATTACCACTTCCTTACATCATGACATTGGCACTAACTCGCTTGTTTTCAGGTGTTTCCCAGCGGATCTTGACCAAGTCCAAGGTGGCCCCTGGAACATCACTAAACGCCCAGATCTCATACCACCACGCGTCCAGGAAGGCTGCGTCGCATCCAGGCACGAGAATGCAACAATCGTCGTTGACCCGTCAAAAAACAACGGCTGGGTTAGTATGCATTTTGTAGCTGCCGCCACGATTGCCCAGATTACCTTTTCCGTGGATTCACACGAATTTTGGCTGTACGAGATTGATGGCAACTACGTCAACCCCAGAAAGTTTGTCTCGGCAGTCATGTCCGCCGGTGAGACGTATTCGGTCATGATAAAACTAGATCAGGAACCGGGAAAATATACAATGCGCATACCCAACTCTGGGGCTTCGCAAGTACTAGGGGGCTTTGCCGAAATGGTTTACAAAGGGTGCGAACGTGAGGAGAAGGCGGGCAAGGCATACCTGTCGTATGGAGGCAACCCGACTTCACCCGATGTCGAGAAGAATTCATTCTTTCCATGGCAACTGGATACAGACCACATGTCGCCGTGGCCTCCAAATAAGCCCCGACCCGGTAACGCCGACGAGGAGCATCTCCTGGTGCTTGGCCGCGTTGGCGCTCCCTACAATTACACCATGAACACCAAGTACTTATACCCCGTTGATTTTCAAAACGATGATCCTTTGTTGTTTTACCCCAACGCAACCCGCGACACCGAGAATGATGGCCTAGTGCTTCGTACCAAGAACGGGTCTTGGGTTGATCTCATTCTGCAAGTCTCTACTCTACCAGGAGATACATCGTCATTTGAGCATTTTATGCATAAGCATGGCAGCAAAACTTGGAGAATTGGTTTCGGAACAGGAGTTTGGAATTATACCAGCGTCGAGGAGGCTATTAAAGAACGGCCCAAGGATTTCAACTTGGAGACGCCTGGCTTACGTGATACATGGATCACAGCATTCTCAATTGGCGGCGAGGCATACTGGAGCGTTTTCAGGTACTTTGTGGATAATCCGGGCCCATGGCTATTTCATTGTCATATCGAGCTTCATTTAATGGGCGGCATGGGCATTGCAATCTTGGATGGCGTTGATGCATGGCCTGAGCATATTCCTGAAGAATATCAGCTGCGTTAGCATTTGCATTTGGCAAATATAGGACATAATTATCAGCATACGGAGATGTAGTTTTATTAATGCACTAATCCATTTGTCTTTGGCGTAATGTTGAGTTTTTATACCTATTAAGCCGCAGGGTGCAAATTGTAGACGCCTACGGATTGTTACCATGAGCAGCTGCATTTATCGTATTCAACTCAGCAGGTAAGTTACACAGGTGCAGGTGACCTCGGATGCTGTGAAAGAGCCTGAAATACTGCCAGAAGACTATTATTCGCCGTGGCTAAGCGAGAATCTCCTCATACTTAATATCAGACCATATAGGTAAGCAAGGATTAGCAGCCAAGTGGCCGAAACGTAGTACGTACGCTTGTTAATGCTGAGGAAGACTGTGACGAGGGTTCAACAAGGAAGGCTTGGAAAGGATTCAATTCAAAGATAATAGAGTAGGGTGTTAAAGGTCCTTGGTTTTATAAGAGGAAGAGGGGGGATAATAACTTATATATATACATAAAGAGAACGGCTGTGCCTAGGGTTCTTACCCGGGCACGTGTTCAATTTATGTAACCAACAGGTCTTTGGTCGGTGACGCCCCTTTATTAGGCTTGGCGATCTGTTGGGCCTTTTCCTGTAACAAAGACGCATAAGCCGCAGTCGTCATATAACTCACTGGTGATATACGATGCTGGCCTCCACATTCTCCCCTCGCGTCTTACCAGGCATACCGTGGACAGTCCTTTGAATTCCCGAATTATGCATAATTCTTACCTTTATTACTCACAAGACCTTGATGGCTGCGCAACCTCGGCCAACTAGATTCTATAGGACTGATTTGTGAGCAAATATTCCACACGGTTATCGAGTAGGCCGGGGTCCGTACGAGACATGTCCTGATGAGGGACAATGTCACGTCTGTCAGATACATGTGTTGGGCCAAAAAGCTGAAAAGTAAAGGCTTTTGGTCCAGTCACGATAGTTGCTTTTTTTTCTCGGGCTTATTAATAAATTAGGGCTCGGTTGAGAGTCACAGCAGGGGTCTTCAGGCTTGGCTTATTAGCCAAGGTGAGCTGCTGACAAGAGCATGTCCCACTGAGTTCGGAGTCTCGGACCAGGAGCCCGCTGGTAAGGGGGTTGGACAACGAACCATTTGCCTGTGGGATAGCTCCGGTTCCGAAGCAACCTTGAGTTGAAGCAGGCTGCCGAGAATGGCAAGGCATGGTACCCCAAGTCTGGGTTCAGGGCGCTGGTAACGGCGGCCCGGCCATAAGACAAGGACCAAATGCAGGTGCCGGCTTTCTATCCGGCCGGTGGGCGAGTTCAGGGTCCGATTAAGTCCGGTCAGAGCCGCCAGGCACAAAGAACCGAGTTTGGCTAGACAAAGAGCAAAACCCGGTCCAAATGGATTTGGCGGGGATAAAGTTTGGTAGTAGTATTTAGATGAAGCCGGACCCTAGCAAGTATACAGGGTTGTGTAGGCTAATGCGAAAGCGGTCGGGTTTGTATATACGGGACCTGGCAAACGTCCGCGGTTGTGAGGTGGTTACATATGTAAGACTTGGTTTGTTATGGTGGACAGATATAAGATGGTATGGAAGATGCGATAGAAGCCAATTGGCTTGTAAAAGGCTCGTCTAAGAGAATACATACGAAGCAGACAAGGGCGAGAGTCATGACGTGGAGTGTTGTCTTCATATTCACCAAAGTTTTCATTCGTGGCATTCTTACTGGCCAAAGGTTACGCCATCAGCTCCGCACGTAATTCAGGTACTATTTATACTCTGACCGGGGGCATCCGTACATATAATATGGTGGCACTTGTCTCGTGAGTGTCTGACATGGAGCACATTGTAGTAGAGCAGGTGCATGACTCTTGACCCCAGAGAAGCGGGACAATTCCGCCTCTCGCCTCGAATGTTGCAGAAAGCGGGCAAGTCCCTAGGTATAACAAACAAGTCCAAGGATAATTGGGTACGTATCCTACCAGGCGACGACGCACAGAAGTCTGTCCTCGTAAGTGCACCAGACTCGTTCCGCATGCTGGTATTTCACCCTCGGCCCTACATCTCATGCCAGTCTGGAATGGCCAGTCCGCCGACAACATGACACCGTTCGGATAGAGCTTCGTAGTTCCATGGCGCCATTAGCCACAATATAGACTCAATGTTGTGCTCTTGGTACACGGAGCCACACCAAGTCAGGCCACCATCAAAGCTTCTGGAGAAGGTGAACAAGTAAAGTCCCTGTCCGCTTACGCCGCGAATAGATGCGCAATTATAATACATATAGCATCCGTCTCGTGTGAGAGTATAGCTTGGCATGACGGAAACAATACTTGACAATGCCTTTCCACAATCCCAGGCCCAGCAACACCACGCAGTGTGCACCTCGAATAGCCTCAAACACGGAAATATCTTTTGGGGGCTGTCGGGATTAATTTCATGGGGACCAGTTCCAATAAATGTCTGGTTGGCTGATGTCCCCTCAGCACCCAGCGTACAGGGGTCAACTTCGTTCACAGCTTGAGCCTTTATAAAGAACAAAATGAGCAGTGGTGCGGGGAGTACCGGCATGTCTGGTGCTGCCCTGACTTGAGTATTCACTATGTACAAGGGTCTCAAATTACTGATTGATCCATGAGGGCATACGAGGTTATGACTCGGTCATGTCGACCAGACCCTGCCCAGTAAGGCTATATATATCCTATATTTTGAACAACCCTGTCTCAATGCAGCATCTGTCGCCGTAGGTATGAATTCATTGCTCAGCTCTCCTGTCACGGCAGAGAGTGGGCAATAGCTATGCATGGCTATAGTCTCATACATGTTGGCTGTTGCGATAACGCGTCAGTCCGATGGGATATTCATATCGACCTGTGCGCCTTGGAGGCTGAAGAATAGGTATAAAAAGTCTTGGGTAGGCTCACTAGTACTTTGTCTACTTCATCATTGCTCTCATCTTCGCTTTTCATCAAGGAGCTTTGGACAGCCCTCCTTATGAAGTCCCTTGACGGCCTCGTTGGCCTCCTTTTGTCGGCAAGCCTAGCATCAGCCGGGCTTGTTCCTCGAGACGCCAGCATCCCCATTGTCAATCAGGATTCCAAGAACGCTGTGCCAAACAGGTATCTAGTTGCTTTTGATCCCAGATTAAGCAAAGATGTCATCAAGGCCGAACGAGCCAAGATGATTGACACGGTCAAGCAACGCAATGTCGACAAGCGCAGCACTGATAACCGACCGCTCTCTCAGAACCCTTATACCTTTGATATTGACGGCAAGACACAAGGCATCATCATTGAAGCCGATGATGCTACAATCCAGACTTTTGCCAAGTCTGGCGCCTTGGCCTCTATTGAGTGCGATACACGTGGTTCCTACGATGCCCAGGTCAGCCAGTCGAATGCTCCCGATAACCTTGTCCGCCTCTCAAACAACGTAATTGACGGCGTCTCCAACTACACCTACGATGAATCGGGGGGTGAAGGGATCACGGTCTACGTGTTGGATGGAGGCATTCATCTCACGCATGAAGAGTTTGGAGGGCGTGCCACTTTTGGCGCCTCATTTATACCCGAATCACCTAATGTAAGCCAACAATCCAAAAGGAGAATCACCGGGCTGGCATAACCAAGAATACAGGAAGATGTCGCAGATGATCACGGAACCCACATCGCCGGCATCATCGGTGGCGCAAAGTTTGGCGTCGCCAAGAAGGTAAAGCTTGTAGCTGTCAAATTAGACAATGAGGCATCACAGATGATACAGGCGGTGGACTTTGTCCTTGAAGATGTCAAAAAGAAGGGCATCCAGGGGAAAGCCGTAATCAGCATGTCAATGCACAATGACCCCTCCGACATCCTCGACCAGAAATTCAAACACGCCGTTGATTCAGGGGTGGTGGTGGTGGTTAGTGCTGGCAACAATAATGTAGGTTTTTTTTCACGTCTATTCCTCGGAAACTGATGCAAAAACCCAGTAGCACGAGACTAACTTTGTCTTATGTACTCGACGACATAGGCAGATGCCGGCAACTACTCCCCCGGAAGGCACCCAAGCATCATCACCGTCGCAGCAATGTATCATAAAACTGATTTCCACTGGCCCAATTCAAACTGGGGTTCCGCCGTCACCATCTACGCTCCTGGCGTTGGCATTGAGAGTGCAGCCACTTGGTCCGACAGCGCCACAAGATATCATGATGGCACAAGCCAGGGTACGTGCCCATGGACTCGATACACATGGTAAATGAGCAGTCTCAAGACGCTAACTGTGGTCATGATAGCTGCTCCCCACGTTGCCGGCCTCGCCGCATACATCATGGCCCTCGAGGGCATCACCGAGCCTCCCAAGGTCATGGCCCGGCTGATAAGTCTTGCCGAGGAAACGGGATCCCGAGTCCATTGGACGGCTCCCAACACGACCACCCTCATTGCCACCAACGGACTGGCAGGTAGACTGGATCCTGCCATTGCAAACAAGGTCAAGAAGCTCCCTTGGATCACTGACGAAGAAGCCTCCGATTGGGGTAGCTGTGGCCGCTTCTACGATAGCGATCTAAGTTGCGGCACCCTCGTCTACTGTGATTCTTACGACACACGCCCTAGACTCCCCAAGAAGGGCTTCTTCAAAAGCGCCCAGGAATGTTTCGATGCCCATGAGCCAGCACCCATTCTGCCTTGGATTGAAAAGCCAACGACTGTCCGTCCCGACACTTGCGACAAGTCGACGGAAAGTGCCCAATGTCCGCGCGTGTGTGGCTCCGGGGGCTATGACGAGTATGTTTGTGGTACCAAGTTTGTCTGTGAGGGCTTCGACTTGAACCCGAAACCCAACTGGGCCAAGGGATACAAGAATGCAAAGGCCTGTTTCGACGCTCACGCGCCTCAACCTGTCTCTTCCAACTAAACTATGCCAGCTGCTGCAGCGTAGGCCATGGCCTTGACGACTGGGAGGGTCATGTAGGAAGCTGATGTTAACTTCTTTAACCATATTTTCAATACAACGCTTGGTCAAGGATAGAAGCTGGACTTTACTTCTCTACGTTGCTCTTCGTGGCATCGCAATACAACTATGGCAACGCCTCAAGTTAGAGTGACAGTGTATCATCTTGTGCGGAGCTTGCTTGAGCCTTTCTTTGGGGGTAAAAGAATTGTGACTGTAACTACCAGGTCCCTGGATCATAACACCTGCGAAACATGTTGGCCGTGCTGTTCTGCCAGCTATTCAGACTTGTGTACGTGTATCTGCCATGAGTCTAGGATGAACTTTTCTAAGCTGTCTTACACCATACAAGTATTTGATACCCATGATAGGCACCAAGAGGCGATAACCCTTTAAATGCTGCCAGTCTACTCGTACCTGAAAAGGCCACCAAACGTAAACGCCCAAAATATTATCATGTAAAATGTGCAAAAGAAGCTACCAGGACATGGACCGTTCTAAGGGCATCCTAGTCAAACGTAATTTTTGTCGCCTTTTGTGTCATGTCTACATCCTTGAAGAATGATCCGTACATGTCGTGAGTCTTCTTCTTGACAGTCGTGCCAAACTTGAGCAGATCGTCGGGGACGGGTTGATTGGCGCCCCTGAGAATGTTGACCAGGCTGCACAAGTACACGTTAGAAAAAGAATCGACAAGGAATTTGCGTCGGGTCAGAACTTACGAGCCAGAGTGTGCCTTGTCTTGGACTGTAAATAGGGTGTGTGCCTCGCCGGTCTTGCCAGCCCGGCCAGTACGGCCGATTCGGTGAACATAATCCTCAATCGTCAAAGGGAACTAGTCGTCGCAGTTAGCAGTCGCCCGGGCCGTTCAAAGACGCATCAGGTAGTCCACGCACCGTAACGTTTATTACCAGCTTAACTTCGGGAATATCCAATCCACGCGCAGCGACGTCGGTCGCGACGAGCACAGGAGTCTGGCCAGTCTTGAAGGCTTCCAAGCTGCGTGTTCGCTGCTCTTGCTTCAAATCACCATGTATGCCGCCAACGCGAATGCCCTTGCGGCTGAGGAAGTTTTCTACACGAGTGGCCTCCTTCTTGTACAGGCAGAAGACCAGGATACGGTCGTTCTTCTGTTTGCCCTGCTGGTGCTGTTTCAAAATCTGGAGCAAGCGAAACTCCTTGTCCTTGGGGTCCACGACCTCGACTTTTTGGCTAATTCGGGTGTTGGCTTGCAGTTCTACGGAGCCGTTCTCGGTTTCTTTGCCGCCTGAACCAATGGTGATCTTGACAGGGTCAACCATGAAAGTAGAAGCCAGAGCTTGGACCGACTGCGGCCAGGTGGCAGTGAACATGAGCGTCTGTCTCCTCTCTCGGGCGAGGCAAGCACCCAGAATTTGTTTGATGTCGTCCTCGAACCCCTTGTCGAGCATGCGATCAGCCTCGTCCAGAACGGCGAATTGACAGCCACTCAGATCAACAGTGCCGTCGGACATGAAGTCTTTCAAGCGGCCAGGAGTGGCCACAATGATGTCGGCACCTCGGTTTACCATTGCCCTCTGCTCGTCTTTTGATGAGCCTCCGAACAAGCAAACGCACTTCAACTTGGCCAGCGCGGCCAATGAAGCCAGCTGCGTATGCGTCTGCATGGCTAGCTCGCGGGTGGGCGAGACAATGACTGCCTTGGTTCCCTTTTTACCAATGGCGGAAACGGACTCGACGCAAGGCAAAGCAAATGCCATGGTCTTGCCAGAGCCTGTCTCTGCAACGCCGACAACATCTCGGCCGGACAGCGTGGAGGGCCATGACGCGGCCTGGATGGGGGTGGGAGCCTTGAAGTTTGCAAACGGCGACGGGGTCTTCTCGAGCAGGTTCGTCGAGGGAAGGTGGTGGAATTCGATGACTGGCCGAAGGGACGATGTCTCGCCTCGGGGATCGGTAATGGTAATCTGGTTCGTCGACATGAAGGCATCGACTTCGTCTTGGGGAACGTTGGATAGGCTGATTGTTTGGACATATGACCCCGAGGTGGAGGCCCTTTCACTACTCAAGGCTTTCTTGTCCTTCTCGGACACGCTCGATTCTTCGGCGGGCGCTTTGATCGAAACATTCTCTTTTAATTCTTGCGCCTCCTTCAGCTTCCTTTCTTTCTTGTCCTTCTTGGCCTTCTTTTCGGCCTTGCGCTGTATTTCGAGGTCCGTTTCCTTTGCATCATCGACGACGACATTAGATTTTTCGGATTTGCGCTTCTTTTCCTTCTTTTCCTTCTTCTCTTTCTTCTCCTTCTTCTCCTTCTTTTCTTTCTTGTCCTTCTTGTCCTTCTTTATCCGCGCTTCGGATGCATCGTTGCCATCGTAAATCTTGGTCTTTTTACTCGGACGTACAGACTCGTCCTCTGCGAGGGTGTGTTTCGTGGCAGCCATGGCAATTGAAAAGGATGGCTTGGAAATATTGTCTGGCAAAGGGGGAACCGTGGGTTATGCTGAGACGGGACCAGGCCTCGAGCGCGCAACTGGAATAACCAAAGGCGGTGGGCTGGAAAAAAATTCAATGTTGTCTTATCGATACGAGACAGCGTTGTCCAATAGTTTTTGCGTGTGAGGGGGTCATGCGGGGCCGGCCTCCGAGGTGGCATCAGTCAAGTTTTTGGGAATCTGGCAAGACCGATAAAGCCCGTTCACGCGGCTAAGCGGCCATACGGGCGCCATTCGCAAGATATCGCAAAGACTTTATATGTAATAGCAGTTCTTAATTGTGCCATTTCTGGGCCCCTTAAGATTCTCTGCCCCCGAACAGTCCGCGGTCAAAAGAAACAGCACGCTAGGCATGCATGACCGAGTTGGTTCGGACAAAATGAGGTAGCCTAACAGCTATGCTAAATAAGGTCATCATTATGGTGTATGAGTGTTTATGGGTAGCTAGGTCAGTGTTGAATTCAAAACAACTATACAAGGTGAGGCTCATTCTGCTTCAAATCGTCTTGCCTCTGAAATGGTCTTCTGGATCACGGTTCCAATGGAGACGGACCGACATTTCTACTAGGTCCCGGGTAGGTTCAGGGCATCCGGCGCAGTGTCAAGAACCAGACATGTTTACGATTACCTCCCCCAAGGCACACAGAAAAGTAATACCAATGCCAACGTAGCGCGCAGTCAGGTGAAGCCTCGAGCTTCTTGGCAAGTTCCTCAATTTGTAAGGCGGTTTGTAGGCGCTGACATGTCCACGCTGCATCACAGACACACACGCCACTTTTACACATATTTTATGACAATTTGCAGTGTGGATTAGCTTGACCGATAAGACACTTGTGTTGACAAATCGCTGCCGCCGTTGAGCAATATGCAAAGATGACTAGTACGAGACTTTCGCGTCGCCGGATTGCTACCAACTCTAGCTGCGGGTGGATGATGCCCTGGTTTAGGGTTAGGGTTCCTTTGTCGTGATCGACGCCAATCAGATCCGAGCATTAGCACAAAAGATTTTGACGTTGGAGACAGGTAACCGAGTACGTACTGACCTGGCTCTTTGTCTTTTTTTGCTTTGCGATGAGCACACTGCCACCTCTTTCTCTTTGACTCAAATCAAGGTTCTCAACGGTTCAGCTGAGCCACTGGCGGCCTCACGTGGGTCCATTGTGTTCAATGTTCTCTGACAAAGTCGTGCGGCTCGGTACAATTGATCCCTTCATGTTTGTGCAAGGCGAGGACTAGACCCCTGGACCCTTGGATCCTTGGAGCCTGGGACAAGCTGACCCGGCATCCGCGATTCTCATTTATTATCACCAGACACCGAGACACTTACCGAGCAGCCGCCTACGATTTGACCCATTCGTTTGTCTCCGCTCCTGCGCACCACAGTGACCTCACTTTCGCGCGCGGCGTTTCGTTGCTTGCCTGTTTGCCATGACTTCCGAAGCTGCACCCAACGAGGGAGAGGAGGAGCGCATGCGCGACAAGGTGGGAGACTTTCTGTACGTGTTTTTGGGCTGCCGTTGATGCTTTGATAAGCCGACATGCATGGCTGCGAATTCTAACGGCGCAAACTGCGCGAAACCAGGAAGAAAAACCTGAATAAAGGAGAACTTGCCTTGAAGCATGCCATGGGACTTGGTAGACAACCCAATATTGTGCCCGTCACCGACCCGGTGCTCGACGGACCATCACGGCCCGTCGAGGTCGGATGGCATCCCGTGGGCGGACTGGCCGGCAAGTGGTTTGCTGAGCAGACAGGTCTCGGAAAGATGATCACCGACAAGATTAACAAGTATCCGGATCCGACCCAGCATTGGGCCGTGCTGGTTGGCGAGTATGCTCACCAGTTGTGGATGGTATGTCTACGCCCGCCCGGAAACAAGCCTCGCCGGAAGCACCAAACCAACTAGATGAACCCGCAGGATGAGAATTTCGACGTCATTTACACAAATCAAAAGATCAAGCGCGAGGAGTGGCGCACATTTCAAGTTGGCGAGACGCGCTTCAACGATGACGCTACACGACGGGCTGGTGCGTTTGTCTATTCTGCCGCTCGTGACAAGAAATAACTAACTGGACGGAAAAGGCGAATCCGTCATCGAGTCTATCAGAGAGACGCAGCCGGGCTACAACCTCATCACCAACAATTGCCAGACATACGCCCTGCAACTCCTTGATGCCATCAAGGTCGGCTCAAGGAAGGAATTCGGCACAACCCTGGCCGTGTACGAGAGACTAATTGGCCCTGGAAGTGTCAAGGATTTGTTCATTGAGGGCCAGCCTGTGGTCGGCGAAGCTCCCCAGGAGAGCACAGTGTCCATGGCGCAGCAAGTCATGCACGACAACACAACACAGCTTGATGCCCAGGAGCAGTTGCAGAAGAACGGGAGCGCAGGCCCTCAAGACGGAGCCAGAGGCCTGGATCAGGATCAAGGCGAGAAGAAGCCCAAGAAGTCCAACTTTTTGTCACGTCTGCTGAAGAAGAAGAATTAGGCTGCTCTCCTCTCACGGTGGCCAGTGTACTTTGTTGACACGAGCGAGGGAAATGAATGAACGTCGGGGAATGATGTTACGCGTATGGTACAAGTTAGAGATGTGCAGGCATATCAGACATGTTTATAGTCGAGGAAGCCAAGTTGAGCCTTTCAAGATGAGCTTCTGCAGGCAGACGTCCCATTCGTTAAACGCGGACGAGTGTGTGACTGGGCTGGAACCATGTGTCCAAGAGGGATGCCTATAGCTTGCTTCAGATTTCCTCAACTTCACCTTGATGCACAATGGCCATGTATTCTTGGCAAACGTAATATGGCAACAAATATCCCCGGCTTCCGTGTAGCCACTATGATATATGCGTGTATGAGCCATGGAGAAGAACGCAACGTGGTTGGCATCCACCGTTGGCTTCGCTACCAAGTTTCTGACCGTTTCAAGTAATGCACATGCCTCATCGCAAGCAGTCAAGTTCTTCCTGCCCTGAAACTATTGGGTTTCTGCACATCGGGAAGCATGGCCATTGTCGTGTTGATCTTGTTTTTTAATAGGATGCTCAAACCCTCGGAGAGTTTGACAGACAGTTCTCTCGCATTGGGGCTTGTTTGCGTACATACTGGCTACATGTGGTCGAACCTAGTGGGCGCGATGGTGGAAAAGAAGTCTGGTCGTCCAATGCCATCCGTGGCTGGTGACCTACGACGAGTGGTTGGCACTTGCGAACCGCCAACAGGTCATGTACGAGGCTAGTGAGAGCGAGAGACGGCCTTGATGTTGCGGACAGCAGATGCGGCGGGCTCGGGGGATGGAGATGGCTGCGCTGCTGCAGTCGTGCCTGTCCGCAACCACTCTGGAGTGCAAATTGACCAAATGACACAATAGGCTATATCGTCGGAATCGATGCAGTGGATAGAATGCGCCTAATCGCCAAAAGTCGCTGTACGAAGACTTGCGCACGAAAGCATCCGTAGAAATGGATCGACATTGATTCAGAAGGTCTGGCAAAGTCCGGTTGGACCCCGCAATTTGGACCCTCGAAGCTCCAAGTTCAACGTCAAGCTCAGCCTGGTTCCCCACCACATTCCATCACCACATTAATTGACAACAACCAGATGTCAGTGGGACGAAAAGAAGAGACAAATACATACAAAAAGCTCCTCTTTCCAATTCTCCCTGCTTTCCGTCCCTCTACCCGCACCCTCGCCAACTAAAGCACGCACCATCCACCGAGCTGCCGCACGACGCATAAAATGTCGTCGAAAGAGCCACGACCGAAAGAGAAAGACAAGTCCAAGGTGCACAAGCTCTCGCTCAAGGGCAGCTCCAGACTGGTCGCCGAGTTTGTACGTCTCCTTCGCTCGCACAATTCGCCTGCCTGCTCCCCTCCTCAGAAAGCTGACCCTCGGCCGCCGCTTCATGCAGTTTCAATACTCAATACACTCGATTCTGTATGCTGATCCGCCCTCTCTTCGACCGCCACTCCGCCCCGACCGACCGAACGACTGTTGCGGCCAAACTAACTGCGTCTAGATTCCAACGCGGTGTCTACCCTGCCGAGGACTTCACCGCGTATGTGTGCCAACTTTCCTACCACGACTTCTCCGTCAATGCGAGAGTACAACGATGCTAATTTCCGCGCCCGCGTCTCCAGCGTCAAGAAATATGGCCTCAACATGCTCGGTACGCAAAGTACCCCCCCTCTCAGCCTCCATTGCCGTCTGTCAATGCGGGAAATTAACCGCGCACCGCACAGTCTCGGCCGACGACCAAGTCAAGGCATACATCAAAAAAATCATGAGCCAGCTCGATAAATGGATGGTGGGCGGCAAAATATCCAAGCTCGTCATCGTCATTACCGACAAGGACACGGGAGAGCATGTCGAGCGTTGGCAATTCGATGTAGGTCATCGCGTCGGCCTCGCGGCACAAAAAACCATCCTCCACAGCCCCCCCCTTTCTCCCTCGAAGCCCATGGCTAACAGCGAAACCGCACTTGACCAGGTTCAAATCTCACAACCGGCGGCAAAGTCCAAGTCGAAAGCACCCGCCCAACCCACCGACCAGGAAAACGTTGCGCCGGCAGCCGCCGCAGCCGCGCCGGAGAAGACAGAAGCCGAGATTCAAGCCGAAATTGCCGCCATTTTCCGCCAGATTACGGCCTCTGTCACTTTCCTACCACAACTCAGTGGCGACTGCACGTTTAATGTACTCGTCTATGCCGATGCGGACAGCGACGTTCCCGTGGAATGGGGCGATTCGGATGCCAAGGAGATTGCCAACGGCGAACATGTCCAGCTCCGGGGGTTTAGTACAGCAAATCATCGTGTAGATACCCTCGTCAGCTACAGGTTGGGAGACTAGCATGTGAAATCAAACAGCGAGTGAATGGAAGCATGAATAAACGTGACATGACGTATGCTGATGGGCGGAGCGTAATTCGGCCTGGGATATTGCGGGACGGTTTACTGCATGGAGATGGAATAGGCGACGGCGTAATCCACGAATGACTGACGCATCATGATGTCAAAATTGACACTGTTTCTCTGGGCTTTTGCAATCTGCAAGTGGTACCTGAATATACTTGTCTAGGACAGGCCGAAATGCACCAGGCATTGCCTCTTTTGCTTGATGTTGTTCAACAAGGCCACATTACCTCACCTCACCCATCGCTATTTTTATCCGCAACCGCCAAACCATGCATCAAATCACTCATCGCCATAATTCTGACGATCTTATCCCCGCTTACACCAGTCCATGCTGCCAGCCCAGCTCCCTCTGGGCGAATCAATCATCTACAACGCCGTCTAGATCTACAACCCTTGTGCTGAAATTTTCTCTTTACACCCTCTTGAAAAAATAGACGTACGCAAACTTCCGCATCTCATCAATATCAGTTGCTTCGACAACCTTCTCGTCATTGAAGAGTACCCAACTAGGAGCCTGGTGGCCCTCTAATTGTTTTCGAATGAAGGCCACGTAATGACTGCAGATCCCATCTAGTTAGCACAGTGCGCAAAATACCTGAAAAAAGCCGTCACGCAATGAAACTTACCCGGCATGGATGCTTGTTCCCTTGTGGCACACGATGGATTGAAGCTGGAACTGCGCGGGAAGCGTAGCACGCCCAGCCGGCTCCTTAGAAGGAGCTGGCTCATTAGAGCCGGCTCCCTCTTCTTCCAAAATGCCTTGGTCATCTGGATGGCTAAAGAGCCACTCAACAGCACGCTCCATATCACCACCAGTCTCCTTCAGTGCCCTCTTAGCCTGCGGAGCGCCGAAGCCCATGGCACCGAGCATCTCAATCTTCTCGGGATCGGCAGCATCTCCAGACCCTCCTCCTTGGCCACCAAGATTGAGAGGGGCGTCAATATCAGGATCCTCCATATGGCTAAACAGCCACTCCATAGCTGCATTGGCATCCGAGTTCCCAGTGGCATGCAAGGCCTTCTCGCAGCGATTGAGTGGGAATCCCATGCCTTCCAACTGAGCCAGGGCTGTGGCATCGGGCACAAAGGCGGGGGTTTGGGTTTCGGGCTCCTCTGGCAGTTCCTCTTCAGAGGGCTGCAAGCCCTTCGACAAGTATCCATCAAGTAAGAAGGGCTCATCGGGTACAAGAACTGGTACATCGACCTTAATCGGAACCCAATTAACTACCGTCATTTTACGAGCATTCACAACCAGAATCTCAGGGAATGTCTTGAACAGTGATTGTTTGCTGAATCCATCGGTGCTTCCGCAAGCTGCGCATGTCAAATCGACCTTTTCAGCCGCGGTCAAGTTGTCGAGACACTGTTTGAGTGTGACTGGCCTATACTGTTCGGCGGTATCCTCGACCCCCTCTGCTGCAGGAATTTTTTCCAGGGGAACGTCGATGAAGACGCTGTCCTGCTCGTTGACAGTATAACGAACCTTATTGCACCTTAGACACTGAAGCTTTTGTTCCAGGACGAATCTGAATGGCGCAGTTGGATCCTTGAGATGACCGGGGTGCTGTGATCTAGTAATGAGCTTGAAGAGATGTTGGAGGAGTTCAAATGCATCTTGCTGTCTCATGGTCGAAAATTCCTCATGACCACGTCCGATCAGGTGCTTCAACATTGCCGGTGCCAGCCCTTTTTGGTGATGAACCTGTGTTTCCGTGGACAGATCAGCATCAGGCTTAGAATACCGCCCGGACCATAGACCGTCTCCCATCTTTCGGAGCTGAGTCTCCAGGTCAGTTGCGGGGTCTTCCACAATCGGCAAATCATCGTTTGGTCGAAAGTAGCGGTCGCAGAATGCTGGCATGTCAAAAAGGCATTGAGTGATGCTTGCCAAATAGCAACTATTACCCAAGTTTTTTAGACCCGTTAGGCCAGGCCCGAACAGTGGCTTGAGCTCCTTTCCATCTTCTGTGGTCATGCTAAAGTCCCATTTGAGGTTTTGCTCGATTTGCATCTCCGTCAAGCTCTTTTCCGTCTTTTGTCGTTCGGCTAGCTTGATTCCCCAATGAGCCAGGTGCTGACCCAGGTTGTCGTCGATGCGTTCGTCGTCGCACTTGTAGCAGTAAATGTCTGCTGTGCCTTCGGGTGTGATGGAACCCAGTTTCACAGCTACGCCGTGCCCAGACTCTGTGGAATGAGCCAGTGCATGGGAGTTTCCATCTACTCCCCCCAATTGCTTGCGGCCGCAGCCCAGGTTCCCACACTCTAGGCACAGCCAGAGGTTTTCTCTCAAGTCACAACCCGAGCAGTGACCCAGCTGGCCCTGTTCAATCTTGCGAGACTCATGCTGCTGCATAAGCAAAATATGCTCGCAACTCGTAAGTTCCTGTTCCCAGGCCTTCACCTCCTCCTTACGTGAGAAGGTGTTTGCTTTCATAACACCATCTACAACTGGTGCCAGCTTTACGTCTGTAATATCGAGCTCGGTATTGCACTCGAGGCATTTTACAGCAAGGGCAGTATCGTATCGATCTTGTTCAGACTCGGCAGCGATGGCTAGCTTGGAGATTTTGGGGGGAGGTTCGTCTCGAACGACAACTTTTCGGGTTCGGCGGATGTTGAGCGACAGAGGATGACTTCGGATCGCGCTGTGGAGTTTTGAATGCAAGCGTTCACCGGCACAGCCGCCGTTGAAACACTGAAGGCAGACATCGAGGCCCGTTGGTTCATCCTGCAGGGACAGTGATTAGGATAAGACGACCTTTACCGAAGACGACTCAGCTGGGATGGGTAGAAGGACCACACAAACATACTATGGAGTCAAAGCACTGGGTACAGTCTTCTCGATACACAGACTGAGCAGGAGTCGGAGGGGTTAATGCTGTGGAGGAAACACATTGCGTGTCAGTTTCGTAAGTTGGCGAATGCCCCATGCAAGACACACGTCAGTGCATGGAGAGTAGGGCAACTCACCAAGAGACTCGAGATGTGGGCAAGACATGGCGATGATGCAGGCTCATGCGAGCCAGGAAACAAGAAGGCTAAGGAGAAGCTGTGTACTGCCAAGCCAAACGATTGCTATCGAGAAGCAGCAGGACGAAGAGTCGAGTCACAACGATTACCACAGACGGTGATGATGCAGCAACACGGAATGGAAAACATTGAGCAGGCAGAGAGCAGGCAGAGAGCTGTCACTGGGTCAGGGTGGGGCTCAATGACGGAGGAGGGGCAGCGTTGGGTCAAGCCGGGCCAGGGTTAGGGTTAGAGCGCAGGTCGGGCCAACAGTGAAATTGAGACTCAAGGTCGACAGGGATCAAGTTGCTAACTGCTATCCGATGCACCCTTACTGTCATGCCTGGTAAATTTCCATGGCGACGTCAACGTATAGGGTAAATGGCTATTTCAAGTCGCACGATTTATCCAGGACGCGGGCAGATGAATTGACAGAAAGGGGCGGGCCACGGGATGACAACAGCCACGTTCCCATATGGTCTGGAAGCCAGTTGAATGTGTACCAAAAATGTATCCATCAGTCTCTTGGTTAAAGAAAAAAAAATTACTGAGGCAGAGTTATTTTGCTCAAGATACGCTATGGCGCACTATGAAGCATCTCGGCTGCAACGACAACCGGTCTTGAGTAGCATATCTGCTGTCTTGTACTCTTGCTGGTACTTGGGACGTTTCAAATGATCTGTCATGACAGAAGAATGTTTGCATACCGGATGTAGCTAGCTACGGGGGCTAGTGCGGGATGGATTGTATTTCTTACCCTTTGCATAAGCATCAAGATGCTCTGATAACTGCCCTTTCACTTCACTTGGGAATGCGTTGAGAGAAGAAAGTGCGAAGCCGTCCCCATATATCTGGGGAATCAACGCTAGGTTGTTGCTTAGCTGAACTGAGACTGTTGACTAATCTTTGTGATGCCTCAGATGAGAGAGTCAAGGACGGCTACCGACGTTGCTAGCAATATCTTTTCTGCTAGAGATGTAAGTAACGGGGGGCAGATGCTAGCGATTCTTGTCCACCTCCCTTATTTGATTGCTATCTGAAGGATGGCAAAACGTCTGCAGGGCCCGTAGGCCAGGCGGAAATATTTTTTCCTCAAATATTTACATGCAGAAATGGAAAAACAGAACGACCAAAGGGAAGAGTATCGATGTACTATAGTAGACAATATGTACAAGCTCTCACCAGACATATATACAAGACTCGGATTGCATGTTGATACAGCTCATTCATCAACTTGTATATATAGGAAGAATAGAAGATCCCCCAAACCGGTATTCCTCCCAATCATTCCTCCGCCCCTCAGTTATTGGACGTGCTCTTCACTGTGAGGCCCAACCTGTGGCATGGTGTCATACAATGGCCGCAGCATGAGGAATAGAACGTATCGACTTACAGCTTCAGGAAGACTGCTTGTTCTCAATTTTAATCTGCTCTGAGGTCTTGTCCATGGGTATATTGTTGACGTATTTAAGATTGTGGTTGTCCTTGGTGTACGCATTGGCCGCGCGAGCTTCGGGCTCCTTCTGCTGACCAGCGATGGCCAGACCAAACGAGGCGAAGAAGAAGAAGAGCTTGGCCTTCATTTTCCGAGTTTGCGTGTGTTTGATATTGGCTATTCTTTTCGATGTATGATGGAGTTGTTTGGCTCGCCCTTGAAATCTGCAGGCAGAATCCCTATTTATTCTTATGGAATGATGTCAAGATGGGCAAATGTATTTGCGGCAACCAACAGCTTTTCTTGCAGCTCTTGATGGTGCTGATTGCAGGCAGCCAGCTTCCATACTGGTATAAGTGTCCAAGGGAAGCCTTGACACTATGTAGGTGACCAAGAATGGGGCCGAGATTTGGCCCGGTCAGGATCTCGTGGACCACCAGCGGTAGACGGGACCAATCGTTTTGTGTGTTTACATTGATTTACATGGAAGCAAGAACCAATCCGCCGAGAGAGATGTTGGTTGTCCGTCAGCTCAGGGCACAACTTGGCTAGTGCTTAGTTGCTTGAGTATTGAGCGGATAGCATCCCATACTCGCACGCTCTACTGTGGGATTCACGTGGAGCAACACCACCATTTTGTCTGTCTTAATTAGGCTGAATTGTTCTTAAAAGGATGCCAGACTCCTAGCTGCCCGTTGGGTGACACAGCGGCTACAGCACACAATGCCCAACACCCCAGCCTTTGATCCGCCTGACCTTGGTTGTTTTCCATTGACTACACCAGCACGTCCCTGGCTGAGCTCGGGGCGTACAAAACGGCGCCTGACACACACCAAGCCAATGTTGTGCTTGTTAGTATTGTGAGCCAACGGAAGCGTGCTCGACCTCGGATCATGTCTAACCATGGACCGTTGCGAGTCTAAATTGGGATCAAAGTGACGGCGTTGCTAAATGTTGGCGCCGTCTTGGTCGGAATTGAAGCAAATAAAAGAAGAAGAAGCAACTGATGCATGGGCGACGGGCCTATTGACAAGCTCTTGGCCAGACTACGACCATGTCCCGTCGCGGCGTCGCCCTTGTCATGCCCCAGATTACCCCACATGCACCACTATTGGCTGAGTGTTGAAATCGACCCACTGAATTGTGCACCCGTCACCAGCATGGCCGTGCCGGAAATGCCCAGCCAAACATTTAAACTGGTCGGGTGCCCCTAGACAATCAGACCAGCAACATTGAACTAATCTAGATGCGGCTGCGGCGCCTTCCTCTGGCTAGATGCCGGCAAGACGCAGCTTGAGGGCTGAACTCGAAACCCAGGCATTATCCGTCATTTTCTTTCTCTCGCCCTCGAATGCCCAACACGCAGATGTATCGCCGGTGGACTGCGAACATCACACGCCCGGTCCTCATGTAACTCTGTGTCACGTCTATTGGTAGCATTGTTCAGGCCCATTGCAGTTTCTGCATTCACACCAGCCCTCACAGTTGGAAACTGTAACGGATTCGAGACATCCATCGGCAGCACCAACTGCGCCTTCGTCAGCATGCCCGTCACCACCGCAGACACCTTTACATCCGCCAAGGACCCGGATCACTACGACATTGAACATAGTCATCATGACCATGGCATCGGTGAAGCGGGACCATCCCGCGCGCTGGGGATTGACCAAACCCGCGACATCACAGAGGCCGAGCATGAGTTGGGCTTTTGGCAAGCCATCGGCATGTATCCCCAGGCCACCTTCTGGTCCATGTTCTTCTGCATCGCCGTCGTCATGGCCGGCTTCGACGCCCAGATCATCACCTCCTTCTACGCCTTGCCCGCCTTCCAGCGCAAATACGGCGATTGGGTTGGCGATCATTATGAGATTGCCGCGCCTTGGCAGACGGGTCTGGGCATGGGCAATCCCATCGGTCAGGCTGTCGGCGCCCTCGCCAGTAGCTATCCGCTGCATTATCTCGGGAGGCGCAAAACCCTTGGCCTCTGCTGCGTCTGGTCTGTTGGCTTTGTCTTTGTCCAGTTCTTCGCCACGTCCATCGGCATGCTTTGCGTCGGAGAGGTGCTCGGCGGCCTTGCCTACGGATTTTACGTCGTCATCGCACCCACCTACGCCTCTGAAATATGCCCCGTGACTCTCAGAGGCTTCCTCACAACATCTGTCAATCTGGCCTTCGTCATCGGGCAGTTCATCGCTCAAGGCTGCGCAGCTGGGGTCGAGACAAGGCTGGATGAGTGGGCGTACAAGATCCCCTTTGTGAGTTGGCGGACCAGACCACACATTTCCGCATCCAGTGACATTGCTGAGCAGGTATTGACCGTCTCTTGCCACAGGCTATTCAATGGGTATGGCCTGTTGTGCTGCTTGCCGGGCTTCCCTTTGCCCCGGAAAGTCCATACTGGCTCGTCCGCCGCGGGAGAAGGGAGGATGCTCGCAAGGCGTTGCTCCAACTCACGTCTAGCACAAATCGTCCGGATATTGACAAGCTTCTGGTGGGAATAGAGCAAACAGATTTACTGGAACAGGAGTATGAAACCGAGACGACCTATTACGACTGCTTCAAAGGAGTGAGCCTTGTCCGCACCGAGATATCCGTCATGGTCTACTTGATCCAAGTCATTGGAGGAAATCCACTGATTGGCTACGCAAACTATTTCTTTGAACAAGCCGGACTGAGCTCCTCGGATGCTTTCAACAGTGAGATGCTCTGTCCTCCATCCACATTATTCTGTTTGCCTGGTGCTACGAGCTGACAGCAAATACTTCCTAGTGGGGGTTGGTAATACTGCTCTTGGGTTTATCGGCACAGTGATTTCCTGGCCCCTGATGAACTTTGTAAGTGTCCCTTGTGCCAGAGGATCTCATAATTTGAGCCGAAGCAAAACTAACGTTGGACCACCAGTTCAAACTAGGCCGGAGAACCATTTACACTTCGGGAATGGCCGTCATGACCGTACTCCTCTTTGTGATTGGCTTCCTGAGCATACCAAAGAACAATAAAGGTGCTATATGGGCCATGGCATCATTAATGGACATCTGGACGTTTGTATACCAAATGACGGTTGGGCCGATTTGCTTCGTCGTCATTTCAGAGATATCAGCCACACGGTTGCGCGAGCGCACCATAGCCATTGCCACAGCGGTGCAAGCCTGCGCCAGCATTGTTTTTACAGTTGCCATGCCCTACATGCTCAATTCCAACGAGGCCAATTGGGGAGGCAAGGCCGGGTTTCTTTTTGGCGCCATCAGCATCGTGTGCCTGGTTTGGTGCTACTTTCGCCTACCAGAAAGCCGAAACAGAACCTACGAAGAATTGGACATTCTCTTTCAGCGGCGCATTCCGGCTCGCCAATTCAAGAATTATGACTTGTTGGCAGAAGCAGATGCACCTGTGGATAGTACCGAGCGCTTGTAACTGCGCATCGAAGCCGTACGAATCGCGGGTAGGGAGACGAGGGATCATGTGTACCCCATGAAAGTGCTGTGCAGAGTGGCTGCTGTGCTGAATTTGCAGTCAATTATGTCGCACGCTGTGTAAATGCCCATGTGGCATGCGTATTGCATGCTCGTATAGTGGTCTGGGAGGGAAAGCCTAGTCTGAACATGTCGTAAATAAGATGGCTTCAAAACGGTAATTTGCCTCATCATTGAGTTTTAGAGATTGAGAAGAGGTGCCGCCAGCCTTGATGAATGCAGTTGGGTGATAGAATCAGGGCCTTGACACAAGCTTACCGTCACCGGGGGAAGAGCAAGTGCGAAATCTATTGGTCGATCGATGGCATAAGACAAACGACCTTGTTCATTCATGTAAGATGCCAAGACGGACTTCCATGGTCATGGCGGGACCAGACGTTTCTAATGCAGCCATGGACGGATGTGTACGCTCTCAACTGCCATCAGTGGCTACATGTATGTAGGCTCTCAAAGCGTCCATGCCCTGGCTCACTGGGTGCATGGAAGAGCTCCAAGTGCTTACTCGGCTGTTGGAGACCAAGTAATATTCGGCGAACAGACCACGCTTATTACCGCAATTTAAACATCAACCCCTCTTGGCAATATACAATGCCTGCTACCTGGTGGCTAGTCCACCCGATTTGACTCGCTGCAACAGTATCCGCGAGCCTTGCTACAGCCCCCATTCGAGGGAGCCTAGCAGCCTTGATACCCTGAAAAGCTGGAGGAATACACAGGCCTTCAACAGAGAGTACAGTATGCCCTGTATATGTGGAAATTCTCGGTCTTGGCGATTCCTAGCTTGGATACCGTTGAAGCCGTGACGCTGAACGGGTACGCCACTTGATGAGTTGCTAGTGCAACGATCCGACGCCGACATCATGTATTTATCATCCCTGTTGGACGGGTGGGATGCCAACAAGCATGTATGTATGTACGAATGCAAACGGTGTGGCTTGCAGAAGCTCTGGCGGGTTAGCTCAATCGGTATTATGCGGCCGTTCCATGACATGCCACTTCAGTCAATGTAACAGAAGATGCCGTCAACATTCCTCGACAAAAAGAGACCAACGAATGACCTAGATAGCATGAGCAATTTAGAACCAAGAATCTTGTCATCCCCATATTGCGACGGCTGTCACAACCTGTATGCACTTTGTGCCCAATGTCTCGATCCCCCGAAATGACAAGCCATTTAACCTTCACTCGGTATTGTTTCCCACATTTTTTGCCATCCTTGAATTATATTTCCCCCATCTAATCGCACACTCTCCCCATTTATCGACCGCTGCTTCACTTGCTCTCCTGGCCTCACAGTAGCGGGTTGTGTTGGTGACGGCAAGCAAAACCGCACACTGCTTCACACTTGAACATTGCCAAATCGGCATCATGGTCATCGGCAATCATGGCAAGTCTCACCTCGAGCCTGGAACAGACGGCGCGTGCACAGATGACGCCCCCGTCTCCAATGAAGACATTGACGCAGCCGCTGAGCGCAGGCTCGTTCGAAAACTGGACGTCATCATCATCCCGACCTTCTTCATTATATACATGATGTCGTTTCTGGACCGAATCAATATCAGCAATGCCAGGATCCAAGACATGCCCAAGGACTTGGACCTTTCCGGCAAGAAATTCAACGTTGCCCTGCTTGTTCGTCCGTGGCCGCGCACCACCAGACTGCATGGGACACACGGGGTGAAAGCTGGCTAACAGGGCGTCCGCAGGTCTACTACGCTTCCTACATCTTGCTGGAAATCCCGTCCAACATGATTGTCAAAAAGGTGCGTCCGTCCCTGTACATGTCCACGCTCATGTTCAGCTGGGGCGTGGTCAACATGTGCATGGGCTTCGTGCACAGCTACCAAGCCCTCGTAGGGCTCCGGTTCATGCTGGGCGTCTTTGAAGCCGGCGTCCTGCCGGCCATTGTCTACATCACCGCGACGTACTACAAGCGGCACGAGTGCCAGAAGCGCATGTCGCTGTTGTTCTGCAGCACCGTTGTCGCGGGCGCCTTTGGCGGCCTCTTGGCCTTTGCCATTGGCAAACTCGGCGGCCGCGAGGGCTTCAGGGCGTGGCGATGGATCTTTATTATTGAAGGGGCCATCACGGCCTTGCTGGCCGTCGTTGCCTCGTTTACCATTATCGACTGGCCGGAGCAGACCAAGTACCTCACTAGGGAAGAAAAGGAACTGCTTCGCCGGCGGACCAAGAACGACGTGGGAGACATGGTTCGGATGGACACGCTCAACAAATTCTCCATGCAGCTTATTGCCTCCGACTACAAGATTTGGCTTGGCGGCCTGATGTATTTTGGCGTCGGCGTGGCCGGCTTGTCGGGGGCCATGTTTTTGCCAACGATTCTTGTGGAATTTCACTGGGAACCCGAGCAGGCGCAGGTTCGTACGATTCCCGTGTATGTTTTCGCCGCGGGAACGATGCTCCTCGGCGCCTACGCATCGGATCGACTCAAGCACCGGTTCGGCTTCATCGTCGGCGGCGCATCCATGACGACGGTTGGGTACGCGATGCTTCTGTCGCAGGACGGCAAGACGCGAGACTACAAGTTTGCCGCCGTTTTTCTAGTCTTTGGCGGCGCGTACATGATTGCCCCCATGGCTCTTGTCTGGCTGCAAAACAACGTGTCGGGCCATTGGAAACGGTCGTTTGCCGCCTCGACCCAAGTCATGGTGGGAAACGTGGCAGGCATTGTCGGCAGCCTGATTTTCGTTCCCGACGAGTCGCCAAGATATACTACCGGATACAGCGTGTCCCTGTCTTTGATGTGGGTTGGAATCTGTGCCGCCTTGGCCATGTTTATGCTCATGAGGAGGGAGAATGGCAAGCGGGCCGCCGGGCGCAGAGGCGACCGGCTTGCTTTGCCAGAAGACGTCCAGGCCAACCTGGGCGATTGGCACCCCAGTTTTAGATTTACTCTGTAGATGTCAAGGCTGCGGCTGGCTTACAATTAATTCTCCATTCATGTCCGGGTCGGCCCCGAGCGCGGGCTCGGAACGCAATCCCACATATTCCGACCCAGCATCGGGACTGTCAAGCATGAGAAAACGGGGCCAAGAGGGGAAGCTGTAACCTCGAATACGCAACGAGATCGGGAGCTCGCAACCCTGGCCCCAAGTCCGACTCGGCTACCAGGACCGGCTGATGTGCTGGTGGAGAAGACGACGGCAACCCGGCAGTCATAGAAATACCACAGAGTCCCGGAAAACCTCGCCTTGTGATTCCTTGATCCTACCATGTTGGCGGCCTAGGACTTGCCATTCACCCTTTATTCTCGTCGCGTAAACTCCCCCCCACCGTCCGGCCATCATGTACACGGCGTCGTTTGCCTTCTTCGATGCCCTCTGCGGGGCCGGGGTGACGCACTGCTTCGTCAACTTGGGATCAGACCACCCGAGCATCATTGAAGCAATGCTCAAGGGCCAAAGGGAAAAGGGCGCTGGCTTTCCACGCATCGTCACCTGCCCGAGCGAGGTATGCCCCGGCCGCGCGAGAGCACCGAGCCCGACAACTGACACGAGTTTTCTAGATGGTGGCCATGTCCATGGCGGACGGCTTCGCGCGGGTTACCGGAAGGCCACAATGTGTAATCGTGCATGTGGACGTGGGCACGCAGGCCTTGGGCGTGGCCGTTCACAACGCATCCGTCGGTCGCGCTCCGGTCCTCGTCTTTGCGGGCATGTCGCCCTGCACGTTGGAGGGCGAGCTGCGCGGCTCCCGGACAGAATTCATCCACTGGCTGCAGGATATCCCTGACCAAAAGGCCATCCTCGGCCAGTACTGCCGGTACGCGGCGGAAATCAAGACCGGGGCCAACATGAAGCAAATGGTCAACCGCGCGCTGCAGTTTGCGACGAGCGGCCCCCAGGGCCCCGTGTACCTCTGCGCGACGCGAGAAGTCCTCGAGGCCGACCTCGCGCCCTACGAGATCCAGCAGGATCAGTGGGATCCCGTCGAGTTGGGCGGCCTGTCGCCGAGGAGCGCGGACAGGATCGCCGAGGCCCTGGCCCGGGCCCAGAGACCGCTCGTCATCACGGGATATTCCGGCCGCAACCTGCAGATACCACCCGTCCTGGTTCGGCTAGCCGACGCCGTCAAGGCTCTCCGGGTGCTGGACGGATCGGGCAGCGACATGTGTTTTCCCGCCAACCACCCGGCGTGGCTCGGCATGAGGATAGGCGCGCACGCAGCCGTCGAGGAAGCCGACGTGATCCTCGTCCTGGACTGCGATGTGCCCTGGATCCCGACGCGGTGCCGCCCGAAAAGGGACGCGGCGATATTCCACATCGACGTCGACCCCCTCAAGCAACAGATGCCGCTCTTCTACATCCCGGCCCGGGCGCGGTACCGAGCGGATGCCCTCATGGCGCTGGAACAGATCCTTGCGGCGCTCACGGGGGGCCACGCAGCCAAAGTGCTCGCCGAGGGGGACGCCGCGGCGGCGGAAGAGGCGCGGAATGCTTCCCACGCCCAGTTTCTGGCTCAGATAGCGCATGCGGCCAGGCCCTTTGCCAACGGTAGTTTCGGCACGGGCTACCTGAGCAGTCTTCTCCGTCGGGTCTGTCCAGAAGAGACCATATGGGCCGTGGAAGCCGTGACAAACACGACCTTTATCCACGACAACATTCAGCCCACGGTGCCCGGATCGTGGATCAATTGCGGCGGCGGCGGTCTGGGGTGGTCTGGGGGCGGCGCATTGGGGATCAAATTAGCAACGGATGCTCAGGCTGGCGGAGCCGGAAAGGGCAAGTTTGTGTGCCAAATCGTCGGGGACGGCACCTATCTCTTCTCCATGCCGGGCAGTGTGTACTGGATATCCAAGCGCTATAGTATTCCGGTGTTGACCATTGTTCTGAATAATGACGGTAAGCTCCCGCCTGTTGTTTGTTAAGCGTGAACAAGCCCCGGGCTAATGGCAGAACCGTAGGCTGGAATGCGCCGCGAAAATCTTACATGTTGGTTCATCCCGATGGCGAGGCGGCGTCGGCGACAAACGAGAATATCAACATTTCCTTTTCCCCGGCACCGGATTACGCGGGCATTGCGGCAGCCGCGGGAAGCGGCGACATCCACGCCTTTAGGGTGAGCAAGGCGAATGAACTCGGGTCCGTACTCGAGCAAGCTGTCGCCAAGGTATTGGGTGGACAGACTGCCGTCGTAGACTGCAAGGTGGTGTTGGACTGCTAATATCGTACTGGGAAGGGGGTTTGAGGGCGCATTGCACGCAAGGGTCGGGCTGTTGATCCTTTTTATAAGCCGTCAATGTAATCTAGTCGTTCGCCGCTGGACGGAGAGGATACTACACATGCTTGGTATAATTGACTGCATGCGACGAAACTGGTCTTGGGAGTTTGGCCAGAGCCGTTTCAAGTATGTGCTTCCACCCACCCTCGTGCCTCGCAAGCATTGATCCAAGTAAAGATGGACCACGGCGTCTTTCTCTAGTTGACGGCAAGCGTTGCTACCGGACAACATATTGACACATGCAGCATGTATGTCGTTGTCTCAGGTAGACACGGAGGGATGGCCACCAAGGGCTGCAGCGCTGCTTCCGCTGTGGGGGTCTGATGCAGCCATTTCCAAGGGAGCGCCCGATTGACTCGACATTGAATCCGTGTCGACTGGTGCTTGCCTGGTGGTCGAGTCTTGTTACTCACTTGTTCGACTGTCCAGTGGAATAAAGAGATTATTAATGGTCAACTGGTATTACTCGGCCGGTGGGGAGCTGCATCTGCGCACAATATTCGAGTAGCACATGTATTAATAACTGGCAGTCAAATCGGCCGAGAAAATTGAGCTGCGTCCATTACTAAACCAATTGACGTTGCTACGTTGACTTATCCGAGACCAATGGGGAAGACCATGGACGCCGTGAGCTGCATCGCCTGGGCCAGGTTTTCAACCATCAATACTTGACACATTGCCAAAATCGGCGACGGGCACATGAGAGGCGCGGCATCAACGTCAACTGCGCCGAATGAAGCAAGCACACCGCCGGTACCTTGCCAATAGCACACGCTCATATGCCGTGCCACGCTGCCATTGATGCCATTGCCAAATGTCGAGCGGAACCACGCTGTCGAGACAAACGGTCGCTGTCAATTCTTACATGACCCGTGTCTAGAGGGATGCCGTGCCATCATTCCAAGTTGTTGGGTGGCAACATGACTGGTGCCGGCCTGCTTTTCTGGTCAAGTCAAGTTGTTCTAGGCCCAGCAGATACGCATTGGCTTTAAACTCCTGCTGCAATAAGACCGTCTCCCGTTCCTTGGCGACGCGCACGAGACCATGCGCCGACACCAACACCAGCGTTAGATGCCGACACTAGTCACATTTTGGCAGGTTGCAACTGCTAAAGACGTCGCCTAGTTGGAGGTTGATAATGAATCGACAATTTAATCATCAGCGACTGTGTCCTGATGGTTGCAGAGGCAATACACGCACGATAACCAGACGTCTTTTGTGCTACGTTGCCTTGCGTAAACAGCAACACATGATGCGCCGTGTTTTCGTCGCATGACTAAAAGAACGCACCATGACTTGTCATGAATTGTGTCAGCCGAAATAGAGTCAAGTCAACCCAAATTTAGCATGACTTACTGGTGTCTTACCACCAGCCGGACGCCCATCGTCGCCCGTCGTGCTAGGCAGTTAGTTGGGTACCATTCCGCCTAATCGGGCCCGATGTGACTATTGCCTCTCTTTTTCTTTTGCCTATAATTGTCAAAGTGCGTCTTTTTTCTTCTTTTTTCCTCCCTTCCCCCTTGGCCCTCCGCTCCAAGGCCTCTAGTCTCCCTTCCAAGCGGAAGCTACGATGACGCCGGGCGGTGGTTGTGGCTGCAAGTCATTCCCCCCCGCACGTCTGTGAACTTCCTTTACCTGCTTGTTTAAGACACAGTCGGTTCATGGTCGTTGGCCTTTGGGCTTCTAGTCCATGCACGGCTCCGATGACCTCCCGCATCACTTGCCAAGGGCGGCGTGGAGACGCTGGCTTCTTCACATTTTCATGTAACCCGAGACATGGGCTGGATGGAAAATATGGCTGTGAAAAGGGATAAAACCTCGCGCGGTCCCTGGAACTCGACCAGGGAATTTTATTGTCTTGTCCACGGCAAATGTCGGCCGAGAAACCAAGGCCGCGTTCCTGTCCTTGTCTTTGATGCCATTTTGACATTTCAACACCACACTCATGTTATAAGATCATTAATATCCCAGCGGTACCTTTGCTCTGTCGCAAACATGTTGAAGTCGTGTTTGATCGCGGCTCTAGCCGCCGTATCTCTTGCATCTCCCATTCATCAAGTCGTCCGAGCAGTTGCTGAGCTCCCCCGGCTCGTCGTCTACTTTCAAACCACACATGACTCTAGCGGAAGGCCCATCTCCATGCTGCCATTGATCGAGGAAAAGGGCATCGCGCTTACGCACCTCATTGTTTGCTCGTTACACGTAAACGAGAATGGTCAGATCCATTTGAACGACTACCCCCCTAGCAACCCCATGTTCTACACACTCTGGAACGAAACGGCAGTCATGAAGAATGCCGGCGTCAAGATTATGGGAATGGTGGGCGGCGCAGCCCCAGGCTCATTCAGCTCCGGCACCTTGGACGGCGACACGGCCACTTTCAACAAGTACTACGGCCAGCTGCGCGATGTCATCAAAAAGTTCAAGCTGCAAGGCTTGGACATTGACGTCGAACAGCCTATGAGCCAGGCGGGCATTGAGCGCCTCGTCGACAAACTTCGGTCCGACTTTGGGCCCAACTTCATCATCACATTGGCACCGGTGGCTTCTGCTCTTTCAGACGGCGGAAATCTCAGCGGCTTCGACTACAAGCTTCTCGACTCACGCAAAGGCTCCAAGATTAATTTTTACAATGGCCAGTTCTACAGCGGCTTTGGCACCATGTCCCGTCCGACCGACTACACCACCGTCGTATCAAACGGTTTCAGCGCCTCGCGGGTGGTTGCTGGACAACTCACCTCCCCCAGCAATGGCTACGGATACATCCCGTATGAACAGCTCAATGCGACCGTCATATCGCTGCGGGATAAATACGGTCAGATTGGAGGCGTAATGGGCTGGGAGTATTTCAACAGTGCCCCTGGCGGTACCGACGAACCTTGGAAATGGGCGCAGATCATGACGCAAATCCTTCGACCGAATTCTGTTCCCAAGCTCGCCATCTCGACCGAGATTGCGCAGAAACTAGCGACGGCATTTACTGACAGTGTCAAATCGAACCCTGTGTGGGCGACAAAATCTGGCGGCGTACTAGGCGTTGACTACCATCGGATGATTAATGTATAAAGTCATGGATCTAGATATTTTATATTATTTATATACGACCATTATGACTACTGTGAGTAGAGAGTAGCCAAATTACTTGTGATTCAACCAACAGTTGGAGACTGACTGATGGTTGCTGTTGGCATGTCATAACTATTCCATTCAGCTACTACAACAGCAAATAGAAGCATGCGGATAAGGACAAGTACAAGCAGCAAGTAATTATTTCAATGCCTCACTGTCTAGTATTATTCTCTGCAAAATGCCCTTCCTCTCTACAAAGCCTCTTGCTAGGACTTGTCGGCACTGGATTGCGCCCGTGTAGTCAAAAAATAGCCACACTGCTCCTCGGGGCATGAAAATAATAATATCACGTTATGGGGCTTATTATCAACCCAGCCTTATTGGCACATTAATTTTCATTATTAGCTTTGCTTTTCCTCTACACACTAGAAACTCGAGGTGTTTGCTACGTTCAGAATACTGCTGCTTTCATCCTACAACTACTATTACCCCTTGCCCCTCTAGTAGGCAAAAGCGCTTGCGTTTTTCAACAACAGCGGCAGTTTTATCCCACAGTAGTATTGCCAACCCAGTCTGACGGTTCCCCTATTCGGAATACGTAGCTTCGTTCTCAAAGCCTCGTGGAATGACTTGTCCCCTTTTAGTTATTTTGGTGTAGCAGCTGGTTTCACATCGTCCCCCTAGGGGCGGATTGCTACACGGATGACACGTTGCCATAAAGGCACGGGCCGAACCTTGAACCCGACGATAGTTACACAAGGGCTCTGATCACGAGACCTAGGGCAAGGCCCCTCACCGCTTCTTGATATAAATAAAGGTCTTTTGCCTTTAAGGCCCCAAGGAAAACCACGGACCTTTGATATTAAAGCAAAGTGTTTGTGACAAGGGCCTGCGTTTAGGGGCTTAGAACCGTGTTCATATTTAGCTAATACTTTGCTTTAATATCAAAGGTCACTTATCGCTTCTTGATATAAATAAAGGTCTTTCGCCTTTAAAGCCTCAAGGAAAACCAAGGACCTGTGATATTAAGGCAAAGTATTAGCTGAATATGAACACTGTTCTAACCCTAAACGCAGGCCCTTGTCACACGGATTTAGCTGGACATTCAAAAAGGACTACGACTCTAGACCTGGGATACATTTTGCTACAAGGAATAAACGCACTGGTACAGTCCTTCCTGCTGGCAAGCTTTGCGCAAAGCTCCTGTTGATTGGATTGGACTTGTTCTTGGACTGATTTGACCTTTCCGAGCGCACTCTGTATACACCTTTCGACAAGTTCATCATTCGTATTGTAAGCGTAGTAGCAACCTCCCACGATGTATTTACATCTTTGCTCAGCTGCCCCCAGCTTGACACAAGCAGGCGGATGCCTGTCTATAAATTCATTTGGCGCGATGTGCCCGGCGAAATACATCTTTGATGGCTTTCTCGTAGCTGCCTCAATTGTTTTTGGAACTTCTTTATAATTGCTTTCCAACTCCTCGTCTGGAAACTGCTTGTTGCTTTCCCAAGATAGGCCGTCACCTCTTTGTCAAATGCCTGGTCCTTAACGGCACCTGTAAGACGAGGCTCACGTTGGTTTATGATAAGGGCCCGAGTGTTACACGGAAAAGGCCCAACAGATCGTGAGGCCCAACAAAGGGGCTCGCCGATACAGGACTTGTTAGTTACACAGCTGGAACACGTGCCCGGGCAAGGACCATAGGCCCGGGCGTTCCTTTCATGTATATAAGGCGGTCACCCATCCTACGAGATTATTATTGAATTGAGCCCTATTGCTCCAAGCCTTCATAATTGAACCCTTGTCACACCGAGGGCTAAGTGGACGTGCTTTGCCACAAGGCAAAAAACATGCGGTGAAGCTGTTCAGATCTGTCACTTATCGTCACGTCAAGGCAGACAATTTTGGAATACAAGGTCTGTGTGCATTGTGTTGTAAAATTCCCTCTGTTTGCCACCGAATCTACCAAGCTACTTCCGCATTCACTGCTGCCGTGTAGTCCAACAAGCATACCTATATACTGTGGTTAAATACAGCAATCGCAGTTGGGCTATAAAGTTGAGCAGATAAGACCAAACCATCAAAGAACAATTATCAGCGTTTGACCTTAATAAGCGACTATAGCCCCGGAAGTCATTGAAGTAGGGCATCGTGAACTTGGCAATCATCATGCAGAGCGATGTAGTTCTACGTCAGTATGCAAGGTCACATTATTGTGCTTCCCAAATGCTACGACCCTCATCTCTCCATTGGATCAGGGTCTTGAGTAGGGCCTCGGGTGATGTCCTGGGCCATATTCAGAGTCTTATCTGGAATCTGACCGGCCAAATTACTTTCTACATCTCGATACCAGTCTGTCAGTGCCGGATGCGTGGTCATTGGGCCATCTAGGTGTACGTAGGTAATACACAAAACAATCGAAAGACACCCGCTACATGCCCTCAAGTGCTAGTTATTCAGATGTACTATTTGGGCAGGTTTGATACATGTTACACGGTTACACGAGGGCTATGATCATGAGATGTAAGATTTTCAGAGATCCTCTACTGCAAGTCAGACACGATTTAAATGGACAATATCAGAATAATCCGCAGCCTCGATATGCGAACATCGTACTGAGAGGGGGCGAATGCTGTATTGTAAGTAGATTATTGCCTGTTTGTTTTCTCAAGTAAAAGCTAATATTTACAATTGGACTTAAAGGAAGTATAAACCGGCTAGGATGTTAGATTTGTCTATTATATTAGTTAATACTACTTTTAAGAAGCGTTATAAGTTTAGAAATAAGCTCTTTTCAGAAAATAATTTTTACTAATATTGCATGTAATATAACTAAGACTACCCTATATCGATGCTATTTGTGTTAATTGAAGAGGAGATTCTATTTCTACATAATATAGTTCAGACTACGCAGGGCTATAAATTTACATCCCTCAAGTTTATACACGGGAATACAAACCTTCTCTCTTAAAGGATCTAATACTTCAATGCAATTATTATACTTTCATTATAAATCTTAACTTGGAAAAAACATGCCTTATACGTTAGAGTTGGTGCTGGAGCTACTCGGCCACGTGTGAAAGACTGAAAATATACACAATTACTATTAAAGTGCTACGTATTACTTTGTGATACATAGGTGTGCTTTTAGCTAAATATACACTGTTCTTTAGAAACAATAATAACGTAAAGAATTGTATGCGAATGCCCTCAGCATCATTAACATTACAAGGAGGGTCGGCATCACGGAGCAATATCGCAAATTGTGGTAGCTTGTGATCAGTACTCCTTGCCGAGGCAAACGTCGAGTCAACCCTGTCTAGCTGGTGACTCCGGAGGCAATATACCAGCCTCTTGATTGGTAGGTGTATGAGTATGACGGCTGCCCAAAACAGGCAGGCGTCGCGAATTAGAGTTGACGGCATCGATCACCGCAATGAACCTTGAGGTCCGGGGCCATGAATTTTTCCAAGATGGCCATCTTTGCCCGATATACAGAACAGCATTACGTTGCCACTCATAAGTTGGTTTGGAAGCAGCCATGTCGGGATCACCACCACCACCATGCTGTCGGGACCCGGGAGTGGCCAATCGCTTCCCACCACTTCGCCCGGGACGTGACGTGCAGTGCCCGTGGCAGTCGGGCTGCCGCGGAGAAGTACATAGAATGGGCTTCTTGCAGCATCTGCGGAGCAGAGAGTTTGGGTCCCTGCGTTGGGTCGGCTTTCAAGTTGCAGCGTGGCGCTTAGGTTTGCCCACAACGTGCTGTGGCAATTTTTGATCTTGCTCCCCTTTAGGAACACGAGGGTAACTAACGGCAACCGGCTTTCTGCAGAGCTTGTCACGCGTCGAGTTAGTGCCCCGTTCCAGGGTGGCTTGGTATACCATTGGGTTCGGTGACTGGACAGCAACGCTGCCAAGAGTCCTGATTTGCATGTCCGCCTGATCACGTTGGATGAGATTGCATGTATACGAGAATGCTCGCGATCGGCCATCTACCGAGTAGAGCCGGCATTCAACTGCTAGTCATGTGCTCTGTGTACCCTGAGCAGTTGCTCCGGCGAGGAGAGACGGAAGAGTCATGTCATCTCTGTGGCATATCATCTTGGTTATCTTGCTATATTTACGTTGTATCTAAGACCAGACACGATCAAACCGGGCGGCGGGGGGTTGAGCGGCTTCTTAGCTTCTTGTCTCATCTGGACTCGGACAGTCACGAGTTGGCTAACCACCCGCAGGGCCGGTCGAGATCGCTTTGTCTCGACCGTATTACGTCCGGCAGCCTTGCTGTCACCTTGTTGATGTGGCGTCAACATGGTCTCGCGAGTGGTTGAAGCGGAGAGGAACCCCAACAACAAAAGTTGCGCCGTCTGTCCGTTCCGCGGGGAGCCTGGTCATGTTTGCATTCGGCCATGGGGATATTTGGAGATGTTTCTTCCCCCGCATTACCCCGCATTATTGTCAAGGCCAAGGGTCGACGGTGGGATTACCCCGTATTTCCTGGCGGAATATAGCTGACCTGCAACCCTCGGGTCGGCCATGATGACCATGGGCGACTCCGTACATACATTTGCCTCCACTTATGCTGCTTCTCCTCTGCAAGGCGAAATATCACACGGCCACGCGGCGGACCACAATTCCCTTGCCGATCCATGTTGACGAATCGTGTGCTTCTCCGACTGCCCCGTTGCCATGCCTCCATCCAAAGCTGCCGAGCCTTCTGCAAAGCGGCGTCGAACTGACGCACAGCTGGCACAGAAACGGCAAGCGGACAGGGTCAAACACAGATCGAACCGTGCCGAGAGCAAAGTGCGGTTGGAAAGCATTGAGAGAGACGTATCATTTCTTCGGGATACCATAAGTGAACTTCTGGTTCAGATACGGCAGCCCCAGCCTGCGCTTGCCGAGGCTGCGGCATCCAGTGTTGGCCAATTTTCTCATCAATATTCACATCACGAGCAACTGCAGTCCAACCTATCGGAGAATAACGCCCCTGTCTCTGTAAGTGACTGTGTGGTCGATACTTGGCCATTGACTCCATATCTTGACTGTTGCATCATGTATGTTTTAGCTGTGGCGCAAGGGACTTGAGCCTATCGAGCAACGTCTTCTAACTAGAATGACAGCAGTTCATCAGTACTTGGCTGGAGCATGCAGGGAACCATCAATACAGTACCACGGCTGCGCCAGCGCCAGACAACACTTTTGTCACGCCTCAAAAAAGTCCTTCCATTTCCTCATCACCTTGCTCACAGCAAACGACACTAGTCGATTGCCGATGTGGCTTGCAGCATGGCCATCAGTCAGAATGCCTAGAACTGAAGAGCTTTACTGTCTTGTATGAGTCTCACAAGGCTCTGTCACAGAGCCCGTTGCTTGCATTGTCCATTGCGCGCAACCCAACCTTGCCCAACATGCTGCTACACTCGACCAACGACAGCCCTCTCACCATGTTGATTGGCACAACGTTGAGACAGTTCCAAGCTCGAAATGTGGAAACTCTCTGTGGCTTATACTTGTTGGTCTACCGACTGTTGCGGGTAAGTCTCTCCACCTCCATACTATTGTAATTTGTCGCAAACGTGTCCAGAGCTTGAATATGCAACTGCTCACATTACTAAATGCTTCATTTGACTAGTGGCGCATGTATCCAAATCCGGATTGGTATCACGACGTGCCTATACTAATGCGGCCAACTGAAGTGCAGAATACACACTTGCATCCTGTTTGCATTGACTTCTTGCCGTGGCCTGCTTTACGAGACTATCTATGCCAGAACCAGAATAAGGACTCGCGCCATTCTGTCGACCTGTACATGCGGTCCATCAAGCTGCACTGGCCGCCGGAGAAGCCGCTGCTTTGCACGGATTCTGGGGGTGCGGTTGAGCTGCACCCAGACTTTGAAGCTACGGTTTGCGATGCTCAGTCTTGGACATTAGTTTCTCCTTGGGCTGAAGCTTTTGAGCACTTGAAGATGCATGTGAATTAAAGATGTATTTGTAATACGTGTTCTTTGTTCTTCTGTGTCTATAAACGCCGCGGCCAACTGGCCCGCCAAGGGAAATCTATCAATGCGTTGAGAGCAAATTTACGTAGAAATGTACAACTTGACACGGTGCGCATGAGCCGATAAATGGATGTTTACAGGCGCCAAAAAGGCGTCCAATGCAGAGCTGGCCTTGGCCTTGCGGCCATTCATGATATTCTTTACATGTACCCAAGTAAGAACCCTCGGCGCAGCAATTACAGCACAAGCCGTGATTCCCAATGCAACGGCGCCGACTTTTTCGACACATCACTAAAATACAATAAATTCTTTCTTGTTTGATGCAAACCCGGACAAGATAGTCTAACATTTGTATTCGGATATATACGACATGTACTCATTGCTTATTCTAAATAAATACCACTCCCTTCGGCAATGCTATTATGTCCTCATTATGTTCATGTATAAATATCAAGCATCATTAAAAGAGCCGCTTATCCATCCTCGCTCTCAGACACCATGAACCCCGTACCCTTAATTCTGTCCTCCAATTAATGACTGGAAAATCGCTTTGACAAAATCTGAAATGGTAGCCACAAGCTATTTGTCCGAGTTAGCGGAATGGTTCTACATGAATGGTTAAGGAGGGGGACTGCTTACAGGTGTTGCATCGCCAATCAATTCGGCGGTTTGGGATACAAACGTCTCGGTCAGAAGTTGTTCAGCATTTCCAAGCAAGCCCAAGACGCCCTTGATGCTCTTGGGCGTGATGAGCGGAGTGACAGTGTCCACGATGCCTTCAATGTCAATCTTCTTGACGGCATCGAGGATGGGTTTCACCGCGTCGACCAAGCCCGCCAGGTCAATCTTGCTGAGCGAGTTGAGAAGAGGCTTGACTTGCTTCAAGAGCCCCGATATGTCAGCGCCTTCCAGGTCTGCGATGAGCGGTGCCGCTCCGTGAACAAGTGTCTGGGTTTCGTTGACGAATTGGCCGGTAAGGAGTGCTTCGGCGTTGGCCAAGAGGCCAATGAGGCCTTGCACAGTCTTGGGTGTGAGGAACGGAGCAAGTGTGTCGAAGATGCCCTTGAGGTCAATCTCGCCCAGGGCATTGAGGATGGGTGTGATTTGCTTGATGAGCTTGCCGAGATCAATCTCGCCAAGAGCGTCCAGTAGCGGCTTCAACTTGGTAATGAGGCCGGGCAGGTCGATCGTGCTGAGGGCACCCACAAGAGGGACAGCTCCATCAATGAGGGTATGGGTTTGGTTCACGAATTTTCCGGTCAGCAGATCCTCGGCGTTGCCAACCAGGCCAACGATGCCCTGAATGCTCTCCTTGGTCAGCAAGGGGGCGAGAGCTTCCAAGATGCCTTCCAAGTCTAGCTTGCTAAGTGATTTGAGTAGAGGTCCTAGCTGGTTGATCAAGTCTTGCAGATCCAGCTTGCCCAAGGAGGCAATTAACGGCGCCGCCCCCTTGATCAGGCTCTGTGTTTCGTCCACGAATTCGCCTGTGAGTAGTTTTTCGGCGTTGCCTAGTAGCCCGACTATTCCCTTGATACTATCTTCAGATAAGAGTGGTTTCAGGGCATTTAATAGGCCAGCGAGGTCGATCTGTCCAAGAGTGGCTAGAAGAGGCTCAAGCTGGTTGATCAAATTTTGCAAATTCAGCTTGCCCAAGGACGAAATTAATGGCGCCGCACCCTTAATCAGACTCTGTGTTTCGTCCACAAACTCGCCCGTAAGTAATTTTTCAGCGTTGCCTAGTAGCCCAACTATTCCCTTGATACTGTCTTCAGATAGAAGTGGTTTCAGAGCATTTAATAGGCCGGCGAGGTCAATCTGTCCAAGGGTAGCCAAAAGAGGCTCAAGCTGCTTAATTAAGTCTTGAAGGTTTAGTTTACCCAAGGAGGAAACCAATGGCGTTGCACCCTTGATTAGAGTCTGCGTCTCGTCCACGAACTCGCCCGTGAGCAGCTTTTCGGCATTACCTAACAGCCCGACGATTCCGTTAATGCTATCTTTAGTCAAGAGCGGCTTAAGTGAGTCAAGCAAGCCGGCAAGGTCGATCTGGCTAAGCGTAGCGAGCAGAGGTTCGATTTGGTTGATCAAGTCTTGCAGGTTCAGCTTGCCTAGAGAGGCAATCAAGGGAGCAGCGCCCTTGATTAAGCTTTGCGTCTCATCCACAAACTCGCCTGTAAGCAGCTTCTCGGCATTACCCAGCAGCCCAACGATTCCGTTGATGCTACTTTCAGTTAACAGGGGCTTGAGGGCCTTCATCAAGCCCGCGAGATCGATTTGGCCGAGCGCACCAAGCAGAGGCTCGAGCTGCTTAATCAGGTCCTGTAGGTTGAGCTTGCTCAGCTCTGCGATCAATGGCGTCGCGCCCTTGATAAGGGTTTGCGTGTCATCAACAAATTCCCCTGTGAGAAGCTTCTCGGCATTGCCCAGCAATCCAACAATGCCCTGGACACTCTGCTTCGTCAATAACGGCTTGAGGGCTTCAAACAGTCCGGGGAGGTCGATCTGGCCCAAAGCGTTCAAAATCGGTGCCAGCTGCTTGAGCAGGTCCTGCAAATCTAGCTGGCCGACTGCGTCGATCAACGGGCCAGCTTTCGAGATGAGGTTTTGAGTCTCCTCCACAAACTTCTTATTTAGAAGTAATTCGGCATTTCCAAGCAAGCCAACGATTCCCTTGATACTGTCTGGGGTGAGCAACGGATCGAGCGCTTTGAGGAGACCGGCGAAGTCGATCCTGGTTAATTCGTTAAGAAGAGGCTCAATTTGGTCAATTATCTTCTGAAGGTCAAGCTTTCCGAGGCTTCCGATAAGAGGGCCAGCAGACGAAATAAGGTTCCTGGTCTCGTCCACGAAGTCGCCTGAAAGTAGTTTCTCGGCGTTACCTACTAGTCCGACAATGCCCTTAACACTGTCGGGAGTAAGTAATGGCTCTAGCGATTTGAGCAGGCCAGCTAGGTCAAGCTTGGTCAATTCGTTTAGAAGAGGCTCGATTTGATCGATTATCTTTTGAAGGTCAAGCTTTCCAAGGCTTCCGATGAGAGGGCCAGCAGAAGAAATAAGGCTCTTCGTCTCGTCCACGAACTCGCCTGAAAGTAATTTCTCGGCGTTACCTAGCAACCCGACAATGCCCTTGACACTGTCCGGCGTAAGTAGTGGTTCCAGCGATTTGAGAAGGCCGGCTAGGTCAAGCTTAGTTAATTCATTGAGAAGAGGCTCAATTTGATCAATCAGCTTCTGAAGGTCTAATTTGCCGAGGCTTCCAATAAGGGGACCAGCAGAAGAAACTAGGCCCTTAGTCTCATCCACGAACTCGCCTGTGAGGAGTTTTTCAGCATTACCTAGCAAGCCGACAATGCCCTTGATGCTATCTGGCGTAAGCAAAGGCTCCAACGATTTAAGAAGGCCTGCTAGGTCCAGCTTAGTTAACTCATTGATGAGAGGCTCAATCTGATTAATCAGCTTCTGAAGGTCTAGGTTGCCAAGGCTTCCAATAAGGGGACCAGCAGACGAAATTAGGCTCTGGGTTTCGTTGACGAATTTACCCGTCAACAATAGCTCAGCATTGCCTAGCAGTCCAACAATACCTTTGATACTATCTGGCGTAAGCAAAGGCTCCAGTGATTTTAGAAGGCCTGCTAGGTCAAGCTTGGTCAACTCATTGATGAGAGGCTCAATCTGATCGATCAATTTTTGCAGATCAAGCTTGCCAAGACTGCCGATAAGAGGGCCAGCGCCAGAGACTAAGCTCTGGGTGTCGTTGACGAATTTAGACGTCAAGAGGTCTTCTGCGTTGCCCAACAGTCCAACGATACCCTTGATGCTATCCGGAGTAAGAAGGGGCTCCAGGGACTTGAGCAGACCGGCGAGATCAAGCTTGGTTAGCTCGCCAAGCAGCGGTTCAATCTGGTCGAGCAATTTCTGGAGATCGAGCTTGCCGAGACTGCCAACGAGGGGTCCGGCGCTGTAGACCAGGCTTTGCGTTTCGTTGACAAACTTGGATGACAGGAGAGTTTCGGCGTTGCCGAGAAGGCCAACAATGCCCTTGATGCTATCCGGCGTAAGCAGCGGCTCCAAGGACTTTAGCAGACCAGCAAGATCAAGCTTGGTCAGCTCACTGAGAAGTGGTTCAATCTGGTCGAGTAATTTCTGGAGATCAAGCTTGCCGAGGCTACCAACAAGAGGCCCGGCACTGTAGACGAGGCTTTGCGTTTCGTTAACAAACTTGGACGACAGAAGCGTTTCGGCGTTACCGAGAAGACCAACGATGCCCTTGACGCTATCACTTGATAATAGCGGTTTGAGAGCGTCAAAGAGGCCAACCAGGTCGAGCTTAGCAACCTCCTTCAATATAGGACTGATTTGGTCCACCAAGCTCTTGATATCGACGTCCTTTAGACTGCCGAGAAGTGGGCCAGCGCCGGCAACAAGCGACTGAGTATCGTTGACAAAGTTCTTGGTAAGTAGCAGCTCTGCATTTTCAAGGAGACCAGCAATGCCCTTGACGCTGTCACTCGAGAGGAGCGGCTTGAGTGCGTCAAAGAGACCAACCAAGTCTAGCTTGGCGACTTCCTTGAGGATGGGGCTGAGCTGGTCGACCAGGCTCTTGATGTCGACATCCTTGAGGCTTCCAAGCAATGGACCGGCGCCAGCAACCAGCGACTGGGTGTTGTTCACAAAGTCCTTTGTCAACAGCAGTTCTGCATTGTCAAGAAGACCGGCAATGCCCTTGACGCCGTCGCTAGAGAGGAGCGGCTTGAGTGCGTCAAATAGGCCAACGAGATCGAGCTTGGCGACTTCTTTGAGGATGGGGCTAAGTTGGTCGACTAGGCTCTTGATATCGACATCCTTGAGACTGCCGAGCAAGGGTCCGGCGCCCGCAACGAGCGATTGCGTGTTGTTGACAAAGTCCTTTGTTAATAGATCCTCTGCGTTGCCGAGCAAGCCAACGATGCCCTTTATGCTTTCGTCGCTCAGTAGTGGCGACAACGACTTGAGGAGGCCGGCAAGATCAAGGCCTCCCAGCTCCTTGAGAATCGGGCCGAGCTGATCAATCAGGCTCTTCAAGTCGGCCTTGGACAGAGACTCGATGAGTGGGCTGGCGCCATCCAGCACCGTCTTGATTTCTGACACGGTCTGATTGCTCAACAGGGTGACGGCGCCATTCACAATGGCGGGCAAGTTATCCAGCAAGGGAGCGACCGCTTTCAGGATGTCTGTGGGGTTGATGACGCTCAGGTAGGGGATAAAGTTGTGGGCAAACTTGAGGATGTCATTGAGATCCGAGGTGGTCTGGTTGTTCAGGAGTGTTCCGGCACTGTCCACCAGCGTGACGATCTTCTTGATGGAATCAGACGTCAACAGCGGCGAGAGCTGTTCAAGAACACCCTTGAGATCAATACCCTTGAGGGCATCTAGCAAGGGAGATACCTCGCCAACGAGAGACTGTGTCTGGTTGACAAAGCTTGGTGTGAGCAGTGAAGCGCCGTTGGTCAATAATGTGCCGATGTTGTCGATGTTCTTCTCGGTCAGCAGTCCCAGAATCGACTTGACAAGACTGCCGAGATCAATGTTGCCAATTTGTCCAACCAGCTTCTCAAGGTCGAGCTTGCCGAGCAATTGCACAAGAGGTATGGTACTGTTGAGGAGCTGTCCGACCTGGCTAGGAACTGGTGGCTTGAGCGTCGCTGCTAGATAAATCATGGCATCGTGAAAGCCCGTGAGGAATTCCGGGGTGAGCAGGGCCTCGATTGATTTGAGCAAGTCGGCAATGTTCTTGACGGCCGGGACGATGTCGAGTAGACCGTTGAGACCGGTGAGATCTCCTAGTCCTCCCAACAAGCCAGCAGCTTGTGCGCCGCTCGAGCTGGAGCCAGAACTGGATCCCGAGCTCGTCGTGTTTGCCCTGGGAAACAATGCCGCCCGTTGTTGCAAGGCGTGGTTCTTCTTGAGCAGGCCATTGAGTTCTGCGAGGGCCTCTGTGAGATCGGATCGAGGCACCAGGGCAAGGTTGTGTTTGGCCAGAATCTCATCGAGGTTTAATTCTTGCGGCGACAAGGTTCCAGGAACGCCTTCGGCGACGACGCCGAGGGGCACAAGGGCCGCCACAAAGAGCGATGAGACGCGCATCGTGATGGCTCTCTTTTACCTTGAGCTGGGTTCTGTCAGAGGTTGAAGGGGAACAGCGAGCCCAAGCTGATGCATTACGCCAAAAGCAGGGCGATGGAAAGAAGAGCAAGCACACGAGTGTCTGGGGAAGACGTACCAATATGGGTTCTCCAACGGCCTTGTGTTTTCACATGAGGCGCACCGAGAGGTTCAGCTCAACTGGCGAAAGCCTCGGGAGACGCTGCCGATCAGAACGGGCCAGCTTTTGAATCTTGTTTGACAAAGTTTTTTCAGACTTGAGTTTCCCCAACTTCCCCGGCTTCCCCAGCCTGCCAGTATTCTAGCATTCTGCAGCTCATACCGCCGCGCACGGCCATGGTCCATTGCCAATGGGACTATACTCGCAGCAATTTCTCTTTTGGGTTTGGAGAAGCAGACTATGCGAGTGGAGATGATGAACCTGGTTACGACCCAAGCGCAGCGGCCCATGCAAAGGGGTCTATCATTTCCCGGAATAGCTAACACCTCCCCACCGCTGGAAATCCCGGTCGTCTGTGGGGAGCGAGATGCTCGAGGCAATTTGCCAGTCTCTTGTCAAGGTTTAATAGGAGGGGTAGCTCGGCAAGAGCGCTGATCTATGAGACATGTGCCTGTTTAGTTCGTGAACAAAGCAAAAAGCCGTACCCAGATGGAGCCGTTAAAAGCGTTTGCGGACGGGTTCATTACCAACTAGCACGTCATCTCTTTCTCAAACCGTCCATTTGACTGGCCGTGGCAAAAGCGCCCCGGTAGCCTTAGCCTTGCTCTGGTAGTCTGGCATCTCGGTCTTTTGATCTCGCCTTTCCCCAGGTTTTCTTCCTCGCAGGCTCCATTCCATGCTCTTGTGCTGTGACTTGGTCTCGACAAGATGGCCCCAACAACCTCACCAGACACATCGCGTCGCGAGCCTGGAGTGCCGCCGCCGACGGCGAGAGGTGGCAGAGGAGATGATGCAGAGGACGGCGTGGATGCGCAGAGCGACAATGCCTCTTCAACAGGCAACGTGGGAGAGAAAGCGGCCGGTCCTCCGTTAACAAAGCGTCAAAAAGTACGGCGGCATTGCGGCAGATTCTGGCTGTGGTATCTCATAGCCTTTATTATATTCCTCGCCATTTTGTTGCCGATTCTGTATGCGCCGTCAGAGTTCCCCTCAGGCTCCGAGTCAAGACTAACCATAATATCCCAGTTTCAAAGTCATTATTCCTGCCATCGTGCAGGCTATTGTCAAGGGTCAGAGTTTACCCATCACGAGCGGCCGACTTGATGTCGTGTCAGGCACCCAAATGAAGCTGGCCATCAACACCTCTCTCAACACACCACTGCCCGCAAGGATCACAGACTTGACACTCTTCTTATATAACAGAGACACCAGGCCATATTCGCCTTTTGCCAACCTCAGTGTCGACGGCCAAAAGCTCAAAGGCAATACCCAAATCGTCATCAAGGAGCAAATTGTCACCATCAGCAACCAAAGCGAGCTCCTGGCCTGGCTTGGTCCCGTCTTTGACCAAGACAAGGTGGATTTATCTGTTCGCGGGAGTCCTACAATCTACCTGGGCGCGCTCAAGACGGACACACGCCTTGATACGACTGTCCAGATACCCGGTTTGAAACAGCTCGCTGGCCTGGGGATCAAGGATCTGAAGGTCATGCTCCCCCCGGAAAATGGCCGCAATATCAAGGGCACCATCATCGTTCCCAACTACGGTGTACTGGCCTTGAATTTCGGCAATGTGACCTTTAACATATTATCAGGCGACGTCACAATCGGCCAAATCACACTATACGATGTGCTTCTAAACGAGGGCAACAACACGTTGAACTTTGACGGGCAGCTCTATCTCGATACCTTGATCAAGAACATCGGCCCCGTCCTCGCCAGCCAGAGCGAGGCACTCGGCAGAGGTCAAGTCGACCTCAATGTCACTGGCAACCAGACCGTCATGAACGGCGTACACATTACCTTTATTGAAAAGCTGCTCGCCAGCCGAACCCTGACCACTTCCATCTCCGTCGTTACACTTTTGAGCGATGTCTTGAGCGGCCTGATGGGCGGAGGGGGCGGCAATATTATTGATGCCCTCGGCGACACTTTTAACAACAACACCTTTATTCAGAACATTGTCGACCATTGGAACACGACAAAGGCGCCCGGAAAGTCGGCAGGTCTTGGCTCACTATTGGGCAAGCGGAATGACCCCAAGGAAGCATTGATGTGGAATATGCTCAAGATGGGGCTAAAGATGAAACTGAACCAGCGGTAGAGGCAGTTTCATGTGGCAGAAAAAGGCCAATCTCTGTACCTAGAGCCGTCCAAGGAAGGTTCTCATCAGGTAAAAATTGATGAAGATGGCTATGATGAGTTTTCTTAGCAGTTAAGATATAACGCTGGCGTATACGAGTAATGTAATAGCTACGAATTATTTTTTTCCAGTCCAGATTATAGTATATACAATGAGGACTTGGTATGTCTTGGTGGCAATTACACTTGCATGTGTTGCCTGGAATGATCTGCTGTTACTAGGCATTATTTGTTTCATCTCGACGATGGTTGGTTGGGAGCTGCCATGAACGAATTGGCGCATGACAAATTCACATTACAAATAAAAGAAACCAAATGAATCGTACTAAAACTAGACATGGAAATAAAAACAGCAAGCATTTCAAGTTTGACATTTTTTCCGACTTGTATAGGAACTTTGCAACTGTAGTTCAGTATAGGGTATGTCAAGTTGGGGCCCCAAATGATGCCAACCCAGGTATTGCACGGAATAATTACAACAAGATCTGATGGACTGATTCAGGCTATGCAGGGAGACCAGCGGGCCAGCATCCGGTGCTAGGATATGCGAACTGTGCCCGGCAAGCAAGCCAAAAATCCTTGTCTAGCACGCGAGGTGGCGAGATGCCAACCAATGCCCAGAGTCTGGACCATTCGTCCCGATGCTGGATGGCCGTGCGTGAACTTTTTTAGAGTCATGAGAGTGGAGATTTATCGAGGCACGGACATTGTCACCAGCTGATAATCGATTTCTCGGGCGCTTTGATCGCCATCAAGTGGGCTAGGGCTGTGGGTAATAATGAAAGATATTTCCAGCCAGCCCCAGTTGACCTGAGGCGTACGGAGTACCGTATTTAAAGTATTCAATAATAGACGGCCGACGGCAAGGGAGGGTAAAAAACGTCGATGCCAATTTGGTCGACCAAATTCATGAGAGTTGGTTGATTGGGTCTCTTTGCGTCTGCATCTTTGAGTCATTCGTCGATGGCTCTTTTGGAGACGGAACGAATTGTGAGTCTGGTAGACACGGGCAAAGTCCAATTTGGATCAATTGACATGTTTGGCTCTGAACAAGGTTGCGCATGGGGCGCTCTCGAGTCTCGAGTCTTGACGCCACGCGTGACGTGAGGCGACAAACCGGGGACCGGCCATGGGAGGCCGACTGCGTATGTATGTATGTAGATACATACATTTATTCTGGCCACTTGGGTCTAAACGGCCGAGCAAACATAGAAGAACGAGCCGAACCGTGACCGTGCTTTGGTGTCACGTTGCAGATCTTGGCTTCCCTCCCACCAGAGTCGATCCGTTGGCTCCTTCAGCCGCCACAATGCACAGATTAGCAGTACCGAGTCAAGTACCAGAAGCGCTGAGAGCAAGTCTGCAGGGACTCGCTAACCCGATGCAGGAGAAGTCTGGTCCGGTCAAGTCTGATTCTTGCATGGAAATGGAAACCAAGTTAACCATAACCATAACAGCTAGCTTAACTAGCGGGTGAAACGAAACAAAGTGTGATTCCCAACAGTGTAACCCTTGTTCCAAATGTAATTAGGCCGCATTGTATTTTTCGACACCAGTTTCTGCGACCTGCGCCGCCTGGTGTGGTCAATCTCGGCGTGGTTTGTGATGCAACCGCTCGCGCCATCCTTTACCCTGTAGGAACTCGGTCGGTCGGAAACTCCCATGCCGTATGCAATTGACGGTCTTGTGTCCCTGAGAGGGCGCTGAGCAGCAGATACCTGCCAGCGCCGAATAAACCGCATGCAATATTGAAGAGCTGCCAATGGAACGTTGTCCTAGAGCAATCCTTTCGGCATGTCCATGTCGTCGTCAAGGACGCTAGCCGACCAATAACCAGTAGCAAGTGTTCGTAGTCGGGTTGTACCGATGCAGGAACAAACATGGAATATAGATTCCCCCAATTGGACATTGTTTCAACCCCATCTTTAACGTCGCTGGGATTCTTGTGGCGTAGACACCTGCCAAAATGGTGCTAACCGGTACCTCTCGCAACACGGTAAGATTCTTACTAAAACACCAAAGGATTCATCCGAGCTTGGCCAGCTGGCCTTTTCACAAGTACGGGAGACGTGTGAATCTCATCCTGTCATCCTGAAAGGAATTAGAGTCAATCCTTTGATGAACTTGGACGTCTCGAAACACATTCTGACACGAAGGATTGGGAAATCAACGCCGTCGTGAGCGGATTCCAAGGCCCGTCTGAATGATTCAAGTCTCATGGTAGATGCTTCTAGTAATGGAGAGACGAATATAAAAACTGTAGAGATGACCATATTCTTGACTTACATCTCCGGCTCACAGCAATCACTGCAAGCAGCTTCATCCCCTTGATCGAAATCTTGCATCTCCAACACCTGGGACAATAGTCCTATAGTACTTCCGATTACCTTCATCTTCACCCTTACAATGCTTTGCTTCACTCCCGTTTCGGTCCTGGCCTTGGCCGCCGTGTCGACTGCTCTTCCGACACAGACTGTGGACGAATTTGCCGTTGCAGACCGATATGTCTTTTATCGAGGCAGCGGTGCCAACTGGCCATCTCAGAGATCCTGGGGCAGCTTTGACTCCCTATGGAATGCCAACGTGCCCCTGATGCAAAAGTCGTGCGGATGGAATGGCTGGGGTGCCGACAATTCTGGCGCCGAGATAAATGACATTAAGAATGCCATCCATCAGGTCTCGGGGTCTACAGGCGTTGATAAACGCTTCATCCTCGCCATCATGATGCAAGAAAGCAAGGGCTGCGTGCGAGTTCCTACTACCAATAACGGCGTTCGTAACCCGGGTCTTATGCAATCTCACAATGGCTCAGGCAGCTGTGCTGGTGTCAACCCATGTCCTAGCGGCACCATTGGGCAGATGATTCGCGATGGTGTTGCCGGTACTTACTCTGGAGACGGCTTGAAGCAGACTTTGGGCAAGGCCAAGGGTGCCGTTGGAGACAATGCCCGCGCGTACTATGCCGCCGCACGAATGTACAACTCTGGTTCCGTCGACTACAACAACCTCGATAATGGCCTGGGAAGCACTCCGTGCTATGCAACCGATGTTGCTAACCGCCTGACCGGCTGGACTCTCGCCGCTAGCCAATGCCGCGCATAAATGCGTACTAAATTGGCACTTGACGACTCTTAAATTATAGAGATCAACTCCATCGTGTGCATACGCGACATTATTGCTTGAGTCTGCTGGATATTTTCGTCTCAAGCTGCACGTAAATATTTCTCTTCATACTGTCTATACTTGAAACGCCTCTTTTATATAGAAACCAAATGCAACATGAAAGATTCTACTCTTTTTGAATATATACCAAGTACAATCTATAAAGTGCGTGCCATGTTTGGAAGTGAAAAATCATCTAGTTGACTTCTGCACCATTGACATCCTCCCGGTTCTTTTATGCAGCCACTTTGGGAAGTATATAAAAGGGTCATTTTTTCCCTCCCATTGAAGTCTAAGAGCTGATAACATGTAGCTTCTAGTTCCTTGGGAAATGTGTTGTGGTTTCCATGTCAACTTGCACACATCGCGCAGCTGACGGAGCTTGTACAAGACGGCGATCAAGGTAGCTCGACCTGAGGCACAACTCTGCATATAATGAGAGAGTTATTCAAAGATTATAGCCAGAATGTGAACTGCCCTGCCTGGATAGAAGAAACCTCTATGCTTGACGTATTTCAAGACTTTGTTGTGACTGACTTGGGCTTCTTTTCCAGTGCAAGGTCCTGTACTAGCTGCTTTACATTTGTATGGTGCGTACTACTATTTTATTTTTCCTTTTTTTGAGAACATTTCATGAGAATGGCTTGATGACTGGAATTCATGTCAAAGCAATCGTTCTGTGCTTCAATAGACCCAGCATGGTTTGGTTGCAGGGTTAGGGTTAATCCACCAACTCTTGACGCAGGTAGCGTCTCCACACCAGCTGTCATGGCGTGATGACGTGATTTCCAGATCAGCCACCTGGATGACCAGCACGGCGACGTAAATTTTGCAAACACAAGTCTACACTCGTGCTTGTGTAGCTCGAATTGCGGCCTGTCTGTGATATATCTCTCTCGACTCGTGTTGGCCAACCATTGCTTCCGCTTCTGGTGCCGTCTCAAACAGCAAGCCGGCGTGGAGTAATCCAACATTGAACATTTGAAGCTGCTTCACCCCTCGGCCGCTGCGCCGTGTCTGCGAACATGCGGTGCCAGAGAACCAAGCCGGCGTGGAATACGGCTCTCGCCAAAATTCGCTCACAACAACACAACCGTCGGTGCTTTGCCAGCGCCTCGCCCGTCATCGCTTCGTCGAGAAATCACCGAGTCGTCGTCGTTGGCGCGGGAACGGCCGGCATAGCCGTGAGCCATCAGCTACTTCGGTCCGGAGAATTTGGCCCGGAGGATGTCGCGATTGTTGACCCTGCCGTGTGGCACCATTACCAACCTGGCTGGACTCTTGTTGGAGGCGGGCTGAAGAACAAGCAAGACTTGCGCCGAAAACTAGCCGATTTGATGGACCCCAAGCTCAAATTCTACAACTCCGGCGTGGCATCCGTTACTCCTGGCGATAATTTTGTGACGCTGAGGGATGGCGACAAGCTGACCTATGAGCAGCTGGTGGTTGCGCCTGGTCTCAGCATAAATTATGGACAAATCGAGGGCCTTCACGACGCTCTCTATGATCCGGAATCCCCAGTCTCAACAATTTACAACTATGACACCTGCGACAAGGCTTTCCGAACCGTCGAACGGCTGACCAAGGGAAACGCCATCTTCACCCAGCCCGCTGGCGTTATCAAGTGTGCCGGTGCGCCGCAGAAAGTCATGTGGTTGGCTTTGGACTACTGGAAGCGTGCCGGCCTCTACTCGCCAACCTCGCCATCTAGCTCGGCCATCACGATTAGTTTTGCCACTGGCCTGCCTGCCATGTTTGCCGTGCCCAAGTATGCCGCCAAGCTGGAAGAGCTGCGAAAAGAGAGGGGGGTCGAGGGGCTATTCCAGCACGATTTGGTTGCCATCAACGGCAATGTAGCGACGTTTGCCCGTCCCAACGGAGAAGCCGCCGTCACCAAACAGTTTGACTTGCTGCACGTGGTTCCCAAGATGGGCGCTCCGACGTTTGTCAAGGACAGCGGCATCGGGAATGACGCCGGCTACGTGGATGTCGACGACCACAGTCTGCGCCACAGGAAATACCCCAACATTTGGTCTGCGGGTGACGCTTCAAGTTTGCCAACCTCCAAGACTGCTGCGGCAGTGACATCGGAGGCCCCCGTGCTGGTTCGAAATCTGCTCCAAGTGATTCAGGGTAAACAGCCAGACGCAGCCTATGACGGTTACACGTCCTGCCCTCTTTTGACCGAGTACGGCAAGGTACTTCTCGCAGAGTTCAAATACGGTGGAGAACCCAAGGAGACATTCGACGATTGGTTGGGGATTGACCAGGTTGAACCTCGTCGTGCCTTTTATCATCTAAAGAAGGACTTTTTCCCTTGGGTCTATTATGCCTCCATGGTCCGGGGAACATGGGGCGGCCCAAAGGGATGGATCAATTAGAGGCTTATCGCTGAGGGTCTGTCACCAGTCCTGATGGATGTAACATGTAAAGATGGCGACTACTGGTCGCTTGAAATAAATAAAAGTTGGTAGTTCAAACGTGTTGGGAGGGGGCCGAGATCTACGTAGGCAATTGATTCATACCCCCAAAGTCTCGTTTACCGTCATACCGAGCGCCTGGGACAAGAAGTTCCATTTCATGTTTGTTCTGCAGCCTCGATTTCGCTCCGACTCCTAAAGCACATATCTAAAGTTGGGTCCATAGTTTTCGACACCGTCGTCGTGGGCATCGTTTGCAACCGCGTCATCCTCGTACTTTTCAGCCAGGCGTTTGTTTTCCCAAACCAACAGCGTCCTCAGAATAACAGCAAGAATCGCAACAAATAACATGAATGCAGCGCAGATACCGTGGCCTTTGGCGTAGTTTGGCCGCTCATTTTGAGGATATACTCTGGTGCCCAGGAGAGGACCACACTGCCCGATGAGGTTGAGTACAACCACACCAGCTCCTCTTCGTTCGTCGCTGCCTTGGTTATTAACGACCCATGGTAGAATATTAGCTATAGTTGGGAATACTCCTGCCGCCGCGAGGTAGACGCCGGCGTATCGAACAGCGGTAGTCGATGCGGCTGCAAGCATGACGTATCCCGCACCGCCTAATAACGCCATTACGATGACGGTCAGCCCTCGTTGCTGAGTACGATCTGCAATGTATGTGGTCCCAATTGTCACGAGAAAAGAAGCAAAGTAGGGCGGTGCAGAGAGGCCTTGTGCAGCCAAGCCAGAGAAACCTAGAAACAGGTCAGTAGATGGCCGCTGCATAGTGTGAAGGGGACAGAAAATCTCTCCATACCCATGTCCTTTAGGATGGTTGGCAGGAAAACCGGTAGCGACGAGTAGGAAACATTGCAGGAGAAGTACATGAGAGCAGTCAGCCACGCCTTTGCATCCAGGAGAATGGAAATCGTTTCCCGCCACTTCAAGGAGCCTACCCGGGCCCCCTTTCCTACTTGCTTTACTTGACGTGCCAAGGCGACACTCCTTTCCTCTGTATTCAAGAACCAGGCCTGATGGGCGCTGTTTGGCATGGCGAAATACGTCACGACGGCCATGGCCAAGACGGGCGCCCCTTCGACCAAGAACAAGAGACGCCAGTTCGCGATCCCGGCGTGCCCCGACGTGATGCCGTACGCCAAAGCACCCGCAAAACACGTTGCCAACGGCGCGCAGGAGAAGAAGATGCCGATGCGAAGGCCAAGCTCGTCGCGCAGGTAAAAGAATGACAACAGGTAGATGGCGCCGGGGCCGTATCCGGCCTCAAACGCGGCCAAGAAGAAGCGACACGCCATCATGCCCGCCCAAGATTGGGCAGCAGCTTGCGTCGTGGCGGCAATGCCCCAGCCGAGCACAAGTATTGCGATCCATGTGCGCGCGGGCAGAACCTTGAAGACGATGATGAGTGGCTCGAAGAGGATGTAGGCAATGTAGAAGATGGTCAAGAGCCATTCGTACTGGTCGCTACTCAGGCCGAGGTCCTCCTCCATGCCGGCGATTCGAGCATTGCTACGACACATGTCAGCTCATCGCCATCCTGGAACATGACTGTGTCAAGCCTCGTCCTACCCGATGTTTGATCGATCCAAGAACGCCAACAAGACTATGGTACATTAGAGCCCGTCTTTGGAATATCGTACGAGATTTGGTCAACTGACACAGAAAGCACAGGAGCAGCAACACGTGTGTATCGAGCTTTCGCCTGACTCTGGCCTCGACGGCCGCAAGAGTACGGGGGTCAGACGCCACCTCATCACACGCGGGCGCCTCGACCGCCGCCGCATCGTGAGGTTCGGGCGTGGCTGCCTTGGTCGTTGTCATTTTCGTTGAGGGTTTGATGGCCCGTCAACTTATTGTCCCGCTGACCATGTATATGCTGCTCTGCTCAGGTTTTAGCAACTGAGAGAAAGAGGGACACGATGCCGGGTGAAATGCTGGTGGCTTATTTGTATTGGGATCATCAGTACTAAATGCCGGGGGCCGATAAGACCAGTTGACGTCTGTGCCGGACTAATCTCGGCTCTGTGCAACACAGAAACACATCAACTGATAAGCGACATTTCCCAAGGGCATTGCGATTGCGGTCTTAGTAATTCGGCTCGAGTGCGACGTCTGTGTACCCCGTTCGGAGTACTACATCGGATCGACACGCTTTGGCCCTACCACCGGACTCTGCGGTGCACAAGCTAGTCCTAGACTCAGCAACCCATTGATGCTGGTACGTTCTGGTGGTAAGCAGTAAGAATTGGACCAGACCAAGTAACTGGCTATCGTGGCGGGACAGTAACGTGTGCTGCAGTAGATTAGTGTATACTTATTGGCAGGCTAATACACCGGACGTATGTCTGAGTTGCGCGCCAGAAGGTGGAAGAATCTGACAGCATGCTGCTTGGATGCCTAATTCCTCTTAGATCAGTCAATATTCTGGCACTGAGATCAAAGCTAGCAGTCTGATCTTCCCCGCATCGCTCGATGCTGCGTTCGTGCCTAAAAGTCCACAAAAATGCGACGAAACTGTCTACGCACAACAGAATTGATTCATCCCGTACATCTTGGCATAGGCTTTGCTCCAGTTTAGTCCCTTATGCTGGCTGCCTATACATTCTTGCACAACTCGACGGCAAGCTGCAACTTAAAAACGCCACTCTTGGCTCTAGGCCTTGGGGTTAGGGTTCGCACTGCGGATACAGCGATTTCTCTGATTCAATGTTGTCTTTATCGACCAACTCCATCGTCTGTTCAGAGTACGCATAGGAGCCAATAAAAATTCTGTTACGCCGGGTTGAATACACTGTTTTGCAGAGACGAGCGCGTCCGAGTAGCAAGCAAGCACTGGCACCTTCCGCCGAAGGTTAAAATTCCAGGAATTCCAGGCGTTCCATCGGCTTGTTCCGGGTGCGGCATCTCAAGATACCATGAGGCTGCAGTATTCTATAAGCATCGCAACTCCTACTACATTGCGGCAGTTGTATAAGTCTGTACAATTCAATTTCCTTGTGCCCTGCCATCTTTGTTGGATTTAAGGCAAGGCATATCGATTTTACCTTTAGACAATATATCATGACGCAGTTCGATCGGATCAGAGTTATTGCTTACTTTGAAGGAATAGTTGGCGGTGTGCATTCAAGTGGCGCTTACAGTTATATATTACTCTCTTTCATATCACAATAGAGATGGTGTAATATCTCACGCTTTCGACAACGAGTCGGTGCCAGATATATGTTTACTTGAAATGAAGAACATTCTTCCACCAACTCTTGGCCCTCAAAAGACACTATTCTTTGCCTTAATCCTAAGTTTTAAACTTGGTCGTGCTATTATTATCGGACGCTATTTAACACCGAGGTTTAGAAACGCCCAGATAGGACATTAATTATTTCGCAACGACTAATTATCGTGTTGACTAATGCATAGCGCCAAAAAATTTAAATATTATAACCTCATGGTGCTGCCAACTTATTCGCTCATGGCTATCAATTGTCCTGCTTTCTCAGACTGTGACCCCGTACGTTTCAATATCCCAAAAAGAGAAAGTAGATATAATAAACTCGGTATCGCAGGTTATCCGACCCCAGATATACCATTTATAACCACGGCACACACCAAGAGGTGAGTACCGCGGACGGGCATATCCAGGCAGACCCTTGGCACACGAAGATCTCGGCGACGGGCTGTGAGGATACGGTGACGGTATTGCTGGATTTGATGGGTGACAGGTGCAAAGAAAAGCTTAAAGTAGGCCACAACATAAAATTGAAACCGCATATTATAACCTGTATGGGACTCTTTGTGCCATGTGTGTGCTTGTATTCCTGCTAGCCAATACTGATTCAAAGACTTTAAGGAACCAGTTCGAATATGACAAGCTAGCCATCTCAGGCATCTAGCTGCGGTGAGTTTCCTCACGTACAACATTGAACCCAAATACCCGATTGCGGGCGGTAACCCACACCATCATATCTAATTACTTGGCAACAACAGGTACAAACTTCTCGTCAAAGGTGCGAGTCTTGTCGCTCACAATTCCCATTGAACCCTCTAGGTATGGGATAAAACGGAATTCAGGCCTTTCACCTTCAAGTGGTATGAGCTTAAATAAGATTGCACTCGTGTCACTGTTTTTGCTGGTAGAAAAGTTAATATTCCATCCTTGCTGGTACATCTTGCTGTACCGTAGTCGCTTGTTGCCTCTATTCTCCCAAGCCGATAAGAACTGCATTGCGCCGAGGGGCTGTCCATTTTGCTGGAGGGCGAATTCCCAGGCCTCTGGCTTCTTAGTTTGTATCGGCTTTCTGTCGCTGCTAAGGACTGGAATGTAAAAGTTGTGCATGACGAGATGGTGATTGCTATTATCCGCTTGTTGCCACTTCAACCACTGACTGCCATCCTGATTACCGGTATCTTCGAGGCCGGGCTTGAGGAAGCGAAGGCCAGGCGGGTAGAGCTTCAATAGCGTGTTGGAAATCGTCGTTACTTGGTCCTGGCATTCTTTATGTAGACGTTCTGCGTCAGTCTCGGCTATAGATAAAGTTAGTTAAACTAGTTCAATACAATAATTGCGAATGATAGAAAAGAGAGGAGACGAACTGTGCGATGTAAACAAACTTAATACAAGCCCTTGACGAAGAAGATAGGAAATCGGGCCTAAATGATCGTCCATTTCTTTCACATAATCAGACATGTGATAGTAGAGGTTCTTTTCGTCGCGCAACTTTGACATTGCCTGTTTATGCCAGACGTATATCGCGCCAGCATCCTGACCAGGTAACCCCATAATCGTATTATAGATGGAGAAGGTGCTATAGCGAATACCATGGTTTTCGTCTCGAAGTGCAGAGACAAGTTCAACATAGGCCAAATCAGTCTCATTGATTTGTCCACCATTGAGTCTATTAAACAATATTAGCCATGTTATTGATTGTCAACGTATGATAGTGCAACGTACTTTTTGAAATCATCCATAACCTCGTCCATACGCTTTGACCAATATAGAATTCGTCTCATAGAGTCCAAAATCTCGACCTTGATAGATAAATTTTCAATCTGTCGGGCTACTTCGTGTTGCCCGGCACTGATACTATGCAGCAGCTCAGTGGTATGTGCAGCATCATGCTGTGAAAGAGATTTCCAGGCTGCTTTCACCGCAAATGTGGCAACCCATTTGCCAACACCCACGAGCAAAGACACAGCCACCATGTTGGTAGAAGTTGAGAAAGGATGACTTGAACGTGTTGACAACAATGGCCTTGATAGTGTAGAGTGTAAATATGAGTTTGTATGAGTTTGGAAGATGACTCCTGCTTTCTTTCCCATGATATACGAGTAGCATCTCTATATCTTTTATACTCACATGTCACCATTTCTTTTGCTGATTTTTAGACCTTTCAGCCTTGTAGGCGCATTCTCTAAGAGCTGCGCAGAAATACCGTTGTCGAATATGGTATGATTGTGCATAACGTACATGGTACAATATTAGAAACAAAATCATCTTGTTGATGGCCTGTCAGGTCTAGCCCAACAAGGCAAATCATTAGTGTTCGCACAAGTCCGAACCAGAATACCATAGAAGCAAAAGGGTACGCATTGAACAGTTCCCTCGTGACTCGCTCAATTGACACTATACAGCCATGTCTAGAGGAAAGCTCGGGCCTAGCCCAGACCGTATCATGGCCAAACTATTTACACGACCGATCTTGGCTTCAGGCAAACGTTGGATGACGAGATGAAGCATAGCTGGGCTTAGAGGAGTGGCTTGGGTGATAAACGAGTCATTCCAGGGGCACATCCAGCCGGACAGCTGCGTTATGAATACAGCTGTGGATAGCATTTCTCTAAACTAGGTATTGCGCAGCTTTACAAAAGAACATTGAACTGATTGAGGCATTGATACGTCATTGCCCCCTGGTGGAGTCACCAGCTCCTCGTATTTGGGGCGACGGATAGAGTGCGGACATTAATCCATATTCCGCCTAGGGGGAGGTCCCTTGATGGCCTAGACATAAGGCTATTGATGCCGGTAGCTACGGCTCGACAAGTTTCAAATGTTGGTACGATAATTTAAACCCCATATTTCCCCTCGCACTGCCCTACGCCCTACCAAGGAACGGTTCATCGACTATTGATCAAGGCGAGGCTTTTTCAACCCGAGCCCCTGCGTGCGTGTCCTTGTATTCTTGCTAGCTAATCCTAGCTAATAAAATGCTGTATGTAAAAGGGGTGAAAATCCGCAGTGTCCGTATGTGGGCCAATTCCCTAGTCCCGGGACGTAACAAACAATCAACTACCGTAATTAGTTACTCTTTCCAAGATGAAGATAATTTTACGGTCGACTGATGCGTCTGTTTATTAACTAGGTAATGTGCATATCAGCAAGCGGTGATTCTATGCAAGGTGCAGGCCAGTTTCGTGGTAACCTACCCGCTGGAACGCCATGGCTAGGTAACTAGGCAGTGTTTCAAAGATCGTGACAATTCAGGCCGTCTGGTGTATTTACTACGAAGCGTGGGCTGCGTATCGGCGTGTCCATGCGGATGGCAAATCTGAACACATGCCAAGCAAATACTCTGTTAGATGGGAACGCGAACCCATGTCCCGCCCAAGAATGGCTGGCCCGACTTTATCTTCCGGCATCTCTTTGACCGGGAATTAGTGTCGTATAACGCCATTCCCCGATATCCGGGCCAACACTCGTAAACTTCCTCGACTTTAATTGGCTATCTATCGCCTACCTTGCTTTATGGCCGGGCAAAATCAACATGTGTTTTTTCATATAAATTTATATATCAAGGTACATGGAGAAGCCGGCTTGTGGTAATCGCCGCCGTAATTACTAGTAAATCCCGAAACCGGCATTTAAAGGGACCCAGCCAAAAAAAAAAGGGCACCTGGGTCAAGTGCTTAATAACATAGAGGGGATACTTGTGAACCAGGGCCAAGAGATGTGGAATCCAATCCGGGATTATGCTGGTTCGTTCCATCACCGTTTTTCCCGCATGACCGGAACATCTTTAATAGTCACCAGGGCGGGGAAATGGGTACCGGTCGTACCTTGGGAAGATGGTTCGAGAATGAGCCAGCCTTCTTCCGCATCTGACGTCGGGCACCTTGCCTCCACCCGCCGGGGAAGAACGAGAGCTGTTCCTGAAGTTCGGTCGATGACCGTAAACGCCGAGATCCAGATATTCCACTATCTTCTATTTCTAGAACTATTATGGGCCAGGATTCTCAACGTAGTTCTCATGAATTCCGTATATTACCCGGACCGCCCTCAGGAGATGAGCCCCAAGGCGAGGAATCCGACTTGTCGGCGGGCTATGCAAAGTCTGGTCGAATACTCGGAGATCATTGATTCCTTGGGATTTCCCCATAGCTCTCACACACCACTTTTCTTTAACCATTAAAATGGCATTTCCATGTTCTTCAAATAATAGACCAGTTAGGTGGTGCGTGTACACATCACAAAAAAAAGTGCATATATCTCATCAGCGGTGGTGTGACATACATTCCACCTGCCTCCTGACTAAGTCTTTAGGCTCCTTGATTATAAAAAAATGGAATCTTCAATAGGTACTCCAGCCGCTTTCACTTCTCTCATACGACCCGCCTTTTGGAGTTCTGCGTAAGTAGGAGATTCAAGAAAACCCTTCCGCACCAGCCCAGACAGAAAAGGTGCCATATGTCTGGTGGATCATCCTCTGGAAATACGCAACTACCTTTTCTTACGTCCATGTAGCCTTTAAAAAAGAAGTTCGCCATTGAGTTTACGCTATAGACGTCTTTGATATATGGGGGAAGATCCCCCACACCCGGCTGACCCTGCATCAGGCCATGTGCATAGCAGATTCCGACTAGATGATAAGAAGATGCATTTGACGCATGGCCTATCGACGAACGACGAGAGGAGTTGCGGATCCGAAGAGAATGACTACTTCATCTCCAATTTGTTTTGTTCTTTTTTGGTGCTAGGCCCATGTAGTCGTTCATCATGAAGAGACTCCGCATTTTACAAGCCGTAGAACGTCTTGTAAATACGCTTGTGGTATTGAAGCGGATTCCACTGACCGCTTTGGCTCCTCGCCAAATATACGCATGATGAAGTTGACAGAGTCGTGATTCGTAGGGCATTCGCCTCCCAGTACGTACGGATGCCACCTCTCCGCGAAACTATCGGCGCATAGCACGGAGCAAAATGCCTCCAAAAGGCTTTCTCCTGCTTTTTACTTCTTTTTAAAACTAACAAAGTGGGAAAATAGTAGTCTGATTGCTTTAATTGCCTCACAATTACTTAAGAGCTGCGCATTTCCATCTACTGGAATGATATCATTAATGACGCCACAGCGGACGCCTAGAGGTTGAAGGAAATGGCCTTCAATGCAAAGGGAACTGGGAACCAATTCGGCAACGTGTCGATTTATAAAATGCAAGTGGGAGATGGTCAATGGCGTAGAGCCGTCCGGGACCCAGCTAGGCAGACAGATAGCAGGGGAGTCCCGCAGCTCACACTGCCGCAAAAAATAGGGCTTTTCGAAATGTGCTACCATGTTACATTAATATACAGATCCGAAGTTGTCTTGCCATAGTCTGGGATAATGCCGAGTTTTTGTTCATCTTTGTCTAGCCGGTTGAGAACACCAAATGTTTATCTCTTGGGTCCAAACACTCCGCACCTCTGGTTTCTTGTCTGACGGAGGTACGAGAAATGCGTCGTTTGGGAGTCAAGACAACGGTATCAACAATCCGCAGCCTATCACGAGGACCCACACGAGAAGTAGCATCCAGTGTTCGTAAGAGCGGCTTCCGGAAGAATAAAAAAAATTGCAGGGCAAAATTCTGATCAATTTATCCCTTTGGGGCCTTTGGGACCACATAGTAGGGCGGTAGAAGGTCCGCCAAGTCCAATCTCTTGTCGAATCAAAAGTCTCCCAAACCATGGGCGATATATGAGATGATACAGAGCCGTAAGTTCTCTCTTTCCAAGTGGCATCTCGTGACTCAAGTCCACCCAGCGCGACTCTGTATCACATCTGGGCGTCAACGAACCCGTGCCGAAACCGTCGTTGATCAGGCTACAAATAAATTCCAGTTGTTTGAGGATATAGGTGCTATAGCGTTCTTCAAGCCCAAGAAATGCCAAAATCGGGTTTGCTAAGCGATAGTTATCACCCATCATGGAAACTTGCTGGGCCCGCTCAGGGATATTCTTCTGATTACTGCAGATTGCATCAGCCCAACCTGGACGTCGGTGGTCTGGGTATCAGAGTTGCCTGATGGCGGCTGCGAGATTCTCCGTTATTAATATGCTGTTAGATTGACTTATGGAATCATGACGGGACTATCTTGTGAGCCCCACGTGTATGATAGTGCTGCACATTGCGGCGGACTGTCGGGGTGAAGAATTTCGTGGCGGATGTCGATATGAACTGGATCTGAAACGATTCTGGGTAAAATCTCCAGTAAACGCATCTCCTTGCAACGAATTAGTGTTTGATACGTGTAAGTAGCCATGACGGAAGAGCACATTTAATGATAGAACTCTGAAGACCGAGGTGATTTCGTGGCGAGGGGAACACATTAAATAATAATCCCGTTTATATATTCTGGTCCCGGTCAAAATGTGTCAGGAAATATGCTCACGCTTACCTATTATGTCATTGAGCAGCGGCAATGAACCCTGTGCTACACGGCATGTGATGAGTCTCTTTTGAATGAAGAGCCTATGGCCTACTGTCGATAAACTAAGAACGGTCAATGTAACTATGGAACTCAGTTCGACCACAGACACAGTAAATATAATATCAGGATGTCAAAGTATGCTCCCTTCCGGGTAGTTCTGCGGAAATAAACTCTGACTTCATCATTCCTCGGACTCCAAGCGTTACATATAGGCTCACTAGCCGTAGTGTGTTGCATTTGTGCCAGATCTCTGCACTCAACGTTGGCTTGTTGAACGCGTCGCGAGGACAACGCAGTGATTTCCCGAAGCAAAAGTAAATCATCAAAGAGGCTAATAAACAAACCTAGATGGATTTAGGAGCTCATTAACGATCCAGATAGTCTTTGTAGGCTGAGAAAGTAGAATAAATCGAACGTAACTGCTCTCAAAATGTCCAAACAAAGCGACAAGGGTACCTGATATGATGGTCTCATCCCTACTTTTATTTTACTCCTGGAACTCGGTCGAGCTTAAGCATTCTTCTAGAATCGTTATCCAAGTGTGATGCTGTGCGCAATTGATGTCATGACGCACGACAATCAGCCTTGAGCCACGCCCAAAACATGCACTCATATTACACACTGTCCCGGAGTTAGTCTCGTGACTCAACTTTACCCGTCATTCATACCAAAATCATGGCCGCTTTACCACGTACAGTCCCAATCCGCACTATGCATCAGAGAAACAGGATTGAAGCGAAATGGTGTGCTCAAGTGGCGGCATAGACCATCTTATTGGACATTACGAAGCCATGACGTTGCTGTTGTAACATGGCTGTCTGTTGTGGCGGCATGCTCTCGCCGGGCACATGATGCTTCTGAGGGGAAGCTATAAAACGGTCAAGCTGTGCCCCGGTGGCAAATTGTTGACTCGAATACCTTTCAACTCTTTGACCAAGACACTAAGATCTGACTTGCAACGTAAAAAGCTACAATTATCTTCAATACATCAATACACAATGAGCGATCCAGCACATCCACATCCCAATCCAAGACATCCGGATTACGAGACGGGACTCACGGATGAGGCGGTAATCGAGGGCCATGACCTGATTCAGCACGCCGAGGAGGAGGAGGAGAGAGTATGCAGCGCTTCAAATAGTCCAACAACTGGCCAGGTTTTCGCTAACCATGTGAACCAGATGCATCCAGACAAGCCAGAGCCGACGATGCCGGTAGCAAACCCACCGGCTGGGCAGCAGGCCAAACATGACAAGAAGGAGTCAACAATGGACAAGGTCAAGCACGCGTTGCATTTAAACAAGTAACCAACAACGCTGGGCGTGACTTGACGGATTGGTGACTTGGACGTTGCCAAGTCGGGACTTTCGCTTTTCATAAAATGGGTTCAATGTTTCAAAGGCTCGGTTACATTGGTTATTGGAATTCGCTGTGGGCCTCCAGATTGTCACCAAGTCAAATTGCCCCAGCAAACATTGAAGTCTTTTTGTTTTGGCCGTAACTGGTGGCTGTCGCGGAACAGCAACGGGATTATAATGACATTCTCTCCGGGGGGAATGGTGAAGACACGGACAGGTTACTGCATGAAAAATTGGACTACTTGACAGTAATTGAACCAGTTGACGTCTTTTTGAACATTGGCGACCGCAAAAAATAGCTGTGCCGTGTCGTAAGGCCGATTCAATTGCAAAGTCAAAGAGCGCACAGTGGCCGTGGTAGAAAAAGAAATCAATCGACTACCGGTGAAAATACTGGCATTTCACTCCATTTGAACGCAGGCATGTACGTGATTTGCATACCCGTGCCAAGCCAGGTCTACATGTACGCATTAGAAAGCATCAATTGATCCAGCTCGGTGACCTCGGGGCATCGTTGCAGCCTCGGCAGGGACACCGGGCTTCATGACAGCATCAATCCCGACGTCGATCTCCCCACACTTCGTTCGTTTAGCTTCAATTCGTTTATTTACGTACCACGGCGAGTGGGCTTCCCGAGGTTTACAAAATAGCAGCTCCCGATCTGGCAACGTCTCCGGGTTGCCGTGCTCATGCTTGAGCAATTCCAGTTACTTCAGCCGAACGCCAGCACTGCTGTATTACCAATCTCGATATTGCTGGCGTGGCTGAAAAGTGGATAGATGACTTCTGGGGGACACTTATAAACGATGTCGCCTGGCCGTCTGGACATGTCAATACGCCCGTCTTGGTCCATCTCGCAGCGACAATGAAACAAGACAATCTGTCCGTGGTCCTTGCCGAGCGGCCAACCGGTGCCATTATTCCCGGCCAGACTTTTCACCAAAAGACTACGCCTATACCGTCGCCCGCCGATCTGCAAGATGGCCAAATTCTGGTCGAGACGGTCTATCTGTCCCTGGACCCCGCCATGCGCGGGTGGTTAAACGGTGAGAAGTCAATATCCATGAATCCCAAACAAGACCAGCACCATTGAATGCTGACGAGCCCCGTGGGCAAGACGTCCGCTCCTACCTCCCGCCCGTGAAGCTCGGCGCCGTCATGCGAGGAGCCACGGCAGCCCGCGTTCTCGCTTCCAAGAGCAAGCAGGCAGCCCCGGGAGACTACGTGAGCGCCATGTCCGGGTGGACGGAATACGCCATCCTCGACGAGGGCCAGTTTGAGCCGGCGTCGTCGTTCCTCGGCCTCAACGCCAACGAACCCCAGGACATGCTCTCTGTCCTGGGGCTCACCGGCGCGACCGCCTGGTGGGGAATGACGCAGATCGGCGACCCCAAGCCCGGCGAGCTCGTCGTCGTCTCCGGCGCCGCGGGCGCGACGGGCAGCGTTGCCGGCCAGATTGCCAAGATCAAGGGCGCAACCGTTGTCGGCATCTGCGGCTCCGACGCCAAGTGCAGCTGGCTTGTCAATGAGCTCGGGTTCGACGTTGCGCTCAACTACAAGGCGCCTGATTTCAGGGACCAGTTCAAGGCCGCCACCAAGAGCTACATTGACGTATACTTCGACAATGGTTTGTCCACCCCGTCACTACGACTCCTGTGTCTCCGTCATGTTTGTCACTGACCAAGGACCAGTGGGCGGCGACATTCTCGACATGTGTCTGGCGCGGGCCAAGGAGCACTCGCGGTTTGTCATGTGCGGAGGAATCAGCCAGTACAACTCGGCTAACCCCGTCGGCCCCAAGAACATTGCCAGGGTGATTACCATGAGAATCAGGATGCAGGGCTTTATAGTGTTTGACCACCGGGACCGCATCCCCGAGATCCGGAGAGAGCTGTCGCAATGGCTGGCCGAGGGGAAGTTGAAGAAGACGGAGACAATCGTCAAGGGCGGACTGGCTGTCGCGGAGCAGGCCTTGGTGGACTTGTACAATGGTTCGAACCAGGGCAAGTTGCTGGTGGAAGTGAAGAGCCCGTCGGCACCTGCATTGAAGTTGTAATAGTGTTCCATTTATGCCAGGCGATGACAAGTTGAATGGAGAAATAATCTACCAAACCGTCCCCCATCTACGCAGCCGATTCGTCGTCCCATGACTCTGAAACAGTCGCAGTGTTGTCATTATTCCAGCACCATGGCTCGGAGTAATATCAGTGAAGGAAATTTATAAAAAATTTTAAGAAGAGAAAAAAAAGCAAAGGACCATTATCGTCTCTCCAGTCATGGCTGTTGGCTACGTATTGGAACTGTTCAGAGGAACAGGTTCGACAGGCAAATTCTGAAGCTACATACATATGTACTTATGCACCAGAATCAACATTGAATACACGGCCAAGAATCAGTACCAGGGTAAGCTTCCCTCATTGGAGCAAAGCGTCCATGTCTCGTGGCGTGGAGGGCGAGCCATGGGTTGGATTGGCCAAGGATCCAACAAGCCAACTGCCGGGGTGCTATCATATATGACGCACCAGACGTCAATAGTTCATCCCAGACCGCTTCCTTTGCTGCCACACGCTCCAGTCTTTTTCAGACGGGTCGGGAACCGTCATGGCCGCGTCTATTTGCTGCCAGCATCTGGCCGCGATACCGTAGCCCACAAGAATGCCCAATTCCCCAATGTCTGGTCAATGGAGGCCATGTATTCCGATTTCCTGTTTTTTTTTTTTCCTTGCAGCATTTCCCTTGTATCCCGTCGCGATTCCTACGTGCCGGAGGGGCTGGCTGGTCCATCTCAAGACCGAGCACACATCTCGAAACCAATTGCGTCAATCAATTGCCCGAAAAGCTTAAATCCCAGCCATTGACGCTCGTTCCCAAGTACCCGGTACAGGTCCAGGGGGCTTCACGTTTCAACTCGGACAGAAATAGCACAAACTTGACAGAGCTCTTTTATTCTCACTAGAAACATTGAACTCACTGCTCACCAACCTCGGTCCCAGCGTACAGAGCACGAGTATTCTCTCGCCATGGCCGCGCGATGCGACAGCCCCGACTTCTCTGACTTTGAAGAAGTCGACGTTTCCGAGATTCCGCAAACCCCGCTGCTATCAAGCAGCCATGAACTTTCCGTCTCCTCCTCAACAGGAGATGGCCACCCGCCTTGGCAGGGCCATCGAGACAAACTGGTTGGCCTCGTCGACATGGGAAGGTATTGACAGGTCAAGCTCCGCGCGCAGCTACCGCGCACCAGGCGTTCCACTAATCAAAGATTCGTATTCTTGTCTGCGACTGTAGCAACGGAATTCGATTTTCCATCACCGACCTCTCCGACCCATTGGCCCGAATTCTCAATCCCGTCATAGTATACCGCTCCTCCATCTCCCTCTACGATGCGCAGTTTGACCCGGAGACCGGGGACCAGATCCCCATACCCGAGACTACCATCACCGCCGTGTGCGAAGTCCTCCAACGCTTCATGGTGGTGTGCAAGGACTTTGACGTCCCCGAGGAGCACATCTACCTCGTGGCCACGGAAGCCACCCGCCTGGCCAAGAACTCGGCGCAGCTGCTCCAATCCATCAAAGAAGCCACCGGCAAGAATGTCGAGTTGATTGAAAAGGAAATGGAAGGCGAGATAGGCGCGCTGGGCATTGCAAGCGGCTTCTTGACCATGGAAGGGCTCGTCATGGATCTCGGCGGAGGCAGCACCCAGATTACCTGGATCATCAGCCGGCAGGGCCACATCAGGACGAGCTCAAACGGGAGTTTTAGCTTTCCATACGGAGCGGCAGCGCTCACCAAAAGGCTCGACGACATCAGGAAGGGAAAGGATGAAAAGGACGCCGACCACGCGGTGGAGCAGCTGCGCAAAGAAATGGTGAGTAATTTCAAGGACGCGTACCAGCGGCTTCAGGTCCCGCAGGCCATGGTGGAGGAGGCGCAGAGAGAAGGCGGATTCCGAATCTATCTCTCTGGAGGTGGTTTCCGAGGATGGGGTTACCTACTTCTGTACCTCAACCAGTCCCAAGGCCAGCACTATCCCATATCAATCATCAACGGCTACACCGTAGGAAGAGAGCAGTTTGAAGACACAAAGTCGATAGAAAAGGCTGCCAAGGCGGCTCGTGATATATTTCGCATCTCGGATAGAAGACGCTCCCAGGTCCCTGCCGTCGCGTTTCTGGTCAATGTTCTCGCCGAGGCGATTCCTCTTGGGGTCAGGGAAGCGCATTTCTGCCAGGGTGGCGTGCGAGAGGGATACCTGTTCAGACAACTTGCCGCGAGGATCCGAAGAGAGGCCCCTCTCGAGGTCATCACGAGGAATTTTGCACCGGGATCCAGGCTCCAGATCCAAGAGCTCATCAGGGGAGCCATCCCAAAGACGTCCAAGGACGCTACCAGGAGATTCCCGCCAGACTTTGGCGGCCATGTCATGGAGGCCTTTACCAACGTCATGTACGTCCACATGTTCATGTCCAAGGAGACGGCTTCCACGGCGGCGCTTTACTCGACGAGCTCTGGGATCCTGGCATCTACGCTTGGCGTGTCTCACCAGGACCGCGCGCGGCTCGCACTCATGCTGCAAGCTCGGTATCGTGGGGAACTGCCACCCCGCGAGGTTGAGTTCCGCGATGCCCTCCGGAGCATCATCAGTCCAGAGGACGTCTGGTGGGCTCAGTACCTGGGACGGGTTGGGTTTGTTATAACCTGCTTGTATCCTACGGGCAAGGTGGACCCGGCCAATTTGAAGGTTCTCTTCTCCTCGTCGTGGTCGTCGACCCTGGGGAAGAAGGGAACCAAGGAGGGCCTTGTGCTCAAGATTTCTATTCGAAAGGTCAAGCATGATCCGGAGAAGTTGAAGAAGCTGGTGACGGATAACTTGAAAGTAATTGAAAAGGCAGGGAAGAAGAAGAATTGGGCTGGCAAGGACCGGTCCTGGGGGATGAAAGTTGAAGTGAGGGTAGCTGAGGAACAAATACTATAGTGCGACGATTATAACCAGATTTGGTGCTACTTGGTATTGGCGGTAAAGAAAGATGAAAATACTGGGCATGTGCAAGTGTTCATACAACGTTCAGGGTAAAGGTTCCAGGCGATGGAGGAATGGGCATGAAAAGAATCATCTTCTGTACCTAACGTCGACATTCTACAGCTCAAGCCTTTGCAACATGGACCTCAGTGGAAAGCTCTCTTGTCAAATTTCCTCTCCAATTCTGCGACTTCCTTCTTTAATCCAGCGTACAGCTCTTTCAAAACATCAGGCGTGTAGTCAACGCTATTCGCCCTGTTCATTATTGCCAAAAATCTCTCGCTTCGCCTCGAGGCTAAGCTTACCTTCAACCCTTTTCCATCAAGAGAGCCTCAACTGTACCAAACCCCTCTGTAGAATGTAGTCTGATATCGCAGTTTTGAAGGCAGTGGATGAGCGTGAAGGAACACTTCCCTTCCTAAAGGCCTTCCGCAAACCCTTTTGCCTGAGCATATCTCCTGAAGCAAGGGTCTGATAGTCGTCGCCAATGTGTAAGAACCGTCCGATCAGGCAACTAAATAGATTCATATCGCCGTCTTAAATCCTTGCTTATGTTGTGCTTTCACCAATCATCCTGGTCAACATACGCAATAGACCATCTGTATTCATATCAACCATGGTCAGATACTCAGCGACAGTCGCACATGGGGTATGGTGTGTCCAGTAGAAATCAAAACTGTGCCCCACGAGCAGCCGGTGCATCTCCTCAATGAAGATGGAGATATTTTATGGATTCTGAAGCTCGGTGGCTTTACCGGTCGCTGCAACATATTGACACGCAATGAAGGACGGCTTAAAAAGCATGAGGTTGTGGTGTTCAGATATAAATAGCTCAGGAATATCCGGTGCCTATTGCCTTGTTTAGTTAATTACTCCAGTCAGCATACGCCGAAAGCCACTCACGAGTTGTCTACCAATGCAGCAGCATGTCTTTGGGCCGCACAACTGCACAACATTATTTACCTTGGTTACTTCTTGTATTCAAATATCGGATATTGCGAATCCAATAAACTCCAGAAACATGTCGGTATATGCAACGAGATGAATAATCGGCTTGCAGCGCTAAGCAAGATATTGTTCAGGAAAATTATTTGACTTGGTAAGCCCCAACTCAAGTACGATTCTCTATGCGTATGCCCTGGGTAAAGAATGCTGGATATTTAATAGAACCTCTACTTTATCTACCATTGATTGACCTCGGAGAGCCTTTTTGTGGGCTCCTTTTTGATTTGATTCGCTCTTGTGCGTGACCTCGGGAGAATACGGTCCTTTGTCACGAAAAACTGCATGCACATGCGAAGGAGTCGCATGGCGCCGTCTCACAGCAGCGCAATTAATGCCCACACTATATCTGGGACTGATACGAAAGCTGCACATAAAACGAGTCAAAAGATGGAAGCTATGGCATGGGACATTTCCATCTTGTAGAAGCCCCGGTTGTTGGATAACGCTGGGGGTTGGATGACTAGTTGGAATGCATTAAATTATGACCTGTTTTGGCCTGGAACTCGGCTAAATCAAGGGGATGAGCTGTTCAAACCATGCCGTATTCCCTCTGGCCTCTAGCAATGTCCCCTTCATATAGCGGTGGGCAGCACGTAGGTTAACTACTCGATGAATAGGTCTTCTTGCACAGCAGACTAGAACCGTTTCTAGGTTGTCTGCCTGTGAGTGATTCTTCTACGTAAAAATACCATGTTTATACCATTGACCTGGGACACTAGTGGTCTATGCATAGTGTGACAAGGGTTCAATGCGAAGGCTTGGAGCAATAGCTCAATTCAACTAATAACAGTTTTTGGTATCAAATGTCCTTGGTTTTCCTCAAGGCCTTGAAGGTCAAAGACGTCTTTAAACATAAGAAGTCGGTGAGGGCCTTCTACCCTAATCCCGTGACCGTAGCCCTTGTGTAACCAACGCCATTTCCGTGTAACACATAGCTTGACATGACGGATCGTCCAGACATGCTTCGCGAATCCCAATTCCTGCAGAGCACCAGGTTCAAGTACACGACATTTAGTACAAAATTTCAGTATAATATTCTCAGTTTGAGTAGTCGTAGAGGAATCCCATGAGGGGGCATAGCGTTGATGTGATGCTGGTCCTTTGATGAGGCTGTTGTATATTTAGCCTGACCACTGAGACGGCCACGTACATGCCCATGAGACATGCCAGATGATGGATTAACGCATGTGGTCTGTACAGAGAATTGCATCTTCTTTTGCGTTTATTGCAGTCGGTGGAATTGCCATACTTGCTAGTATTATATTAGCTGCTTGGCGTCGCTCCCTTTTGTCCTGCAAGTCCAGACTGGTCTTTGTTTTCATCTTCATAAAGTGCTGCTATTTTTGTCGCCATCTACGATACATCTGTCCTCAGCCTTGAATTACATGCTACCCATGGAACTGAGGAGGTCTCACCTTGTCAGGCCACATGATTTACGTCTTTTCACGGTCTTGCGAAGCTCATGCAGACACTACGTTGAATGGATTTTCACACGGCTCCACGAGTCTAGAAAGCCACAGTACTTTGATACGTATATCCAGTTTTTGCCGTTGATTCTCCTGTCGTCCTCCACCCTCCCCTCCATCCTCTACATTCTTACGGATCAGTACTGCCTCGCTGCAGCCTCTTCCACGCAGCCACGGCACTGTGAGACCATGGAGAGGCCGTTCTTCGTAAAAGTCGGCTTGAGACAGAGGTCATCACAGCTTCGGGGGCTTGGACTGTCACGCCCACGGGCAAGAATGTTGAAATCGCACGTCAGGCTTGGATGTCTCTCTCTGCGGCACAAGCGAGCAAAAGCCTGCTTTCAAGTTGTATGGGCTGACGGAAATGCACTTGTCCGTCAATGGGAAACACAAGGATGCCACTGACGGGCACCCAACCACGGTTGTGCCGAAGTTGACGTTGGTTATGGTGCCCGTGACTGAGAAAGTCGTGGCTGAATTTGCAAGTCGCAGACTCGCCATGGCGCCTGCATGTGATACGTCATGAATGTCTACTGGTGTAGAGAAAAAGGTATAAGCGTGATTGGACATGAGCCTCGAATGGCTCTACGAGCCACGCGAAACGCTGGCACGAGAACGATAGGTCAAATTCGCCAGCAGCCAGGGCACGCCATGCCAATCATGGAGGAGGATGGTGTCACCATGCGCGGCAAGCCATCAAGATCTGGATGGGCAGGCTCAATTGTGTTGAGAATAGCCCCGTGGTACGCCACCAGACTATACACAACACTGCCACGGGCTGATTGCTGATCTGTGCTTGTCCAGGAATATTTGGTCGCCGCCGATAGCGATCTGGGACGGTTGATGGAGAGTCAGACCGGACGTCTGATGGGCTCTCGATGGCGTTCGCCACAAGTTGCTCGTGCTGCTACCGCCATTTTGAAGATCTACAAGGTTATGCGCCAAGACTGGGCGTACTACTGCTAGCTTCTTGGAGTGGACGAGTTGGACGGTGTGCAGTCGAGCGGGAAGGATCATCTGCTCACGAGAGCTTCGAAATGGAGATATGGGGAGACGATCAATTGATGCTCCTTTACCGCCAGAGCCCATACCAAGGTCGAGCGGAGGCCTGCTGGTGGGAAGATGGCTGCCAAGTTGACATGGAGCATGTCATGACACATTCAGGCCTGGGGTCTACATACACCGGTCGACGGTACGTTGGATTTGGCTTCTGCACGTTTGCGAAAACTCGCTCGAAGCGGTTAGGTCTAGTAACCTTGTGTGGTACCTCGGGGAGAATGGGAGAGGTAGACTTGACGGAATATTGAATATAATTTCCCCCACTGTGTTTCCCAATGATGCGGAGAATGGGCAGACAAATATCAAAGTATTATAGAAGCAGTATTAGATTTTGATCTTTTATTATTTGATATGGCAATTTTACAGTAGGGAAGTTGTGCTGGAGGCTATAGTCGTAATGATGACTTGATAAGTATACTTCCTTGCATCTTGGCACCACATGGTTCCAAATATGCAGCTTACGCCATAGTCATGAGATGGCTTCTTGATGCCAGGATGCAGGACGAAAGTCCCAAAGGTCCGGGGGTGGTCAGACGTCGGCCTCGTCATGGCTGGGGTCTGGTACGGAATAGAGTCAAGGACGTCTTCACCCGAGGTGGCTTCCCAGCGTCAAGGAGACTGGAGCGCTTCGCCACAAGGACTCGGTGCGAAATGAAGCAATAACGGCCATGTGAATCACCATTACATAGGAGCATGTGGCACCCAAGGACCGAAATTACACACGTCTTGGCGTTCCCGAGGGAGCGGATGATCGACAAGGGAACAGGCCGCAGTGCGACACAAGACGCGCCACTCGAGACCGGCCCATGTATGATGTATTGCTTCTTCGTCGTCGGTCCATGTCTTCACCATTCATGTTTCCACTTTTTTCTTGGACGTGGCTGACCTCGGCATTGTTCGACGACCTGAACGCTGTCTTGGTTTCCTTTCTTTTTCCTCTTCATTCTCTTTTTTTGCTTTTCCTTGTTTGCGCCAACTCGTGTTGTTGCCCCATTTGTGCGCAATGTCACGACGGCAGATGACAGATCGCGAAATCAACCAGACTCCGGCAACAAGTGTCGACTCGGCTTTGGTCGCGGCCCAACGGCGGCACAGGATGGAAGAGCGCAGCAATGACCCGTGATGCAATCTCGGATCCCGTCGCCGATCAAGGGCCGACCATGGGGTGCATAAATAACCTCCTCCTCGCCTCCCATCGAGCATGGCCGTCGTGAGGGGGAGCAACGTAGCCTCCATGCCCACACCCTCGTCTCATTCTCATCTCCCACAAGCAACATGGTTACACTTGAATTTGAAGACGCTCCCTCTCTGCACCATGTCCGTAAAGAGAGGCAGCGTGCCGGGCCCGACACGGCGCCTCCGACGGAACATGAGCACGTCGTGGCCTCGTATGGGAGGCGGCAGCGCCTACTGAGCGCCTACATGGCACGGCACTACGGCAGCAGCTGGAGTACGAGCAAGGGCATGAGGAGAATTGCCCGGCGGCTGGGACGGTGGCCGAGAGAGCCGCAAGTCAGGACCGACACGGAACAAGAATTTGCGCGCCTCCTGACTGCCCACAGCCTCGTGGGCATGGACGCCGCCAGCATTGGCATTCTGGTATGGGACCAGATGTCGCCCACGCCGGACATGCTGGATACAACAAGGCTGGAGACTGCCTCGACCAAGCATCGACGAGGCCAGTCCGAGCCGCTGATGGTCCGGTCGGGCGGGCTCGGAGACGGCGTCATGCCGTTTTGCTGCGACAGCCTGTACGACTACGAGGAGTACGCCGACGATGGCAAGGTGCTGTGGAGGACCACGGCCACCTGGGACCACATCTTTGACGAGGCGGCCTATGCGAGAAAGGATGCCATGTGTCAGGCCGAGGTGGACGAGTCCAACGCCGACGACTGGGGGGTTGCCGCCGGCTTTGCTCGCTACGAGCATGGGCTGCTGCGGCACCCCAAGTACAGACTGCACGGGAACAAGGACCTGGGGAAGCAGTTTGTGTGCCTGTTCAAGGGCAACGAGCGGCTCTACGACTGCAGCCAGACGGTCAGCGCCCTGGCACGCGCCGCGCAGATCTCGCCCCTGGCCTCGACGGCGATCCGCGTGACGGAATACAGCCTGTACACGGGGGGGCCGGTGGCCGTGCCGCCGCCGCACTCCTTCACCTTTCCCTCGCATGTGGTGGTGCCCAACCTGCAGCTGGGCGAGGCCGGGTGCGTGCATCTCGACGGGGTCGAGGTCAAGAACACGAAGCGACACCGCGCCGAGGCGATATCCATGGCGCAGCCGCGGCGCGTGGCCGACTTCTTGCGGGCCGGGGATGTCTCGCCGTGCTTCTACAACATGTGCATCGTGGCCGGGCGGCTGCGGTACGACTGCCTGGACATGATGATGGGCAGCTACGCATTCACCATGGCCGACTACGCCGACCGGTTCGGCGCCGACAAGACGGCGGCGACGCACGGCTGGGCCGACGCCGTCCTCAACAGCTTCGTGAACCCGCGGGCCGTCCACTACAACATCGAGTCGTCCATGTGCACGGCCGACGTGATTGTGCAGCGGCTGATTGACAACTACGAGGGCGGCGCGCTGCCGTCGCCCGGGGAGCTCTTTGACGCGCGCTGGATCGACGGCGCGCTGCCGCAGTTCATCGACCTCGCCCTGCGGTGCCAGCTCGGCGGCGGCACGTACAAGGGCTGGTACGACAGCAGCTGCGTCTACGTGCGGCAGGCCCTCGACAGCGTGGCCACGCTGCACGACGTCTGGGACCTGATGGAGGACACGGCCGGCGGCGAGGGCGGCAACATGTGCCGGCTCTACACCAAGGAGGCGCTCTGCCACGTGGCCGACTGGTGTCACGACATCGGCCGCCGCCTGGCCGAGTGCGACTGCGGCGACGGCATGCACGGCTTCGCCTACGTCTGGTTCCTGGTCAGCGAGCTGTACTACATCACCATCGCCAGATGGGGCCTGCTGACGGCGCGCGGACGCGGCCACGCGCCGCTCAGCTACCACAGCCGGGAGCCGTGGCTGACCGACGGCACGCCGTACTGGACGACCGACGTTGCGCGGGCCAAGGCGGCGAGGACGCGGCTCGTGGAGGCCATGATCGGGCGTGCGAGCCGCGACCTGGCCGCGCTGGCCGTGGCCTCGGACGTCGACGCCGAGATGCGGAATCTCATGCGCATGTGGGGGAGCGTTTCCAACCGGACGCTCGCCGACAGCGTCCAGATGCACTACCACATGAGCAACGCCGTCGCGGCCTGCGCGCCGATGGGCGTGCGCCGCGCCGACGTCGACTGGAGGACCTGGGTCGAGGTCTACAACGCCCTCAGCTACGAGGTGTCCTTCAACCCGGACAGTCCCTACCGCTGCGTCACGTCGCGGTACGCAGACGTGCTGCGTGTCGAGCTTCGCAGCAAGGGACGCATCGCCCACGCCATCAACACGGAACTCACAGACGAGTACGCGTGCCATCAGAGGAATAGCGGAGGCACCTCGGCCTATGCGGACGAGGAGTGAAAGGGGGCATCAGCTATAGTCGGGGAGGAAGGGCCAATAGATTGACGCGGCGGCCGCATGGCGGAATAGGCAATACGTCCATGTATCTCACACATGATGACATTGATGTCAAAGAATATAGTTTTGTGTCAACATGAACGTACTTGAGACGGTCTTGGCACGTCTAGCGAGCATAGGCGGCCACGCTGCCTATTGGGTTCCCTTTTGGCCCAAAACAAAACAAAGGGCGGTTCAGAGTCATGGATGATGAACCGTAAATCATGTTTGCATTGATAGAGTCGTCGTCACGGAGCAGAGGTCCGACGGCGGCGGAATGCGGATCTCTGTCTCATCTGTTGCCTTTTACCAGCCCACACGTCTCGTCCGAGACAAGACACAAGCTCATTCTCTACCGTCACCTCGGAACAATATTGGCCACGGCCTCGGGTCCGCCGTTCCACTGACTGGCGGTATTTGTCTAGCAACAATTTACGATTGATTGCGTCTGGCAGCCGTCACGAAGCCGCATCCAGCACAGCGCGCGCCGCCCGAACATGGGCTCGGTCAGGCGCCGGCAGGGTGCGGAATGGACGACGAAATAGTACACACAGCTCGCTCGTGGCATTGTATCGGGGGCCAATGACAGAAATGCGGTCAAGGAAAAAGCAAACATACTGTGTACAATACCTGAGGAGGAAAAGGCTGGCGCCACATTTCTGCCAAATCCCCTCGGGGGGCATGTCGCCGCTCTTGGACTTGGAAAGCTTGAGCTTGCCTTGCTTGCTGCCTGGGCAGGTGTAGGGCCTGGTGTCATTTATCCTCTGGCCGTGTCGCCGACTCTTGGACCCTGACCTTGTTATTTTTAACACGAGACATTGAACCCTTGGAATCTCGACGCCGATACGACCCTCGCCAGCCATGCCGACCCCGCGGGCAGACGAGCCGGATGCCGTCATGGTCGACGGCATCGACATGGACATGGACAAGGACGAGGCGCGCCTTCATCCGCTGTGTGATTTCGAGTTCACTTTTGAGTCGTCCACGCTGCTGATCGAACCTGATGTACGCTCCCATCTTGATGCCCGTCGGGAGGCGTTTGCGCTGACGTGATGTAACAACAGTCTGGGGAGAGGTGAGAATGAATTTTCCCCCGCCGCGCCGCCGTCAATGGGCAAAAGGGATATGGAAATGGGGATATGGACGACCGTCGTCGACCTTTGCAAAAGCATTCTAATACCAACCAGTATCCATCTTCAGTAGCGAAGTCAGCTCGTTTTCGGACGCGTCCCTCACCAACAGCGTGTTGGAATACCCCAAGTTGTTTGGCCGCACCTACCACGCCTTTCATGCCGGATGTATGAGCTGCCCCCCGTCCATGTGTTACGCGGTCCCTTGGCTGACGAGACTCGTGAAGCCTACGTTTTCCCAAACGACGAGAAGGAACAGGAGCGGCTGGCGCTGCAGGGCCCCATCATGCAGAAGCTCATGGGGGGCAAGTTGCACTTTGCGCCCATTTCCTCGCAGGACTATCCGCACTTTATCCTCGACATCGCCACGGGCATTGGCGACTGGGCCATCGAGATGGCCGACGAGTTCCCCGACGCCCGCATCATTGCCACGGACCTGTCGCCGATCCAGCCCAACTACGTGCCGCCCAATGTGCGGTTCTATGTCGAAGACGCGTAGGTCCATATGCGTGCTTGTGTCTTTTTTTTTTTTTTTTTTTGCTCTACAAACAAGTCTGGTGTCCTTCTGGTCGTGACGAGTACTAACACGGGGTTTCGGTGCAGGACGGAGCCGTGGGACTTCCCCCACAAGTTCAACTTTATACACACCCGGCTCACGGGCGGCTGCTGGGAAGACTTTGAGAAGCAAGTCGCCGTGCAGGCCTTTGACGCCCTCGAGCCGGGGGGCTGGTTCGAATCCCAAGAGGTCGACTGCAACATCTCGTGCGACGACGGCACGCTGGACCCCTGCGGACCCATCGTCTCGTGGATCAGCGACCTCATTCTCGCCGCGGACAAGATGGGCCGCCCTACGCTCCTGGGCCCCGTGCTCAAGAGGGCCTACGAGAACGTGGGCTTTGTCGACGTCCAGCAGCGCGTGTACAAGATGCCCCTCAACTCGTGGCCCAAGAATCGCTATCTGAAGCAGGTTGGGCTGCTCTGGGGGCACAACCTGGTCGAAGGGCTGTCTGCCTTTTCCTATCAACTGCTTCATCACGGGTTTGACCGTTCAGCCGAGGAGATTGAGGTGAGTCGGTCGGTCGGTTGGCGCATGGGCATGGGCATGGACTCGAGCTGACACGGCCATTTGTCTGTAGGCGTCTCTTGTCGACGTCCGTCGGGACCTTTCCAACACTTCGATTCACGCGTACATGCCGACGTTTGTGGTTTGGGGTCGGAAACCGTATCCCCATGAAGTCAGGGCGAAGTCGCTGCCCAGGGGGAAAGTGGTCTTTGGGGCAATGTGATTATTTTGCTACTCGGGCGCAAAATAAATTGCCGTCGTGTTTGTGTATTATAAAGCGCTTGGCGTCATCGACTGTCATCTTTTTTTTTTTTTTTTGGAAACAAGGGCCGGACATAAACTGATCATGAATGGTGTCTTTTGGGCAAAGTAGAAAATACCCCGCTAATGAGGACGGATACGAACGACTGGAGGAAGGACGGAGCTTATGATTCTCCAACAGGGTCAATAACTGGTCAGGGTGGTTTAGTGGTAAATATAGGGAGCATGCTATTGACTCGTATTCACTGCCTAGTTCCTTGCTATCAAAGTACGCATTTACTCGCGAGCTAGTCCAACGTGTCAAGTGGCCGGGTGCTTTTGAAGAGTGAACATCGTATGCCTCACATATGGCGGTAGGGAGGAGGTCGGCGAATCCTCCAAGCAACCACGTGCTAATCTACCGGCGGCGACATGTACATTTTTGATAAATCAAAGAATCTCTTTTTTTTTTTTTCATCATTTTCAACCAAAGTTGTGAAACCCAAGCAAGGAAGCGACGATGGTGTTATTTGGTGCCGCTTCCCTCGTCGGATCGTGAAGTATTTCTAAACGCATCACCATGCTCGCATCCCAGTTGACGTATGCGCGAGACTTTTTACTTTTCTGTTTGAAAAATAATAATAATAATAATAATAATAATAATAATAATCGTCTTCGCACCCGACCAGAGGGGACTAGCTCGTCATCTGCAGCTCCGTATTATGCCCGCCTCTGTGCATAGCTGCCGAGAGGGGTCAACTGGTCTTTTTTCCGTTGTGCATAACATCTTCACCGGAACGCAGGTGGCTAATCAGAGTGATTAGGGATCGAAGGCCCATTCTATTGAGGATGAATCGTGCCGAGTGCATCAACCACAATCACATTCGTGGCGTCTTCTTGCCAGCGAACATGCTACGTACTTTGGATCCTTGCCGTGGCGTGTACTCCGTATACAGACGGGCATGGGTTGGGCAGTCAGGGTTCAAAGTCCAACGCCTTTTTCTTTTCTTTTTCCGTTTTTTGCTTTTTTCTTTGGCATGTCTCTTGGGGTCGGCGGGAGTAGTAATGCGAGGCGTCCTCTGCTCCGCCAGCCCGGGTACATGGAATCGGTGCCCAATCCCGCCGTGTGTACTCCGTATGTTACAACCAGACGTCATCTTCTCATCACCCCCATTCGCGTCCCCCCACAAGCCGAGACTGCTGACAGGAGGTCGGCAATGAATGGCTAGCGTCCGGGGCAGGCGACGTATCTCCCCCGCTGGTTTGGGCGCGGCCAACGAGTCGAGTACATAGTTGACATCAATGGAATTGCCTACCCTGGGTAGGTAGGCAGGCAGTCTTCACGCGCCAACACGATGCAAGAAACCATGGAAGCAGTGTACTTGAGCCTTTGAAAATCCCCGTCAACCTGTCCATACAACGCACAAAGTTGTTGCTGAGGCTGCGTGGGGGAGTCACTGAGCGGCGTTTCTCAGCATCATGGCGCATGAAGCGCATTTTGTTTGCTTCACACTACAGTCTTGGAAATGATTCACATTCCATGTCTCTTTTGCCCAAGTCACAGGGTGAAACAGGCCCTTTGATAGCAAACAAGAGCTACAGGCCGCCGACCACCGGCCCTCGCCAAAACAAAGAGCACTAGAGCATCGTGGGTGATCTGATGCCCAAGCTGCCCGGGTTGCTGGGCGGTGGACACTGGAGGCGCCGATGATCATTCCTGCGAATCCCGACTGCCCCAGTCGCCAGGCAGGGTCCTGCTGGGCTGGAAACGAAATACCGGCCGTGGGAAGCTGTCAGATGTCGGCAATGCGAGAATCCGCTCCTCTGTACTCCGTCTGGTAGCGCGGTTCCAGCCAGCAATAATCTTCCGGGACGCCACGTCACCACCCATAACGAGATGACCCAGAGACATATCCCAGAAGTACGGAGTCGCATTTCCGGCATCGACCCCGAGACCCATGCATGCATGCATGATCCGAGGGTTTGGCTCGCGGCGTCATGCTTTACAGGGCCTGGACTTGGTTCCAGATGATGGGCGCCACCCTTAAGGCTCTGTACACAGTGTAATTACCGTCGGGCATGAGAAACATTGATCAATTCATGGCTCGATGCCCTGTGGCGTTTGACCCCGCACCTTGACGGGATTTGTTCTGTGGCCGTTGTTGTTTATTTGCCCTTTGGCGTTGACTATCTCGTTGTATTGTGTGCGTTTGGCGGCATGGCGTGCGGATGTGTGTGGTTGCATAATTGTGCCACCCAAGTCCTGCTTGTCATGTTGGATTTGCCACAAGACACTCGCTTGATTACATCACGAACCCCAAATCGGGAAAGAGAAACACGTACAAACGACTACACTGCTACATGTAAGCGTGTACTGACCAGCAGGACAATCTGTTTGCTACTACTCAAAAGATGAAGACGGAAGGTTGTCATTGATGCCCAAGTCCACATGGACATACAATTTGATATGATCAGGAAGTTATTGGATAGAGCGACAACACTATATTTGTTATTAAAACCTCACAGGAGGCATTGTAGACGGACGAGTCTCTCTGTTGGGCGGCTTTCAAAACAGGCAAAATGCTGTTTATAATTTACTACTCCAACATCACAGTATAGAAGAGAATATCCGGGTCGGGGTGCTATGGCTGGCCTATGAAAGACATGTAGGCCGCAAACATTACTCGACCTTGAATTGTTTCAAGAGAGGAAGACCGAATTGTCTCCTAATACATGTCAAAGATGAAGACGTGCGTGGTCTTTCTGAATTGCTTCCTATTTTTATCCCTCTCAAGTCGCTTCTAGTTGCCTGGGTGGAACTTGGTGGCGACCAAAGAAGCTTGAGTCCCAGGCCGTCACATTCACATGACAAGCTTTTGCGTCGAAAATCATGGGCGATATCCTAGATATGGCAAGATTTGCAGAAACATAATGTTTCCTGCCTTTGTTAACGGCAACCCTTGGTGCCTGACTAGAATGTATTGTGTGACAGAAACGGAAAGAAGCAAGAACTGCAAGATCTGGAGAATAATGTCGGATTCTGACCCAGGATTTAAAGTCCATAGCCCAACAGAGGCTCACTTTTGCAAGACCTCTCCTGCCCCGAGGAACATCAAGTACACTGGAAACCCAGAGTTGTACAGAGAAAGCATACACGCTGCGTCTATTCTTGTATTCTATAGTGTTGGCAAATATTCTAGCACAAAAACTTGTAAATCTTTTTCCACCTTGGCCACATGGCCCTTTGTTCTCTCTCTAGAGACTCGAGAAGAAGAACATTATAGTCCCGCCGCCCTGTATCAAGGTCGACCTCCCCAGGCCGCACGTATCTAGTCCCGTGGATAATCTTATGGACCACAAAAAAGATGAGCATCAAGACACCACTCAACAGTTTTAGTACCGCATTTCTTGCCAACTCCACAGTGGCCAATGTCTCATAACCAATTGGAGCAATGGCAACCCAAATCTGCACGAGAATAATGGCGACATTGACAAACAGGCCGAAATACGACCCTGCCACGCCGACAGAAGAGCGGTATGGAAGTTCATAGAGGCCGCGGCGTTGCAAAAGCCATGCAGAGCGAAATCGGATGTGGCAAAGACAAATGGTCCCCCACGTGAAAACACTCGACAAGGCCCCAATGCCCACCAGCCATTCCAAGACTTTATCTCTTTCTTCAAGGTCGGCGAGGTAAGCGAGGAGGCCGACGACGGCCGCCACGCCTATCGCCATGAGCGGGCGGCCTCTCCTGTCGACGTATGCCAGCAACTTGGGGGCCTGTCTAAGGGCCCCCAATGCCGCAAGTGTTCGAGAAGAGCCAAAGACGGCCGAGTTGGCCACGGATAAAACAGAGACGAGAATTACGGCATTGATTACCGACGGCAAAACCTGCACGCCCGCCTCTTGGAAGGCGATGACGAGGGGCGACGCATTGGCATCCGATTCGTTGACTCCATCCACAAGCCGCGGGTCGTCATGCCGTACGACAAGCCCGATGAGTAGGATAATGCTGAGGTAGAAGAGACATATTCGCCAAAACACCTGCTTGATGGCCATGGGGAGAGACTTTCGGGGGTTCGCGGTTTCCGCCGCCGCAAGTCCTATCAACTCGGTCCCGCTGAATGCGAACACGGCGTTGAGCAGGACGCTGCAAAAGCCTTTGACGCCGTGTCTAAAGGCCCCAGGGCTTCTCCAGTACTCGAATCCAATGTACCCGCGCTCTGGAGTACCCGCACAGTTGAGAATGACACCAAACAAGCTGGAGAACCATTAGCAGTCGGGTTCCGGGTTGACGTCGACGGCGGCGGGGAGATGTCTCACATGAAGCCAATGGCAGCGGTAATCTTGATGATGGCGAATATAAACTCTGCTTCTCCGTATCCTTTGACGCCAAGCATATTAATGGCGATAATTAAAGCAACAAAAAGAGTTACAAAAATAGCCCGCGGCAGCGACGTGTTCCAATAGGCTATAATCTCGGTGGCGGCAACAACCTCGACCGGCAGGGAAACCAGCCACTGCAGAGCATAGCTGCCGTCGTCGAATGTTAGCAAACACCAGTGTCAATCCGAGGGCCTTGAATGCGGACTCACTTCCAGCCGAGGGCGAACCCCCACGACGCGTCCAAGAAGCGCGTCGCCCACGAAGAAAAGGATCCGGCAATGGGGAACACGACGGCCAGCTCCCCGAGAGCCTGGCAGGTGCAGTACATGGAGATGCCTGCGGCCGCAAACGCCAGCAAGAGTGACGCCGGGCCGCTGGTTGCCAGAGCCGCGCCGCTCGTCACGAAGAGTCCGGTTCCTGGGGCATGCAGGTGTGAGCCGCGAGACACTGGGCCATGAGCACGGTGAGACATACCAATTGATCCGCTTATCGCAATCATCTGTAGATGCCGGCCCTTGAGCCGCCGGGCGAGGCCGGACTGGGCCAGCTCCAGCTCGGCGAAATGCCCGCCGTAGTCGCGCTGGGCGTGACGAGTCCGCGAGTTGGCCGGGCTGAGGTGGTGTTGCGGGAAAAACCGATCCGACTCGTTTCGCTTGAAGTCGTCCAGGAAGCGCTTCACGCGGCGCGGCTTGCGTGAATACCGACGCTGCTCGCCCATGATGAGTCCGTCGCCGACCGCCTCGTCCACGTCCGGGGGCGATTCGAGATCCGTGCTGGGCGTCGGGCTCGGGCTCGGGCTCTTGTGAGGTGGTCCTGGGGGGAATAGCGGCATCGTGTCGAACGGGTTGGGCGCATCCCATGCCAGCACGTGGTGTTGCTCTGCCGCGCGGTCGCCTCCCTCGCCGCGCCGAGTCGCTCGCGATGCATCTCAGATGCTGCTGGGATGTAGATGGCAGTCCTCTGGGGACGTCCGGCTGCCCCTTGGAGAGATTTCGGATCGACCGAATTCCGCATGTGGTGGAACGATCAACCCACCGATATCTGGCTCTCCACTGGGGACAGGGCTTGGTGGCTTTCCACTGGCCTTGCCCGAGTCGACGTGACGGCAGAGAGGCTGCAGCATTAATTGTGGGGCCAGGCGATGCAAAACCCGGTGTCATTGGTGCCGTCGGTCAAGGAGATTGTCGTGACGGTTAATGTTTCCAAACTAACTGCAAGTTGGCAACTAAGTGGGCAAACGGTCAGAATAGTTGCCAATGGGGAATGGCCTGTGGCCCCTGTGTCTTCAATGCTACTAGCCATGATTCAGGTTAGCAGGCGAGGCAATACCGCGCGCCGTCATGTTTCAAGACGTGACCGTTGAAGGTCTGTTCACTTGTCGATTGCTGGAAGGCTACAAAATCATTTGTCGAAGACACAACACGCCTTTGTGATGTTGGAATACGCTTTGTAGCAGTTGAAAGGTTTAATCCCGGACTCCTGGCCTGCTCTTAGGACAAGCTGCTTACTATCACCACCAAACTGGCGGTTTCCCGAATTCTACGCACCATCACTTGCGAGGGCGAAATTTCACAGGGCAAGATATTACAAGTTTCCCAAAAGTTAAAAAACTGAGTATAAAAGGCTGAAATTGACCTGTATTCCGCAAAGCCTCTTCAAGTTGGCTCGACTTTTTGGAGTTTGAACCGAGGTTTCGTCGCTGCAGAGAAACATCTCACGCAGATCACACACGGCATCAATTCGCCATGACTATCGCCGAATACCATGCTGCTCCATGTATAAAATCACCCACAATCTCAACCCAGCCGTGACACTCGTCTATTCTAGCTCGTGAAAATGCAAAACGCGAGGGGCATGGCTGCTGTTGCCGTAGACATCGCCCCCATACGTCAAATATCCCTGCACATCTGGCTGTCCGACTCCAAGAATGTCGCTCGCGTCTCCGTGCACCCAGACGGTTTGCATGCCCCCAATCATGTGCTGCAGGAAGTGACAGTGTACCATCCAAACGCCAGGCTGGTCAATACGAAGCCGCCACGCTCGCCAGCCGCTCCCGGCACCCGCATCCGTTGTTTCGTTGTACCGATAAAGCATCGTGGTATCCCTTCGCACCGGGATGCTTCCTGCGAGTTGCGCCTCGGCCCTCGCCGGACTCCACGCGCCGTCACCTCCGCCAATGTCCCAATAATGGGAGCCGTGGGCATGCCAGGGGTGGACGTCGAGGGAGCCGTTCGAAGTGCCATTGTAGTCGACAGAACCTAGATTCTGAAAAACGATTTCAATCACTTCCCCGATTTTTGCTGGGTAGGTTCTCGTCCCTGGGTCCAACCCGCCGTTTCGCAACGAGGCGTTGTAGTCGGGGAGGTATTGTGTCTGGTTCTTGTATAGAGCAACCAAGTACGGCTCGTACGATGTTGTATGTGGCAAAGGATCAGCTGCGTCTTCCGTCCAGGTATTATTGTTGAGTGTCCAGAGCTGATACCCCTTCTTGACCTGCTGAACATTGATGATGACGCGACGCGTAACTTGATCCGCAGGCGGAAAGCCCGTATCATTGCGCAGCGGTTTCAGTGCGTAGTCGAGATAGCCTTGGATGGTTTGCGGTAGGTGCACTGGTGGTTGGGTTGGGTTTTTGCTCGTCGAGACTCGATTGGCGAATTGTGAATCCGGACCGCAGCTATTCTTATAGCGAAGAAGACCATAGCTTGTGATGTTGGTGTCCTCCCGCCTTTCGACTTGAATATAGTAGTCTAGCTTTTCCAGCTGTCGGAGCTCGTCGCATGTCTTAGCTCTGAAAAGTAAATCGTAGCGCTGCCCCGAGCCTATCTGGACTTGTTGCACTCGGGAAGGCATCGTGTAGCCTCCATCTGCTGCAATGACATCCAGCTCAGCGTGGTCTTCGAAACCAAACATGGCAAGCGACGTGGATGTTGCAGCAACACACCGGAAACGATATGTCAGTCCTGGCTCAACCTCTGTCACGTCCAAGTTTGCAGATACGGGGTCAGTAATGCCGTAATCGCTTATACCTTTGCCGTTTATTAGCCAAGCGTTTGGGTCACCGGCTGAGTGAACCGGGGTAGATTCTAGACCAGCTAGGATTTCTTGATCAGTTTTGTTGAAGAGCTCCTGCAAAAGTATAATCCTCTCGCCATCGGTTTTATACGGAGCAGCCAAAGGGTCCAGGATGATCAGGGGGCCTGCTGCTGTGCTCGCCTGAAATCCGACGTGAGAATGGTACATGTAAGTACCCGCAGAACCATTAGGGCTTTGAAGTTCATAGTCAAAAAAATGATTTGGCGGAATGGGCCATTGGCTGGCCTGCGGCGTGCCGTCTGAGAAGGGATAGGCACCCTGCGTGAGACCATGCCAGTGCTACACCATACATTAGCATCGTTGGCGGAAATTCGACATTGTTCCAAGAATTCATACCATGGTGAGATTGTCGTCTTCGATGTTATTATATACTCGAACCCAGAAGACTTCATTTTCGGACATGTGTAGGGCTGGGCCAGGGATGGAGTCGTTGACTAGTGTAGCGAATTTGTTTACTCCCGCAATGCTAATATTTTGCCGAGTTACAGTAAGAACTGCGTCTGGTGTAAAAGATTCGTCATGAGTATGGTGTTGAACACTAATAACTGACACGCTGTGATACAAGAGAATCGCAAGAATCTTCGTCCACGCCATGATTGGATTGATGCTTCAAGTCAAATGGATTGAGGAACTTGCTCGATAATTGCTCGCCTCAGACCTCTGCAGGTTGTATTATATACTTGCTGAGCAACATAACACATCGCTTCAATTGAATGATACTACAGCGAATGTGTGTTGTGGCGCCAATCACTTTCCTTCAATGTTGTTTATCCGATTTCCCCAATGCTTATCTGCAAAACGCGCGTAAGCTGCGCATGTGTGGCTTCGGGGCACCCCGTCATTCCAGCCCTACCAGCACTGAGTACATGCTGCGCGGTTTGTTCGACCTGGGGAAGGCTAGAACTTGCCTCGGATTCAGTTCCCCCGAGACGTTGCATTGGAGACTGGGCTCAGTCTTTTACTCTCCTCTTGTTGTGCCAAAGCAACCAGCACAGATAGGGCACTTATGGATTAATGTCTTTCAGAAAAGACGACGGCCGATAGAGTCGAGGGCTCACAACTCGTGGTGTGGCTACCAACTGTATGTTTTCTTCAGTGTTGCCATGGTGAGAACACTGATTGACCTTGCGACAGGCCCCCCAACGACAACAAGTATACGCAGACGCAAAATTGAATTGGCAATTACCGATGGGGATAAACCGACCGTGATCTAAACTACTATAATTGCATGGGACACACCTGGTACTGTATTCTTTCTCTATAGAAATTGTGCTGGAAAGTGAGGAGGGTGCGCAGACTGAATCAAGCCACCCTGTGTCTATATTTGACGCAATACGCTCATTCATCATCCCGAAGGCTTTCTCTTCTTTATTCAGTCAAAAATTGCAGCGCTTAACTTCAAGACGCGTAATCCATAGTCTGTTAGCATAGAGAGCATGAGATGTTCCAGACAAACGGCATCGGGAGTCTCAAGAACCGACAGGTCTTCACGTCACTCAAAGGATTGAGAAACTATTGGGATCGGCTATACCGGGCTCGCCGAACCCATTGAATTCTAGCCCTATCCGCTACGCGTCGTGCCCATTAACTCGTTGACCAGCCGCCACCAAGATCAGCCACATCCCCAACTCGGGGCAGTTAACGTACTGCATTCCAGTCTCAGCCGCCACAAGCACCCTCGCAAGGCGCCGCCTCCGTGAAGGCTATCTCGCAAAGTACAAGGTCTCGAAACGGAGATCACAAGTGTGTAGATGGTGATGACGAGTCTCAGCCCCAATTCCACACGTCATTGTCCGAGAGCCTCGGCAAAGTTGTTCCTCCATCAGGGATCGTGATCATTATCTTGATTCGGTACATGTAAGTGAATATACCAAATCAAGTCACTATTTTCTATATTTAACTCCCAGCATCTACAGCTCGAGATCATCCCGAACCATCAAGTACCGACCTGCCCACAAGAAATATATTTACTGAAGCATCTTATATATCACCACAAGCCCTTTTGTTTCACTTTATCCTGTTATTACAACTTTGAGTTGCCATCAGTTACAATTCTTACGACCTCATATCTACAAACTTTGTTCCCTTCTGTCATTCAAGATTTTGTCGTACTAGATGTCGAATCAACTTCCTCCCGGTGTTATACCGTTTGGCAGTGACGAAAACTGCACCCTTGAGACTTGCCCGGTCTCATGGAGCATTTACGGTTACCAACCATCACTGGCGGCCAATACGACTTTTTTGATGCTTTACATTGTAGCCGGAGCAATCCATGGCTATCTTGGCATTCGATGGAGAAGCTGGGGGTTTATGACTGGCATGCTGCTAGGATGCCTTTGCGAAGTCATTGGCTACGCCGGCCGCGTCATTATGTGGAATAACCCTTTCTCTTACCCGGGTTTCATGATCCAAATCAGTGAGCCAGTCACATGCTCTAATATATTATATCATGACGATAACTAACAAGAAGAAGTCTGTCTTACCATTGCTCCCGTATTCTTCACCGCCTCCATCTACGTTACGCTTTCAAAGACTATTATCCATCTCGCCCCTGATTTGTCACGATTTAAACCTCAGCTTTTTTACTGGATTTTTATTCCATTCGATGCTACATGCTTGCTCCTTCAGGCTGCTGGCGGTGCCATGTCTACCAATTCGACTGGCAGTAATCAGGTTAGCAACAACCCCTTGAAAATGCGTAGTAAATCTCACAGAGTCCTGACTACTATACAGACCGGTGTCAATATATCTCTAGCCGGCTTAATCTTGCAAGTCGTTGTTTTGACAATATTTATCGGATTTTTTGCGGATTTTCTCATCCGATATTTTCGATCTGGTCAGACGAAGAAGTTTGGATGGAGGCTCAAGGCCTTCTTTTTTGGTCTGACTATTGCCATTATTCTAATTCTCAGTCGCTGCGCATATCGTGTTGCCGAACTGCAAGATGGATACAGCGGCTCACTGATTAAAGAGCAGGTTCCTTTCATTATATTAGAAGGGGTGTTCGTTTTTCTTGCTACCCTAGCCTTGTGTTTTGGACATCCGGGTCTTGTCTTTAAGAAGTCGAAGACTGCCTTTCCTAATTCTTCAGATGCTGAGGAAAGAGGTGTCCCACTTGAGCGGAAGTAGGGAGATGTTATGCGTGACTACTTCCACATACTGTATGAGATGGATGCAGTTGGTGCTGTTGATTTGAGACTTTGCAAGCTTGCCTGTAGCTCCGATGTTCATGTAACTATAACATAAATTGCCTTTTAATGAAGCAAGATGTTTTTCTGCCCTAATTTTAGAGACGTTATCACGTGGAGATACTAATAGCATCTCCCGGCCGTATTCTTTAATGTGTTTCACATGTCTCTTATAGTAGCGTGGAAAATTGCACCCAAAAGTCTCTCCACCCATATATATTAATACCGACTTGAATTGTGTCCTAAGAGAAGCCGGGGCTGTGCTGTCAATTTTGGCACGCCACCTCGCCTCTTTTCCTAGCAAAGCATACTGAAACTAAACGAATTATTAACATCCGACAAGCCTTCGTTCAAGACTCTAACACTAGATCAGATTATGAGGGGCATATGAAATGCTGAACCGGGTAGAGTTTAATTTTGTTACACGGAAATGGCTGGTTACACAAGGGCTACGGTCACGGGATTAGGGCAGAAGGTCCTTACCGACTTCTTGTATAAATAGACGGCTTTGGTCCCTTAAGGCCTTCAGGAAAACTAAGGACCTTTGATACCAAAGACTGTTATTAGATGAATTGAGTAATTGCCCTAAGCTAGGCCCTTGTCATAAATTTCCTGTTATTAGCACTAATAATCTTGTTGGATAATTAATTAAGGGAGATTTATTTATTTAATTATACTAGCTTGCTATTTAAAGCTTTAATACCTTTACTAGTAAATATTATAGGAAAAATATAATTAAAAACTTATAATTATCCTGTTTTTATATTAGCTTTTTATTAAATTTAATATATTTTTATTTATATTATTAAAAGGTTAATATTATTAACTTAATATTTAATTATTTTAAAAAGGTTTTTTTACTTTTTTTAAGCTTTTATCTTTTAAAAATATTATTTAATTTAATTTTATATTATTTAAAGTATAATTTTTTATTAAGTTTAATAATATTAATTTTTTATTTTAATAATTTTATATATAAAGTATTAATTTATTTTTAATTTACTTTTAAACTTATTTTATATTTAATATAAATATTATAACTTATTTAATAATAGCTAGTATTAACTAATTATAATAATTACCAGCTTTTAACTTTAAGTATAAAAGCTTTAAATAGCAAGCTAGTATAATTAAATAAATAAATCTCCCTTAATTAATTATCCAACAAGATT